>NQII01000024.1:829577-906801 GCA_002778355.1 Clitarchus hookeri
TATACCAACTAGCTATTGACATTACACCACAATACTGGCATAACGAGTGAACTACAAACGCGTATTTATGTCCCAATATTGATTTTGTCAAATTTCGGTAAAACTAAAATTGTGGTGTGATTATGAGTTGGTAGTTCCCTTGTCTTGTGTGTATTGCAGTGTAAGGTCAATATATAATTGGGTATAGTACTTTCGGAAAATTCCTGTTTTTTTTTTTTAATATAAACAACCTAGAAAAACCAAGAATCAAAAAGCCTATCTTCCGTAGCGCAGTCGGTTGGTGCGCCGCCAGTCTGAGATGCGGGAGGTTCTGGGTTCGAATGCTAAATAAGGCAAGGGTGTTAGTTTAAGTTAGGTCCATAAGTTAGTTTATAAGTCATCCCCTGATAAGCCTTCAGGCATAACAGCGGGGGACGTTAATAAGCCCTTTCCAATTCCACGAATCCAAAATGGGGAAAGGGCAAGGTTTCTATAAGGGTATTCTGTAGCTCTTTTGTAAAAAAAAAACAGGAAATAAATTCGCCCTCCGCTGCCGGGGTCGGTCGCGTCGCATGACGCCGCGTAATTTTGAAAACTCCAAGGTTGGGGTAGGATATGACCCAAACCGCATACAGTTCAGCGTTTATTTACATTTCATACGTTCGCTTCAGAGTCTTCGGTGCACGACATTCCGTGTCGTCTGTGGACGGAAGTTTGGCTTGCTACACGATCAGCTTGGCGTCATAAAGCGGGAACATTATAAAAAAAAAAAAAAAAAAATTAAATGTTGGGAAGGAGCGCCCATATCTGGAGTTTCTTGTCTCAGCAGAAGTTTATTAAATCATAAAACACGCCAAAAAAAAATACGCACTCCACCTACGTACCTGTTATTTACCTTTACGATTGCCTTACGTGGTTTTCTGAGAACAGCCAACCAGAGGGCTTGGGCGAGTCTGGCTGGAGACACGTACGTCCTCGTGGCTCGGGTCGCGAGTACGTGGAAGTTGTAAAACTTTCTTTCTTTAAAAAAAAAAAAGTTAAAGAAAGCCTGCGCTAACGACGTACAGCGCCTATACTCCCAGGAGATTTACGACCCAAGATGGCGGCGTGCCGCGCGCTGCGAAGGAAGAAGGGGTCGCCCGAGCACAGCGCATGCGTTTCTGCGCACCTGGTGGCACGACACGATACCGCCGTCTGTGCTGATGCAGCTGCTGGAAAACTCGTGCGATGTTATTCCGTTATCAAATACATCCTCGGGTGCATAAGACAACGGAGCAACAACCGTGCCCCTGTTTCACCGCTGGTTGAAAACAAATATGGAGACTTCGCAGAATGTAAACGAATCCCGTACACCCGACCATACTTTGCGTACTTAATTATTATAATGCACTTTGTTCACGTAACGTATCTTAACCATGTAGAGAGACACTGCCCGGAGATTTTTGTTGACATTGAACTTTTACTTATATTTAATCCATAAACTATAATAATTTATTGATAATGTTAACAACAGACGGAATATAGATGTGTTGGTAATTCCTAGTAAAAAAGTCATAGGTTGTTCAAGGGTAAAGTGAGCACTTTTGAGGTCCTAGTTGCTTTTTCCTTTCAGCCATAATTTTTCCTTTAACCACCTTTTTAAATAAATGTTGCCATGTAAGTAGTAAACACAGTGTGTATATTTCACCGCACTCGTAAGTTAACGTCTAAAGCTAAAATAAAATATATTTATTGACTATTATTCCAAAGGAGAGGGTTTTAAAAAGTACACACTTTACCGTGAATAGCCTATATCAGTAAAATAGTATTAAACTGGGCACGTACGCACAAATGCGGTGCGTTGTTTCTTTGGTATGATTATTTTTAGACTTAATTAAGCTTTGCCAGGGCCTCAAAACATTTGGATGTAACCATGAATGGACTATATCGAATTTTTCTTAGGTGAATACGTCTTTCAAACCAGACCGACAAACGGGGTAACGGCACGGAAAAGGCTACGTAATATTTACAGAGTGCTCCCGGCGCTGTAACTAATAGCACGATTGATACAAAACGTGATCTCGTTCGATCGGGTGTAAGACCTACGATGCGAACATGATCTTGAATTGGCACAGCGCATGCGCGTAGCGTGGGTGAGGGCCCGCGGCGACTTGCTGTAATTTTGGACTCTGTGACGAAAATTTCCGGGCGGTGTGTCTCGACTCCGGCATGCTAGCGCGCTGGTTTTGGTGCCAAACGAAAGACATCGTCTAGATTTGTTCGATCCAATGCATAAAAGTCAAATATCCATTTCGTTACTTTCATTTAATTTCCATACTACCTGCTAGCGCAGACGTAGACCACCTTCCGTTTACTACTGATGAGCACTGAAATCGCTGATACTTCATCAGGGTTCGTCAGCAGTAAGTAAACAGCAAGCAGCAAGTATTACTCGTCAGTGAATCGATACTTTCGGAACACTTGGCAGTAAATTATATTTAAGGGGCTGGGCTTCACCTATTATGCAGAAATTCTTCGTTTTCGTGTCATAATTTCAGATTCAGAGGTACTATTGGAAATGTTTGATTATAGAAAATGTACAATCTACTAGTTGTTTAATACTATTGTATCTAAATTCAGTGTGTGTTATGTCCTGTTTGCAAAAATGCAGGAACTTGATGATGAAATATAAAATAATAATATGTTCCTGACTTTTTACAAGCAGATAACACACAATTAAAATTACGTAAACAAAAAATTAAACAACTCATAGAATTTAAATTTTGTATAATCGTACATTGTCAGTAATTACTATGAATCCTAAATCATGACGTGGAAATGAAGAATTTATCCAAAAGGGGGTGAAGCCGAGCTTTAAGAGGGGAAATGGGTATATAAGAGTGAATTTCACTCTTACCTAGTTTCACAGATTATTTAAAAGCGGAATTGCCCGATAATATACATTCGTGAAAATATAAATTCAATTTTTTAAGGTTATTGTTTTATTATAATTTAACTGAATTTCTGTAAGGACTATTTTTTAATGTAATCGTAAATCGCCTGAACGTTTGTAACCAGGCTTAATGAAAACGTATCTTGAATCGTGTGTCAATGGCTCACTTCACTGGCACCACACAAACTCCTGAGCCGCAGTCAGTGATCTCAATGTTTCCGGTCATCTTCCTGCCCTCGCACAAGGCGCGGCCAGGCCGCTCGGCATAACGACTGCCGGCGACTTTATTGCTCGTCAGTGGTATCGGGACCATAGCTGAAGTTACTGAAATTCCTGGCCAGCGAAATTAGTGAGTACGGCCTTTTCGCCGTTTCTTCGCCCTTTTTGAATCAAACCTTTTAAAAATCATCCCATGCGCGACGTTTTTGGTTCTTTCCTTAATATGTCATGCATCGCAAGCGTTTAACACCTATGTTAACATAAAAATACCTTATTTTTGGTTAAATTGAACTTTTATTAATATTTCATATATAAATAATATTTCATTAGAAAATAATATGAATAAATACAGTGAGAAAATAAATGTGTTGGTATTGCCTAGTATGAAATAGTTATTGTGCAAAATATAACTACTAAACTGGGTGCACACGAATGCAGTGCGTTATGTTATGTTATGTTATGCCTTTGGTGTAATTTTTTAGACTCAGTTAAGGTTACTTCTACTCAAGTTGGGAAGATCAATGTTAAAAGTTTGGCAACAAAATATTTTCGCCACTACGTAAAGCGCTAGTGTAGCTTGTGTATCAAATTTTTCTCTATTATCTACGTTAAAAACAGGACAATTGCAATAATCATAAATCAAATATAAAACAACTTCGTAACTACATAAAATCTTTCTCTTTTATTATTCATATATATTAAAATTTTAATTAAAAGTGACCTCTTTGGAAGACTGGCGCTTACCTAGCGGCGGAAATTTTCCCTATGCCAAACTCTCCCCTAAAAAAAAACTCGTTTTGTTCCTAACCAGAGTAGAATTAACCTTAATTCAGTTAAGCTTTGTTTGCATGAGGCTGAGAAATATCCTGGAAGTAGAACTTCATCGGAGCTACAGAAAAAGTAGGAAATAAATGTGAATGGACTATGACGGAAGGCGGTCGTATTAATCTTTTCCACTTTTGCGTCGGCTTTTCACGCTTGGATCCCACTCCTCTCAGCCTCATTGTGGTGGCCGCCTGGTTGAAGGAATTTTGCACGCCTGAGGCCTAAAAGAGTGGGAGCGCTAGGGGCGACCGAGACATGCGCATCAACTCTCTCATCGCCTCTATGCGCAAATAACTGAACTTGCATGCAGTCTTGCCGTCGATAACGCGCCTCTATGAAACTTTCAGCGGATACCCTGCCATTTTATGACGTAACAATAAAAACAAAGGTTTGATGCACGTCCCTATTCCTTTTTTTAATGTTTCATACCTAAAAATGAACGTGAAAACACCCGTTTGAGTCATCTTCACTGTCACAAAAACATGCTTTAGATAGAGATGGAGGAACTGAAAAACGTATACAGATGCGTAACGTTTCTTAGATGCTATCTTAAGGCCCCCGTCTACCTGGAAGTTTTTCCCACGTTTAGGCCGAGAAGCACGGGAGCGATAAGGGCGACACTGCCACGCGCATCAAGTACGCCATCGCCGCTAAGCGCAAGGCTCTGAACTGGCGTGCAGTGTTCTCGTCGTGCTGCGTGTACCTATGCGACTTTAAGCGGTGACCATATTATTTTATTAGTGGGAAGTCTTTAGGAAGGTTCATTGCAGGCGCCTATAGTAGTTTTGTATGTATCTGATGCGTGCATTTTGAGCTACAGCGCCTCGGAAAGGCCGTTTTTAGCGGTTTTGGAGTACTCTGAATTGATGTTTCTAACGTACGTGATATTTTGAAAGTACTTAACAGCTCTCGTCTGAAGTGTGTGTTCTTTTCGTAGATCAGCACGTTGGACGCACGCTTAATAGTTTCGTTGAAAAACGTGTATTTGGAACACTCTGCAACGCAGTTCAAGCGCCAGGTATTATAAACGGGCGCCTTAAGCAAACCTCACTCAGACATGTTGGACGGTTTTTTAATAAAACGTTTTCTGCTGGAGCCTCGACGCCGTTCGGCGGCTTACCCAGGCGGCCACCTAACGGGTGCGTGTACACGTCTCACAAAAAATCTTTTCGCACGGCCCTGTGTAGCAGAAAAAAAATTTTCAAGTAGAGGTCACTGCGACTTCCGTTCTCGACAGCTGCTGGATGATTTCGTTCTCATGAATGTTATTTTTTTATCGTCGCTACATTCACAGCCTGTGGAACAATACCACCTCCTTCCTCAGCTGTGTACCTCGCCATAACGAAAGATGCACGAGCCACACCAGACTGTACTTGTATATGAATGATCGCTAACAACATGGAACAAGTGTGAGATGAGGTGGCGAAGAAGGGGGTTTTTTTGATTTTAACGAGCAGCGGTCGTCATAAATATTATCATGACACATTATGCCCAATATATATAATAAACTTAACATACCTTGCAAATCCCGTAACACGTCCGAGCAATCAAAAGACCACAAGAAGTTATTATTATTTTCTATTTTGGAATTTAATATTATGCATTTTCTGTGTTCACGACACGCCGTAAAAATTTATAGTGTTCACGTCACATTTATGGTTAATTTTTACGCAAGAGTTTCATAATCGGCGTGAAATTATCCCCCGGCACGTTAACGACCCTTTCGCTGCATGCAGCCATAATATACACACTACAATAAGAAATGAGTTTCCTGCAGCCTCCCGGGAAAATAAATGACTTCGGTGCAAAAGGGACTATGGCGACATTCGATGATCGGCGTTCCACCACGTCTGATAGGATAGCAATAGTTATTCTCGGTAATGTGAGTGCTTTTTGAAGCCCTCTCATTTGCAATAATAGTCAATAAATATATTTTATTATAGTCTCAGACGTTAACTTTCGAGTTCGGTGAAATATATACACTGTGCTTATTACTTACACGGCTATATTTATTTTAAATAGTGGTGGAAGGATAAAAACTGTCTGATACGGAAAAAGTAACTAGGGGCTCAAAAGTGCTCAGTTTACCATGAACAGCATATAACCCCGAGTAGACTATACCCAAGGTCTGAATCTGACGAGCGAAGCTTAACGAGGGCTGCTGCTGCGTAACTGCACTGGTATTGGCCTTAAATGACTGTGGGTAACCCCAATGCCAAAACCACCCCCAGAACGACCGATCAGAATCGAACCCACGACTTCTCGAATGTGAGTCAGACACGCTACTGCATGAGCAAAGACTCTCGGCTCCAGCTCGCATAATGGACCCAACACAAAATTTTCGTCCTCGCATGCCAAGACTCAGGATGCAGTGTGTGAAGAGAACTCTATAACAGACAAAAGGGTTCTGAGGCTTTTCATTACTCGCTATAGACCTTTACCACCTCCGATATATCATACTTCTCGGCTTGATACTTTTAGTTTTGGATTCAGCCGTTTTCTCGCCATGCCTTCTGTTTCAGAGATTCTATCAAAGTTTTTTGGTGTGACGGAGCACAGATAATAACTTTCCAAACTTTCTGAATCTGCTGCAGATTTAATGTCTTCACCACTTTTAAACAGGTAACAGCTGAGAAGAAAGAAAAGTAATCATTTTATACCAACGACTATACAGGTGATAGCAGGATGAGAAATAATACCGTGCAGATTTAAGGAAGCGTGCTATGATATTCCCTGTCAGCCTGGGAAATGTAAAATAAATTCTCTACTGTCAGGTTTCTGAGAAAGAAAAACATAAATCCAAGATGACAAGCAGGGGGGGGGGCGGAGTGGAGTGATTTGGACGGCTCGTAACAGCGAGGTTTTGAGAGCCGATGAGGGGTGAAGCGAAGTGAGTATGGAGCAGCGCCGGCATGTGAGGGCGGGGGAAACGGGAGCTGCCCAAGAAAACCCGCCGAACAGCGGTATAGTCCGGAACTATTCCCAGTTGCGAAAACCCGGCAGCGACCCCGCCTAGGTGGGAGGCGAGTCGTCCGACCACTACACCACCGCGGCCCCTCGTGCTTTTGTGTCTTTTCTGCGAATCCCTGTGTTTGCATGCTGCAGGGCGTAACTTTCTCTAAAATAAACTTCTTGTGCTCTTGCGTAGTTCATATACAAGGCTTGCAACTTCTAAGGACGCCAGGTCATTCGACTTTACTCTCTAGGCCCTGTTTCAGGAGCGAATATTCCGGAAAAATTCTCACAGCGCGACAGTATCCGGCACGTTAACCACATCTATTATAACCCTGCCAAAAAATTACTGGCCAGTAAGGGCGTGGTATTAGAATGGGGACCTCAGCGGTAGAAACGCCACGTGTGACTAACATCTTAGCCAAAAAAAGACCAAAAAAAATAACAAATATCCGTTGTATGTTGGGCTAGGTTACACGTGTGTGTGCTTGTCAAGTTTTATCATTAATCCTATTGGCTATCCACGGTAAAATGAGCACTTTTGAAGTCCTCTCATTCGGAATAATAGTCAATAATTTTTTTTTATTGTGGCCTTAGCTGTTAACTTTTGAATCCTGTGAAATATATACACTATGTTTATTACTTGCATGCCAATATTTATTTTAAAAAGTGCTGGAAGGATAAAAAAAGATTGCTGATAGGATAAAAGTGACTAGGGCCTAAAAGTGCTCCCTTTACCGTGAACAATCTATACGGACTCATACTGTAGCTGCTAGACCTCACGGACATGCAGCGCACAGCTGTTTGTGGCAAAACGTCGTTTCACGTTTCAACGACTTTCCTTTCGGAAGGAATAAAGCAGTGCCTCTAAGTACGCCCAAAACAATGGTGCAGTATAGAATCGTATATCCACATCAAAAAAAAAAAGTTTTGCACCACCGGGATTACTGAGTTGCTCGGTTGCTCACGGCCCACGGGGCAGTATGGGATGGAAATATATACACTGTATGTACCTACAGAACACCACGCCTGTCATTCCGACGCCTCTGTAATCTGCCTGCTGTCGGGGCGAACAATCTCCATGAGCAACCAAATTACACGCGGTGTAAAACTTTTTGTGAGGCGTGTAATTCCGTGGAATTCGTTTTATGTTTTGTGAGGAACAAGCGTACAGTCTGGCGCATATTATGTATTTACTGGCCACTTTGTTCTGTTCCTCCAAAAAAAATTTTTGGTATTCCTAAAAAAAATACTTTTTTTTTACAAAAGCTGTCAGTTATTTTAAAAAGTTATACTCAGTGCAACAAAATTAACATGCTCGTTAAGATCAGTGAACATTAATACTATTACAAGACCAGGACTACTTTTAAAGTCTACATACAGTTCGGAGTCATGCCCCTAATGACTTGAACAATATCTGCTTTTTAGACAAGCAAATACAAAGCTTAACAGTTTTTTTTTCTTCAGAATAGGCCTGGTTTGTTACTGTCTAATCTTAGTCAAGATTTTTACGTCTTCCTTCGTTGCAAAATGGCAAACCTGCTCACAGAGCGTGTTCGAGTACTTCTTATGTGCATTACCTTCTTACTCGTACATTGAATGATACTTCTTATGTGCATTACCTTCTTACTCGTACATTGAATGATACTTCTTATGTGCATTACCTTCTTACTCGTACATTGAATGATACTTCTTATGTGCATTACCTTCTTACTCGTACATTGAATGATACTTCTTATGTGCATTACCTTCTTACTCGTACATTGAATGATACTTCTTATGTGCATTACCTTCTTACTCGTACATTGAATGATACTTCTTATGTGCATTACCTTCTTACTCGTACATTGAATGATACTTCTTATGTGCATTACCTTCTTACTCGTACACTGAATGAAATGTTCAATAAGTTGCCAAGCTTGTTTTGCTACTTTGTTAGCAATTATACATATATATATTAACAGTCGTCTTGGTGGACACGAAATTGTTCTGTACGTAATAGCCGAGAGGAATTTTTTTCTAATTAACTGTTTAACATTTTTTTTTTGTGTACCTTATCGGGATACTTAAAAAAAAAACTTCATGTTCAAATTTTTTTACTGAATTTTAAACACGTTTACCAGGACTATACTTGGCTGTCGCTAACAAGTCCACGACGTTTTTTTTTATTATTGCATCACAAAGCCGAGTATTTGGGATAACATCTTATTCAACCATTATCTTTACTGCAGCACGCATAATCTCGCCTAGACGGTAAGGCCAATAAAAAGTAAAGTTTATTGCTATTTAGTATTCAGTCCTCCGCAGGCACGTAGACGCAGTCCGTTTTCATCTCGCTGCTACAAGGTACACTCACATATATAAAGCTTTATGTTTGTGAGGGGGATAAAGCAAGGGGACAGCTTCCATCTTGATGTTTTGGTTGATGTTACTCCTGGCATCTTATTTAGCTCGCACGAAGTACAGTTGGTACAAGGTTAATCTAACACATTTGAAAGGTGTTGCTGAGTTTCTTATTTATGCCCACTGAGGATCCTTCATCCATATGTAAAAATCAACGTTGCCATGGGACGCCATGGAACTGCGAAATTTTTGCTGGAAACATAAATATGTTAATATAATACCAGTCTTTCCAGATGTGTGTAAGCAAAAATTAACCAATTTAAATGGCCGTCAATTTAGACATTAATTTTTTGATAAAATACTGATGAATGTAATTATTTTTTTCGAAATTCGCTGCCAACATTACGTTCTTAATACGTCTTTCGGCGTATTTTCGTGATTACGGGCAGGTACTTGTTTTTTCCAAGCGTTTATTTCAAGTGATTTCCGTTAATACTGAGGAAGCAAAAACACCATTAGGCCTCCGCCCAGACATAACCTATTCTCCTCGCTGCACTAGTTTACGATAATGCTAACGAGGAGGAAAATTGTCACACGTCGATATCTGCATGCACGCAAATGCACTTTGCTGGGGCGCTGCGCTTCGGAGAACGAAGTTTGCGGTATGTATAGCGGCTCGAATCATCACTGCGAGGAGTGATAGATTTCTCATAAAGAATTAATGGCTTCCGTGCTCTGTCAGTCAACCTATAACTGTGTGTGTTACATTGAATCACGCACTCCCATCGACTGAAGCGGGTTCCGAAACACGTTATTGGCGACTCGGTGCTCAAATTCCGAGTCAGGCACGGTTAGCACGCGATGGTCCTCAAGTGCTCAGGCGACTGTCACAGACTTCGCAGATCGTCACGTCCAGTGTGCCTCGTCGTGCCGCAACATGACTCACTCGCAATCGAGACTCGTAGGTGAGATCCCGACCAACGGCGATCGGCGGGTGATAGTGGAGCGGAACGCTGTTTCCCATCCCCATTCGTCGTAAATGCCGTAGCAGCTCCTTAACGCATGTCTTTCATATTCCTTAGCCATTACGCGAGTCCAATTACCTCCTGTGCACTAAAGGGATAGGTAGGATCATAATAAATCTTTGTGGGGACAGAGCAATATCGTCAGACGGTTTCACAAATCCCTGTGACGTAGATGACAGTAATTGAATCCTACGCTGAAAATAGATATTTCATAGCGGCCATAAAGTGTTTTGTTGCCACCACAAAATAAAATTGGCAGCGTTAATACCAACAAAACCCTTTTGTGACCACCACAAATATTTTATTACAGTGTATAAATATTTTCTACCCCCACCCACCCCAATTCTTCCTTTCGGTCCCATTTTTTACACCTTCTTGTCAGTTTATTTGTTTATTATTCCAGGAATTTAAAATACCCATGACTTTCTTATGAATTACAGTAAACACCCAAAATACAGTTATTTCAATACCCCCTTCCGGCCTGACAGTGTCAGTTAAAATGGCATTCCTCTACCAGTAGGGCCTCCACATTAACAACTCTTCCAGACCCTCATTATTTTATGTTTTAAGCTGTTGTAAATAAGAAATTGGGATATTTTGACTGTAATAAATTGAGCAGAATTGTGGAACGCAGGAAGTTTTAAGGCATTTCATTCTCCGAGCAACTCGATACGAAGTTGTTTGACGTGTGCTGTGCTTAAGCAGAGCCTATCCTTTCTCCGTTACCGCAACCAGTGAACTGTAGGCATTGTTTCCGGCTGCAGTAATATTAACCATTCACTATCCCAGAACAGAAGCGAGGATTACGATTCGGCTTCCCACTCGAATATCACTGGGCATTGATGCCTCGCAGTGTACAGCCCCGGCGAAAAAAAAACCTTCACGTACACCGGGTTTGAATGGGACAGCGTGCCAAGTTTTCCATGCTCCGCACTGTACCACCGCCCCCCTTTCGCCCCCGCAGAACTAGCAGGCGTGTCAAATTATTTCGCGCAGCTCCGGACCATTCACGCGGGCCGAGTTCTGGCTCGAGGCGACGAATTACTCGAGAGCCTTCCTCTTTTTTTTTTTTCTACCGCTTCTTTCATTTACAAAACAACTTCTCGCGCAATTAAAAAAAAAGGCGCAAAGCCTCCGCGAACACTTCTATAGCGCGCGAGTTCAATGCTCCAACACTCCAACACACCCACACACACACACACACACACGCGCGCGCGCCTACAAAGAGACTCCGAACAGGGCTGACGGCTTGTCAAGCTACTTGATGGGATTTCCATTGTTAATTCCCCCCCCGACTACTGATTAAGTTCATGATCATACCAGGGCGAGTACTTTGGTGGGGGGAGGGGGCAGGCACTCGAAAATCAGGAGCATCTTGAAACCAGTCGCCACAATTCTTCCTTCCGCGTCCCTGATTGGACGGCCAGTTGCCAGGCGTTCCTCGGGGGCGCGAACAGAACTCGGCCGCCATGTCGTTAACGCGCTGCCGTGGTCTCTTTCTGCTTTTATTGCTGCATAGTATTTCCTGCCTGCGTCACGTTGAGGGCCGACATCAAAGAGATGCGTGGCTGTTGAAACACTGCGTGCCGTATTAACAAGACCGAACACGAAAGACGCGTATTTTTTTTTTAGAACATCTCAACGGGGAGAACAAAACCATCTAGTTACAGCATGAAAGAGTTCTATCCTGACAAGGCAGCGAGGAGGAATATTACAGTGACGACAGATGGCGAAGATGCTGATTCGCCGAAAATCGACCGAAATGTTTTTCTTTCTATGAGAACAGAAGTGACCATGCAAAATATTTACTGCAGACAATAAACTAAACTATATTTAAAAATTTTCAACTTTTGTTTAAAGCCATATTTACTGAGTGAAAATAATTTAATTTTAAACATTTTGTTATACGTTAACTGTACTTTAAAAATACTGCAATACAATTGTATATTCTGATTATACAAATTAATAATTACATAAACATGGAGCTTTGGTAATTTACCACCTTATTAAGCAGCTCATCTTTGTAGTTTGGTTATTAATTCCTACGCTAAAACCTTTTTTCGTTTCGTATATATTCAAAAACCGTTCAAATGCGCAAATTTACGCGGCACTTGCCTTACCCATAGTTCTATACGGAACCATGGTATAAAGTGCATTCAGAAATGCTTGTTTATTAAAAATTCCTGCTGCCCCTCTTCTTGTTCGTCTTTCCTGGCAAAACAGCCCGCGCGAGTTAACTGTTCAGGTTTCGTGTTTCCACAAATACCAGCAGGCAATCCTAGTACGTGGTTATCGTGATGGTCATCGTGTCTGCGGTAACGTTTTTTTTTTTTTGCATCAGTTAGGTTTTAAATCTAGTACATCTGCTAAAAATGACCTACTTAGAATTGGGAAAGGGAGGGGAGAAAGAAAAAAGCAAGGAAGAGTTTAAGGACTTTATAATTATGGTCAGATAACTAATTATTTAAACAGACATTGTGAAACAGGCCTTAAGCCAGCGTACTGCTCGGGAAGCATTATAACACTGGAAAAAAAAAAAAAATATATACCTGTAGGAATCATTTAGACTGTTAAACAGAGACAGCCATCTGATAGGTTGTAGGTACCGTATAAATATTGTTGATATACATAGAAATACCCGCAGAATTGCTTGTTGTATTCCTGTCTTGATTATATCTACTACTGGATATATGGCTGCTACAGTAGAGCACTGCACTTCTACTAGAAGGGGCCGCGGTGGCTGAGCGGTTAGCCTGCTCGCCTCCCACCAAGGCGAACCAGGTTTAATCCCCGGCCGGGTCACCCCCCGGATTTTCGCAAGTGGGAATCGTGCCGGACGATGCCGCTGGTCGGCGGGGTTTTCTCGGGGATCTCCAGTTTTCCTCGCCCTTGCATTCCGGTGCTGCTCCATTCTCACTTCATTTCACCCTCGTCGGCTCTCAAGACCTCGCTGTTAAGAGCCGGCCAAATCTCTCAACTCAACTCAACTTCTGCCAAAAAGCAGATAGTACCTATCCCCAGCAGAACAACCTTAAATATTTGGATTGTTCTCGCAACAACTAGGATTGTAATAACCCAACAGAATATTTTGTTGCTGCTACCCTCAAATCCGATTATAGAACTGTTTAGTATTGCATTAATTATTTTGAAAACGTTTCAGTTTTTTTAAGTTAAAAACGCGCACTGTAAAGTGTTTCAGAGTTTCACTCAAATTCATGATTATCCTCTAACAACTGTACAAGCACTACCCATTAAAAAAGTAAATAGTAAGCAAGCTTAAGTTAACACCTTGAGTTGCAAATCCTCTTACATAGCTAAGACCAAGAGGACTGAGAACCAGTCAACTCGGCACGCCGTTGGCTGACGGCAAGCCATTATCGAATACTGTATAGTCCATTTACGGTTACTTCAAACTTTTCTAAAGCCCTGCTAAAGTCTTACTTTTAGGCTATTCCTCCGCCTCTTGCTAAGAAAGCTTAGCCAAGTTTAGAAAATTAAAGGACAATGCAACGCATTTGTGGGCACTCACTTTTAATACTATTTTGCACGAGAACTATTTCTTACCAAGCGTTACCAACACACCTATTTTCTCTCTGTTCCTATCCATATTAATTATAAATAAAATAATATAATTAATAGATAAAATATAAGTTAGAGTTTTATTAAATTATAAATATGATACTTTAAGGTTTGATTCAAAAAGTGTGCAGATACTGCGAATAGTATATACAGTGAAGAGTAATATCACGTGTGTTGTGGACCAATACGATGGTAATTGATAATACATATATCGGCATAACTAGCTTTACTGTAGTGGTAGACACATAGGAGTCTCTTTTCTAGTTTTGCTTGAAAGCCAGTAAATATGTGTTAGGTCTTGGGCAACTTTGCAGTCTGTCGTGGAGCGTATACGATTTAGAATTTCAACGAAACATTTATGAATGCAATAGTACACTTAGCGATAAAACTTTTTAATACTTTCGAACCGGATTTACGTTTCGACATGCTGTTTGAAAACTGTAAGCTTATGAGACAATCGTCCAAATTTAATGTATTCAACAACACCAAAATTTATAACCGAATCACACATTTGTTCTTTTCAAAGGTGGTGAATATGAATAAAGTTTTACGAATATTCTAGTGAGTTAACTACGAAAATAAAAAAATCATTTTTAATGTATCACCGCTTGAAAAATAAATACTTACCATTTCTTATAACTTTTAACCTTAAAATATTGAAAACTATTGAAATAAAATAATAATTCAAATAATTGAAAACAATTCGAAGATAACATTGTAATATTATCACAAAAAAAGGCATAATCTATTAAAGAATAGAACATAAATAAAAGTTATTGTATTTTATCAATTGTAAATCACTATTGATGCACTTTTTTTAAACATTTTAACTTATATGAAACACGGATTTAATTAAATTAATTTTGTAACACACAACTAACGAACGCTGAGTGCAATTCTTTGGTGTTTTTAAACCAGACACGGCGTCCTACGATCATAAAAGGTTTTGTTATAACCGAGAATTACGATATCGTCACGTACGTTTTTGTGTGGTGTGACTACAACAGGCTGAGTCAGCTGCAACGAGCCGAAAACAGCAGTCTCGTGATGATGGGAATGCAGGAATAACATCTATGTTATTGCTGTTATTCAGTACTGTTGTTAATACTAGAATCAGCTTTACACAATGTTCCTCTCGATATCGTGCCATTTTAGCGTTTCGTCCTTATTCCCATGACAATTAAACATGAATGAAACATATTAATGGTAAATTTAATTTAATATAACACGAAAACGTTAATTTGCGAGAGATATTTACCTACAGGCTGTACAAGGTAAACATAGCACTTTTGAAAGCCTTGTTTAAGATCTCCTTGTATGTACATGTGTGCATTCTTCGACCACGTGTAAAAACACTGCCATGGGCCTGCTCACTTTCTTAAAGCACCTGTCACGCGGAACTATACAATCATTACTAAACTGAATGTTTTACAAACTTCCAAATTCTTACACAAATATGTATTAAATAAAGGAAGCGTAAATCAAACCATTTCAGTGTTCACAAATGTTTGCCTGGCAGTTTTGAAACAACGTCACGATATGGAACTACTTTCTTTCCGTCGTTGCCAACTTTACCGGGCCCACGCCGCGCCAGTCAGTGTGCCCGTTAAAACACACGCGGGCTGGGGCAGCGACGTTCTCACAATGCTGATTCCAAAAGAGCTCAAATTAAGTGTAAACAGACTATTCAATTAGCTGCCCGCGGGATACATGCAGCTCGCCCGACTTGTCAAACGGCCGTGAACAAAATATTTCATAAACTGTTACTTTTTAGTATATTATTTTTAATACAACTAACTACCTAAGTTATAGTCAACTGTCACTATCACTACCGTAAAATTTGTAATAAAATTATATGTATATTAACTTATTGCATCTTCGCATTAATAAACAATGCATGAGTAATGCACTTTGTAATAGTGCGGACCGTTAGGTATCGTAATTATTTGTAAGTGAGGTACAGT
This sequence comes from Clitarchus hookeri, assembly GCA_002778355.1. Classification (NCBI taxonomy): domain Eukaryota; kingdom Metazoa; phylum Arthropoda; class Insecta; order Phasmatodea; family Phasmatidae; genus Clitarchus; species Clitarchus hookeri. The sequence continues at coordinate 845,396 of NQII01000024.1, forward strand.
GCGAAAACTAATTGAATAGCACTGTCCTATACCATACGATAATGAACGCACAGTTAACCCAAAAATTATGTGTGCATCACCAATCCTTTCATCTTCATCGTCCTTCTTCTCCCTTCCTCTTACTTTGTACCAGTCGCCCTTACTTAAAAAAAAAACTGAGCATCGGAACTGCAAAGCCAGTTGATGTACCGCCTCACGCCAAGTTTATAGTAAAAGGCTGTTCACGGTAAAGTGAGCACTTTTAATGCCCTAGTTACTTTCTCCTTTCAACCATTTTTTATTCTTTAACCACCTTTTAAAATAATGTTAAAGATTCACTCTGATTGGACTACATAAAACTGCGCATGTGGCCCTAAGAATCGTGAAACACTGAGCCAACGTGGGGTCCGGTCCATCTTCTTCAATGTTTACTCTGTATATACGATGGTATTCAGTGGTTACTTCGCAATTTTTGAATCTAACCTTAAAAAAAAACATATTTGAATATTTGACGTGTTTGGTTATTTCCTAAATATGTCATGTATCGCAAGCGTTCTGAACTTCTGTTAACATAAAAGTACCTTATTTTTGGTCAAATTGAGAACTTTTACATACATTTTATATTATTTCATTTATAATTAATGTGAATAAAAACAGTGAGAAAACAGGTGTGTTGGTAATGCCTGGTAACAAATAGTTCTCATGCAAAAAATTAAAAAATTATTACACTGAGTGCGCACGAATGCGGTGCGTTATCCCTTTGGTGTAATTTTCTAGACTTGGTTAAGCTTTGTTTGCATGGGGCGGAGGAATATCCTGAAAGTAGAACTTCAGCAGGGCTCCAGGAAGTAACCGCGAATGGACCACAATTGAGAGACATAGTGAACTACTGTAATTTCCCTACTGACATTCACGGAGCGCAAAGACACCCGGGTGCTTAAGAACACGAGAGGTGGGACAGCCGCTTATTCCACGAAATCCGGCCGCACACGCCAACAAAATGGCGTTACTGGCCACCAACACGCCGGCACGCCGTTCGCCAATCAGCACCCGGTGGCTTAACTCGCCAGTCGGCAGGCCAACCTATAGGAAGCCTTTCGCAGCACGCACAGTAGTTAAATCACTTATTCAGAGCTTCGCGCAGCCAATCAGAGAACGGGTGCGTCCACATCAAAGGAACCGAGGCGCCATTTCGTACCGAGAAAAACGTTTGTTCCAGCCAACAAAATGCGTGTTTTTATAGGGACAAAAAAATATTTTGTTGAGACAATAAAACTTGAAAAAACAGCCAGATTAATTTTGTCCATCTAACAAAATACGTACACGCTAGAATCAACTGTATGTGTTTGCTTGGTCACTCATTTTATTATATTCGTCCGAAAATACAGTTAGAGAGTTTGTGTGTAATTTTTGTGACAATTAGGGTAGTAAGAGTGTTCGTTAGTGCATATATTGATGGTTAATAATGGTATTAAAAGCCTGATAAAACAGGTCCAAGAGAAAATAAATTGTACAGCTGTAAAACTTGAGAAACGTATTTACGCGCGTTGTCCAGTATTTAAAATTCGTATATTTAAAACATCCCGAATTCTCACTTAATCGCTAATCACATTGGCTGATCTTTCTAAGGCGTAGCTCTCGGCCGCAAACGATCTATGTTCGAATCTGGTTCGGGCTTTCAATTCTCTTTTTTTTTTTATATTAACCCAAACTGTTTAACGCACGTAGAGGCAAACAAACCTAGTTGCACCAACCAAATCTTACATTTTGGGTCAACCAAATAAGAACAAACAAAATAATTTGGTTTCAACAACAAAATATTTCATTACCCCTGCACGAACAATTCGGTTGCGCCAGACAAAATTTGATTCAACAAAACCTTTTTTCTGCTCTGTCACAATAAGGCGGCGATCGATGTTGTGCGCTGACATTACGCGTCTGAAAAGCCGCCACCTCCCCTTCACCGACAAAGGCCTGGACTTGATAACCAGAGTCGGCACCAAAGTGGTTCCAAGACGATTACGCTCAGAAGGCACGGCCGCTTGTGGCCTTCATAACCGTGTGGCGTAAAGCACAGCATAAACCTACGCGGTGTCCCTGACTTAACACCATCTCACATCGTAACACACAAAAGTACGCCATTAAAGAGCCTTGTTTGCAGCTGGAACCGGTCGCTGAGATAAGGCGAAAGACATTAACAAGTAGGCCCATTACCACTGACAGGGCCTGAATGTTACTCCCTAGCGATAATCCCTGATATACGCAACCAGGAAATACCTTTTTCAGATAGCTTAAAAATACAATGAGTGATTTACGAACCTATTACACTCGTAAATCTTGCGTGAGAATGTAGCGCGCCAGCAATTAACACCTACTTATTTACTACTTCCGTTGGGAATCTCTACATGAATAAGGTACATATTTTCTAACTGAGTGAGTGAAGACATTTGAACAGTTCTTATCATCGAGGTCTTGAGAGCCGATGAGGATGAAGCGAGGTGAGAATGGAACAGCGCCGGAATGAAGGGGCGGGGGAAACGGGAGATCCCTGAGAAAACCCGCCGACCAGCGGCATCGTCCGGCTTCCTAGCTTAAATCACAGTATGCCTAAAAATTAGTTTTTAGGCTAATACATTTTTCAAATATTAAAATACCACCTTCTGTAAATCTATTTGTAGAGATGACGTTTTTAATACTATTCGTTAACATAGTACATAGTTGTTTCATTACAACAAAGTTGGACTGATGAGATGTGCAACACGTTTGGCGGTAATTAGCCAATCCCTCAGGACTCTCTCTCTCTCTCTCTCTCTCTCTCTCTTTCTCTCATATATATATACACACACACACGCACACACACAGACTTGGAGGACGTTGGTTCAGCGCCTGCCACATACAAGATCCTTTCGTTCAATTATATACTTGAAAGCCCCTATGCGGGGAACAATCTGCAGATTAAACTGATACAGATTAAATTCAAGACCCATTCCTTACCCCGAGCTCTAGCCAAGAGCTACCTTACAGAAATACGGATTACTGTCTGCATCACGAATACTTTTATGTTCAGTATCCTTGCTTGGGATCCACAACTGGCGACTAGCAATGTATGTGATGCGTTAAAAAATATATCTAAAAACCTGTTTTGTTCCGGAGATATTTATACGCTACTAAATTCGGGCACATAGTCCTCTGCAATTTTCCCCGGTGTAAACGAGGCTCTTGACGTGACCCAATCCAGTTTATTTGGTCATACGTACACATATCTCATTCGGGAGGTGTGTTCGATTGATTTCTCAGGTTGTTTTCCACCATCATGCCATACAAACGAAGGGGTATACTCAATCAACGGTTACTTCCAACTTTCCTGAAGCCCTGCCAAAGTTCTGCTTCCAGGGTATTCCTCCGCCCCACGCAAACAAGGCTTAGAAAATGACGCCAAAGAGCCGACGCACCGCATTCGTGCGCACTCATTGTAATAATAGTTTGTTTAAGAACTATTTCTTACTAGGCTTTACCAACACACCTATTTTCTCGCTGTGTTTATATTCATATCATTCATAAATTAAACATCGTAATTTATAGAAGAAATATATGTAAAAATTCAATGTAACCAAAAAAAAGACACTTTTATGTTAACACATGTATAACACGCTTGTGATACGTGTCATATTTAGGAAACAACCAGAAATCAGTTTGAAAATATGGAACTATTGGGGGAGGAGACAAAAAAAGCCGGGCAGTATACGAATGCACGTGGAAGATACCTTTATTTTAAAAGACCTCGAAACTGCAACAGTGGAAACATTTTAGACCGGAAACCGAGTACTTGTAAGGAGGAATAGGACTATTCTTAAGAGTTAAATCGTCTTGTCTATAATTTTTTTTGTAAAAAAAAAAGTTGCGCACGTTTACATAAATTTGGTCTTCCTTCACTTTCAAACACTGTATATGAGATACGTTATTTATCTCCCTTTCCAACAGTTCCAATTGGAGAATAATCTGTTGTGAAAAAGATCAGTTAAATATTATATTGATGCATAAAATAATTTCTGGTAAACGTAGCGGTAAATTTAAAAGAATACTGAAAAAGCATTGATGGTGGAATACAACTCATACTAAAAACTCAGATTGTGTGTGTTTGTTGGGATGCAAATGTGCGTGTGTGTATGCGTGTGCGCGTGTATTTGTGTGTAGACGTGTATTTATGCAAGCACATACCTGCCGCATAATTCTACAAAAAATAAGAATGATGAACTGCAAGACATTAGTGGTAAAGAAGTATGATCAACTGGAAAAAAAAATATTTGTCTGCGCTAGGGCTAGCTCAGAAGGCATAAATAACCAAAAATTGTTCCCAACGACATTGTTGGGGATGAACTCCGAACAAAGACAATGAGAAATTATTAGCTTTATAATGGGCGAAGAACACGCATATCGTAAATAGCAACCATAACTCCACGTGACATTAATGATTACGTATATCCTACAAATGTTCTTTAGTTTTCCCAACCCTGCCTGGTTTTATGCCCGATAAATTACGTTTCTATTGCATTCATGCAGCTCAGAGATTTTGCTCCATAGCTCCCTGGGTTTGACGTCGGCCAAAGCGTTCGTTTTCAAAGGTGTTTCAATTGGAATTAAATATGTTTTTGTAAGATCATACTTTATGTATTTGAAATATATTGTTTCCTAATTTAGACATCACGTTAGGTAAAATGAATAGTCTCCTCTTCAGATGACTTATTTCAGCTGCGTTTGTGCTTATGCCAATGCCGTTGCCAAAACATTTTGTTATAATGTGTCTCCCCACCTGGCAATGTAATATTTCAGCACTGTCGAGTATTATGTGTAAACAGAGATATTAATCTGAAACCATGCAAATTAAAACCCCAGATTCATTTACGCTATATGGCTGTGAATGTTTAACCAACACTGAGGTATCATTTCTTGATTATGTAGTGATTTAACAAAGCGTCTATAATTTGTGTTGTTTTCCCAGCTACTCTCAATTCTTCTGCAGATTAGTTTTGCTTAGTCGGGTAAAAAAATTGTCAACGTTCAAATTAACAGCTACGAGCTCATTTAGAACGAAGAACTGTTCTTTGGTCGGCAAAATCACAGCCCATCCTTAGCCATAACTTCGATGCGTTATTATAACGTCGATATTTGCCACGCCATTCAGCAACCTATGCTGTGAGAACTATTCCGCTGATAAGCTACCGTGAAAGAACATTTTACTGCGATTTCTGCATTATGTTTGCGACGGCTTTGTAGCATTCACTGTTTCATACTTCCTGTATGTCGTCTTCCACCTGACGATCGTACACTTATCTTAGTTGTCTCCTGTTCGTTTATTCGTGTCTAGCTTTCCCTAACCATCTTTCCTGTGTTATTCTTGTTATTTTTCTTCTCTGTCTGTCTCATTTATCCAGTTCCATAATTTTTAAGCATTTTGATTTTCCCATCTTTTAAAAAATTTCGCGCCTTTTGTAATCATCTTCTGTATTTTTTTTTTTACATAATTGTACTATGTAAAACTAAAACTTTAATTATTTGTTTTCGCACACTACTCGTACTCTCACAGTCCGCTCAGAAATCTGCGCGCATTCATCTGCTCCGAAGACGTCGGCAGCCTCTCATTACCTTGGTCTCTAAGACTGGACTCACAACCATCCGTCGCACCCGGCAGTCATCCGTCCGGCAGTTATCCGTCTGTGTTTTCGCCCGTCAGTTGAAAGCGATTCACAACAATCCGTCGTCCGTCAATCCTTCTGTACGGCAAAATTTCAGTGTGACAATTTAACATCGTGATCTTTCTTAAGTTGGAGAAATATTTTGATTGTAAATGCATTTTCAAGAGAAAAACATTTTGGGGAAATAATTATTTTTACGTGATAATAATTCATACTGAATTATTATTAACCTTTTAAATTCCTGAATTTACCACAAAAGGTAAATAAACACATATCCACCGCCTTGCATTTTATTTCAAAGTGCGTATTCACGTCTACGAATGTCGTCAGAAAGCGGTGGCCCATCCGTCCGTCGAAAGTTAGAGCGAGTGAAGATATTTGGGAGGCTCTTAAGGTTGATAAGTCCCCGCCATCTTGGATTTATTCATATTTCGCCATGACTTGCATTTGAGTTGGTTTAACGAAATTTTCCGCACGACACAGTATAAATAATAGCTTCTCAGGCTTTGTCAAGTTATTAGATTTTCACTGCCTTTATTAATTATTAACTAGTAACAGCTAGGAAGAAGTAAGTGAGTTTTTCTGCGGGCGACTACAGCAGTTATACCAACCACAGAAGTCAAGCAATACCAACTTCAGATAATGTACAAATGCTTGTGTGGTGGGTACCGATCCCCCTTAACAGCGAGGTCTTAAAGAGCCGATGAGGGTGATTGACGTGAGTATGGAGCAGCTCCGGAATGAAAAGGGGGGGGGGCGAGAGATCCCGAGAAAACCCACCGACCAGCGGCATCGTCCGGCACGATTCCTACATGCGAGAATCCGGGAGTGACCCAGCCGGGGATCGAACTCGGTTCGCCTTGGTGGGAGGAAAGCGGGCTAACCGCTCAGCCACCGCGGCTCCTCGAAAGTTAGAGATTGGGAAATATTTGAGGGGTGGACGGATAGAAAAAAAAAAAGTTGCCCTGCGATTGGTTGAAGATCACTTAACCGCCGGTAGGCTGTGAGTTCAGCTTAACACGATCCGAAGACTTCAGCGCGAGTATATCGGGAGCGAACAAGACGCCATCTTACCGCTCGGGGGGCGGCGGAAGTTGCTGGCCGGTCGCCCCGAAACAAAAACTGAACCACCAGGCATCTCGGGTTTCACCTTCATTCTCTCCTCGCACACTCCCCTTCGCCAACCCCTGGGTCCTATCTCACCCCACCGCCGCCGCCGCCGCCGCACACCTTTTACACGTTTTCTTTTACGGCAAGATAACATTCCTGCGAGGGCCCCGTCCCCATTGTCCAGAAGCGGTGTAAAAGTCTCGTGTCCCGGCCGCACGCCGCAGGAATCTTTCGCCGGCGTGCCGTTGCCCGTCCTCGCGGCAGATTTATTTCTTCATCCCGCCCCGACCATCCCTCGTAACTCGAATAGGGAAAACGAAGCCTTGCCGAAGATACCCGAAGTCGATGGTCCACAGTCTTACAACTTCCGCATTTAAAAAAATTATTACATATTTAATTAAAGCATGTACAATATTTACTCAACATGAATGTACAATAAACAATCATGTAGTTTCTCTCTTTAGATATTGTACAAACACATGATTGATTTGCATTTTTTTTTAAATTTTTGATTGTGGTAGCACAGACTGCTTTGTGTAGGCATCGTTCACGTCTATTTATTCGAGTCACGTGTATTTTCATGAACATGCGCATACAACGGGTTGTAATGTAGTGTTTCGCCTTAACGGTTGCAGTCTATATATTCGCTCAAGTGTATTTTTGACGCGAAATAACTTGGGATAAGAGAAACATCAATAGCCCTAACATTGCCCAGAAAACACAAACCAATCCCAATATAAAAAAATAACAGCTTGGTGAGGTCTCTGCAATACCACCAACATAACTCAGTGTTCTAAAGTTGGCCGTAGCGTAGAACCTACTTCGTCTTGCTTCGGCAAACAAATGAATCGGATGAGGATCTCTCGATATACCCTAGAGTTATAACTCTCTACTTGTATGCTCCCTGGCTCCGACGAAGGCAGCCGAATATGTCTTGGACGTCCGCCGTGTCCTTCTGGAGACACCTGCGAGGGAGTGCCCGTACCCAGGGCCGCCCTGGGGCTTCTGGAGGGCGTAGGGCAATTACTGGGACCCCCTATTTGACACGATACTACGTACAGTCTGTCTATTCACGGTATCTTCACACTTTTTTAATTAAAACCTTTGAAAAATTACCCCATGTAAGACGTGTTTGACTTTCCTGAATACGTCACGTATCGTAGGCGTTTTATATTTCTGTTAAAATAAGAGTATTTTATTTTTGGTTAAAACTGGACGTTTGCTAATTTTTATCTCTGCGTTATAATTTTGCTACATCATTTCAGATTTTGACTATTAAAAGAAATGTTCTGTCGGAATAACACGTTCGTCTGGCCATAAGGTCCCCCCTTCTCCTCCCCTATCATCTACCGAAACAGAAATTTTCTGCTTACTTATCTACTGATATTTTCCAATTCAATATTTTGCTTTGCTGCCATACCGTTATCAATAATTAAAAACATCCCTGAAAATGTTGTACCTACGTAACTGCCCCGAGCGAAAGAAAACACTGGAACGAAGTTCACGACGCAGACAAGTGCAGATAGAAAGCGCCAAAGAACTTCATCCCCTGAGCTGACTCTACCTTCACCAGAACTGGCATCGTCTCGGTTGTTCGTCATAAAACGAGTGCGTTACATAGTGGGAAAGAAAGTGTAGCTCGTAACCACTTAAGAAATGCGCTGTTGTGTTGAAACCTCTGTGGGCAGTATTTTGTCAAATCAAGATTGTTGAGAAAGGAGGCGTCCATTGTCTCCGAGATGAAACAGGATATTGTTTTTGGGCGGTAAACATGTTGCAGCGTCAAGAAAAATGCCTATTTTCATCACTTCCTGTACAAAAAATAACGATTCTATAAATATCCAAGGATCTGTGCCATCACATAAACATAAAACATCCCCTTTTTGTACACCGAATTAATTCGTTCGTTTACAGTTTACTACAGCTAATTCGTGTTTAATTGAGCACTTTTGTCAGCACTGCTTAGTTCTTCCTTTCAGCTCATCGTATATCTCTCCACCACTTTTAAGGAATAACACAGCCGTAACAAAGAATACTAAAAATACGGGAGTGAAATAGCCACTTATATTGCGAACTCCAGACGCACATCGGTATTCCGATATTTACCTGATTAATCGATTTCCTGGATCGACTTACATCGAGGCACAGAATATCGATACGCATAGAAAACCGGACGAAAAAATCAATTTACAACAAATCGATTTTTTTTAATCTTTTTCGGGCCAGTTGTACGAACATAGCGTCATTTTTATGTCCTATAATGTCACATGGACTTGGGAACAAACTTACACAGCCAGAAATACTATTAAGCAAAAATTAATTTTTAAAAAATATCAGCAACCAAAAGATGTAATCCCATAAAAATTGAACAATCCATAAATACGACCGCACAAAACTCAATAAGATTCTTAACGTTTAATGACATATAAAGGTGCTGCTGAATCGAAAAACGTTTCTACAAGAAAGGTATCGATTCCGGAAGAAAAATTTACAATCTAAATATCGATTTAAAATCGATTTTTAGAGATGATATAATTGATTTTCAAAAAAACGTATTTCAGATTGGCGTTCCTAGGCGCACATGCCGAAAAAATTGCGCCACTGTCCAGCAACATAAGAGATTAAATACTCTATGTCTCCTGTAACTTGGCAATATCATGACAGTCAGTGAGTGGCAAATTGACGTATACGAAACAAACAACGTGTCATTTACAAAATCCCCTGTCAGCTGATGCATGAACGAATGAATATTACGTTGGCCATTCTGACTCCACTGCCGACGCACATAAGACAAGCAGGAAATATGCGGATAAGAAAGAGTTCTTAGATTATTTAATATACATTTTATTTTACGTCGTCACAAAACAGCTGTTGTTAGCGTTACGATCTAAACTTCATGCTAAAGTAATGTAGAAGTGTTCCAAATGAAATGTAAATAGAAACGGTTCGTATTCAAATGAAACGCAACTTCAAACATTGGGAGTACGTCGCCCCCCCCCCCCCNATGCTTGATATTAATTCTAAACACCTACAGAAACATCGCAGGGTATTGTTGAATTGTTTTTCAAATAATTTGACCAAATATATTTCAAACTCGTGTCGTTTAGGGCCAGTAATACGAGAAAAGTGAACTTCTAAACAGACGGGATCAAGAGCCAGGACAACGTGCTGCTACCTGTCGAGAACACGCTCGGCTCACAACACGCCCTGCAACGCCATCTGTGGGCAGTGAAATTTTTCAAAGGTTGATTTCAAAGAGTGTTCATTTTACCGTGAACAGCCTTCAGTAAGCATTCCGCTGTGTTTTCTCAAGGTTACCTGCTCCTCCAAGAGATAGTGGTCGACAGCAAGACGGTTTGTAACCGCCAGATGTGTGGCGCGCAGTATGCGAACCCGGAGACCTCCCGTGCTCGCCACGTCGAAAGATTCCAGGACAAGACGGGAGCAGGAGAAGAGAAGCAGAGCGAGGGACAAGGAGCGGCGCGCACAGCCAGCCTGTCTCCGGGGCCAGACTTCTCCCACGCTGCAGCAGGCAGGACCGCTAACTGTTTATTAAACAGAACTCCTGTGCCTCCTCCGCCTTTGCTCCCAGGACTCGCAGCATCACCCAGCACCTCATCTCCTCCGACAAACGAGCTGTCACGGCGAGGTCGCCTCGCTGGCCCGCGGGCAGAGCCCATTTCCCTGCGGGTCATGCAAGTTCCCCTCGCAGACTGCATCTCCTTCCTTAACGTGCCGCCTTATTATCTTCCTGACGTGAACGTGGCGTGCGGTTGGTTATCTTATTTTCGCTCTTTTCTTCTCGCATGTTCTGCAAGCCGACGGAAGATGATGTAGCAGGAACGCTACAACTGCTCTTTAACTGGGCAGTATGGTAACCTTTCCACATTGGGTTTATTTTTTGTTTCATCGTGCCTTACTTTTCAGATCAAATACTAGAAAACGAGGGCTGTCTTAATATACATTTTAAAAGTCCCCGTGTTTTCGTTGCACCCATAGCTCCAATAAATGCTGACTCATTTATTATTTTTCAGCCTCGCATGAGAAAATTTAGACAAATCTGTCTATTCTGGTTTCAGAAATTCTCTGAAGGAGTTCCGTGTGCAATAATAAGGTTTGAATTTGGATATTGAATCATTAACAGTAAGTTGTAAAGAGATGTAAACAAACACCAGATGGCAAGAATACAACATTTATTATAGTCGAGCCCCCGACGTTGTATTAAAAACATATTCGAAATAATTCGATGTCACAAGGCAAGGCTGCCAGTTGAAATTTTCACATCCCAAGATTGTAATACTCCATCACGAGTGACGTTTTACTCTCTGGACGTCCAAATAATTCATCAAGACTTAAAATAACAAGGCTTTGGTAAATGTGTAGTTACTATCAAATATATGAATAAATTAACACGTATCAGCATTGAAAACGTGGTACTGAATATCAAAGAGACCTTCCAACTTTTAAAATGCAGTACAAAACATCCAATAAAGCAATTCTACGGCCAATCAAAATTGAACTTTACAACATTTGTCTACAAATTTATATTTATTTAAGTAAGCATTTACTGAATTTTTCTCTTCAGTATGAAGCTTCGTAACGGTTATAAAAAAGTTACACGATTTTTTTGAGACATTATAGTTACATAAGAAGAGATGCAGCAGTTTAAGAAATGCATTTTTTAAAAATGAAATACGCCCCAAAAATTGTACATAACATGACCTATGCTCCACAACTGAGAGGCGAAAAAAAAATTTACAAGAATACAAATTAATGATTCTCTCTAGTCCAGTCATGTATTCGGAACAGAAACTGATTTTTATAAGCGACGTTTGAACAAAGCTTTTTCATTCTTAGGGAAGACAATTAAATGGGCGGAGTAAACAAAACTAAACAAATTTACAAATCCAACAGTTCTGCACTGTCTGGTGACGGTTGACTTCTATCTTCCCAATACGGTCAAGTTCATAGGACAAAAAAATTTAACACATTTCTTTGTACGTATTTATTTCGTTCACGCACATAGTTAACCACAGTCTTAACCCCTTCAGGCCACACAGTGTGGAGACACGCGCTAAACTGCACCACAATTTTCTTAAAAGGAAAACATAAATCTACGACGGGAAACCTACCTCAATCGAGATCGATCAAAACGTAAATGGGAATCTAGCACGCAAAACTCACCATCAAATTATTTATTTTAAAATAACACTTAGATATGCCCTATGAATTTTAATTTTATTACTAAATACGAAAAAAAAAAAAAAAATACAGAGAAATAACATAATACCACGATTGTAAGAATCTGCCCGCTCTGCGTCACTAAATTCGACTAAATTGGTTATGATTTGAAAACTTACACGAAATGTAAATGGAACTTGGCGTGACCTTGAGAAAAGTAACTAAAACAATATCTTTAGGAAGGAAAATATTACATTTCTGTTTTGAAGTTTGCACGAAGATAGATTCGCCCCGTCGTGTTTTCATTAGTGAGAATCAATACTGTAGAGGCAAAACATTGATGAAAAAAATTACGGTATCATGAATACATACGTCCAGACCAATGATTAAAGTGGCTCTTGTGTGGCTATTGCCCCAAGAGCTCGGCGAGGTCAACAGCCTCTAATGCTGCGAGGAGGAATGGTTTATAGAAGACGTATCTTCCCTCTGGGCGCCAACCGTAAAACTCTTTAGAAACACACACTCGATCACCGTATGGCATAATGACGCGAGACTTACGCGAAGGAATACTTATCCCGTCTTGCAGCTGTCTTCGCCTTAAAGTGCCCTTTATCGATGGCGGGAGAGCGTAAACGATGTGTTAATAATCTGTAAACAGACAGGAACAGTAACGCAAACGTGCGTGCACAATTTATCAATCTCTGCGTTCGTCTCGCGCAAGTAACCCTTCATTCGAGTCTTGAAATCAATTTTTTTTAGAAAAAGTTTTCACGAAAATATGTGGTATTGAGCCAATGGGCGACTTAAATTTTAGCCTGATACAAGATGGGAAAGAAGTTAATTTGTCAGTAATGTCCCTGTTCTTCGGTTATAATTTTTGTGTGTGGGCCTCGCATTTAATTTGGATCAAATAGCATTTAGCAAAGTGTCCAGTACTATAGATGCAAACGCTTTTAAATGACCCACAATACAATCAGCTGCTGCGAAGTACGTCAATTATATTTTAACACTGACATACCGTGCATATCATTTTCTGCACTTGTGCCAATACAAAGTTGCGAAGGAAAACAGGGGCTATTCAAGTCGCATCTTCCAGGTATCAGTTTATTTTAACATGTAATGTCTAGCGCTGTCCATCAAACTTTGTGTAACTTGGTGTAAAGAATAAGATTCTATAGTTTGCAATTAATTTCACCTTCTTCGTAGTTTCTCTGTTCCACGAACTTCGCAATTCGTCTCATGAGACTTGACAATCTGGACATTCAGGTTTTTCTTTCCCGATCGAAAAAAAATTCTTATTTGGAACTGCCGATATTCAGAAGGATTCAACCTGGCACTTGATGGCAAGGTACCCCTATAAATGTATTCATTTATTCATAAATTCATGATCGTGGTCGTACAACTTAACACTTTCCTCGCGACATTAATTCCGTTATCAATGTTCGTGATTTTCGTCTTTTGCTTCTTTGAACATCTACCCGGTATAACAAAAGTCAGTTTACTATGTTTCTCTATAGTTTTCCCTGTCTATAGAATTACTCATTTCGAGCGTGGATTTTAAATATTTTTGGCGGACATTCGTGCATGCTAGAAGCACACGAACGTCCCTCGTTAGCTTCATAAAACTAAGTCTACGGGTCTCAGAAACAGACACTCTTTTCGTCTTGTCAAGTAGCGTAAAATGAGGCGTATATATGATAAAGAGTCAAACATTTTAAACCTATCAGTTACTATTAGGATGTGCTGTCAACAATGAAACAATTGTGCTGTTGTAATAATATTCAATAAAGTCCTAACACATGTAGCAAACTAACGAAATAAAACTACGGAATAATCTACTAAAAATTTTCTCTGGAAAAGTGGATTTTACCTCCTTTGTCGGATAACTTCCCGCGTAAGTGCGACAGTGCAAAACAAAATCAAACTAAGTTAAAAAGTTCTAATCACTGTTCGTAATCTGAATTTCTGAACAGGTAGTGAAGTCTGCGTCTGTCCGGGACAGGTAATTACAAGAACTTGTTACGTGGCCGTGAAAATAAAACATGCCTTTATATTATTTGAGATGACGGTTAAAACAAACTAGTATTTTTTTTTTTTTTACTTTTGGGAGAAGATAATATACATATTTTTCATTAATCTGCCATATCCTTGTAGGATATTCTAATGGGCAGAGCCATGTGTTTCCCGCGAAAATAATTACCCGCAGGATAAACTTCAATATCCTACGCAAACACTTGGAGATTTCCTTTGGTTATTAACCAGGTGCCTTTGTGGGAAAACACAGTTTCTTACCTGACTGGGCCAATCAGAAGCAAGTAACTCCGACAATGACTGTCCGTGATTCGCGGGCACACACACAAAACACAGGCGACAGTTAAAATCATCCAATCACAAATGTGAATCTGAGCTGAAGTGTTTTGGAGTGCAAGTATAGCCTATTCGCGGGATCTTCACACTTTTTGAATCAAACCTTTGAAAAATCACCCCGCATATGACGTGTTTGGTTGTTTCCTAAAAATGTCCTGTATCATACGCATAATTGTGTATATAAAAGAACCTTATTTATGGTTTAATTGAATTTATTAAATATGTTCTGTATAAATTATAATATATTTAATTTGTAATTAATATGAATAAAACAGTGAGAAAATACGTATGTTGGTAATGCCTAGTAAGAAATAATTCTTATGTAAAATATAATTACGCCGAGTGCGCACGAATTTGGCGTAATTTTCCAGATTTGGTTAGGCTTCGTTTGCATGAGGCGGAAGAATATCTTGGAAGTAGAACTTCAGCAGGGTTTCAGAAAAGTGTGAAGTAACCGTGAATGGACTATAATCCTGGAATATTTTTTTTTTGCTAAAAACAAGTGTCGTTACAGACGGTACACAAGACATTTTGAAATACATTTTCCGGGACTAATAAAAATGATGGAGTGCCGTTACCATTATCACTTCTGCGGTCATCATTATAAAGTAATCAATCATTTGTCCCCGTTGATTACGCATGGGCTGGACCGCCGGCGCTTCTACCCCCACCTCCGGCATAATACGTTCTATGAGCACCGAGCAGGTAGGTATGCAGGTGGTCCAAAGCCCGCGGCGATCAAGAGAGTGGAGTGGAGTCGAGCGGAGAGATTTGGGCGACTCTTTAACATCGAGGTCTCGAGAGTCGATGAGGGTGAAGCGAGGCGAGTGTGGAGCAGCTCCGGAATGCAGGGGGCGGGGGAAACGGGAGATCCCAGAGAAAACCCTCCGACCAGCGGCATCGTCCGGCGCGATTCCCACGCGCGAAAATCCAGGGACCGACCCCGCAGGGAATCGAACCCGTTTCGCGTAGGTGGGAGGTGAGTAAGCTAACCACTACATCACCGCGGCCCCACGCAATCGAGAGAGCCCGGGCGTCGATTGCAGGCTTTCCGTGTGTAGTCGTGCTATGTAACATTCAAACTTCACGACATAACATGGGCAGCTTGACTCAAAGGCGTAATCATAAAGGAAGGAGAAGAATGCTGCTGAGTAAAGGCTGCTCACAGCAAAGTGAGCACATTATGGCCCTAGTTACTTTTTCCTTGAAGCCATTTTTTTTTTACCATTTAACCCACTTTTTAAAATAAATATTGTCAACGTCTAAGGCTAAAATAGAATATATTTATTGACTGTTATTCCAAATGAGAAGGCTTTCAAAAGTGCTCACTGTGCCCCGAATAGCGTATATGAATGTCGACATTGCCAGCTTACCCAGTATTTTCGTTCGCAAACTATAAAGAAAGTTAATGTAGAGTTTTTATTCCGCGGAACTGCAGCCGCACTCGCTAGAAACTGTCCAGTAGTATTTCGGAACGCACAAAGAAAAAAGTTTGGTTGAATCAAACAAAGTTTTTGTTTGGCGCAACCAAATTAATTATATGTAATGGGGGCAATAAAATATTTTGTTGTAACAACATCGTTTTGTTGTTCTTATTTCGTTGCCTCAAACAAAGATTCGGTCGGTGCAAATAAAAATTTGTTTGCCTGTACGTACATTAAACAGTTTCGATTAATATAAAAATAATTGAAAGTCTGGCCGAGATTTTAACCTAGACCGTTTGCGCCCGAGCTCTACGTCAAGCGACGTCAGCTAAGTTGACTACGTATAAAAGGGAAAAATTTTGAAATACATACATTTAAAATACTGGACGTGTGCAAATAAATATTTCAAGTTTTACAGTTTTACTTTCCAGTTTCCTGTTAAACTTGTTTTATTAGGGTGTTTACACCGTTATTAAGCATCAATAAATGCACTAACAAACATTGTTCCTATTCTGATTGTCGCAAAAAAAAAAAAAAAAAAGCAAACAAACTCTCGAGCTGTATTTTCCAACGAGCAATCAAATTAGTGGCCAAACAAATAGATACTGTTGATTGAACAAAATATTTTGTTCAAAGTCTAACTCCTTTTCGCCCAACACAGGGGTTTTGTTTATTCACGAATGTATTTTGTTAGATGAACAAAATTAATTTTGTTGTTTTTAAAGTTTTATTTACTCAACAAAATGTTTTATTGGGGCTACTAAATACGTGTAATTTGGCCTAATTCAAACAAATATTTTGTTGACTAGAACAAACCTTTCCCTCAGTGCGCCCGTTCGCCAATCAGCGCCTCGTAACCTACTCGCCAGCCGGCAGCCTAGCCAACAGGAAACTTCCGCCGGACGCAGTAGCCAATCAAACACAACATCCGTTCCCAGATCCCCGCGCAGCCATTCAGAGACTGGGTATGTCTACAATAGAGGAACCGCAACGCCATTTCGTCATTATGTACAATATACTCTGTGATATGGTTGTCATATTTTTAAGAGCGAAATAGAGGACACGTTTGTCAATGCCTACATCGAACCATGGACAGATATGATGAATGTTATTTTAAAGACCCTTATTACAGTATGTAAACATAGACTATGAGACCTGAGATAAAATACTAGGAACAGTGTACTTAACTTTCAAACGCATATAATTGTTATACAAACAATTGCAATGGTTAAAAAAAAAGGTAAGTAATCATAAAATTAAAGTAAGTGACAAAAGAACAAAACATGGCATGTTTCCATACCTATCCTGTATGAAACTCCTCATTGGGTTCAAATACAATTACTTCAAGTCTGTAACTTTCAGATGCACTTTTTTTCGTCTTTCTAACACACAACAAGTGCAACAAATCATAAAGTATGGAAACAGAAGATGCTTGATAGACTCAAGATGTGTTGCCATACATAAAAGATTAAAACTTATAAAAAGTAATTGATTTTTTATTATTATAAGTATCAACTGTATCCGACCAGGAAAAAAAAAACATTTCGCCAAATTTTAAATTTCCGCCTGGAAATAATTTTAACTCTAAAAGAAGAGGACATGCAGGTGTGTGGTCTTAAATTTTGCAGGAGATAAATATATTGCAACACTCTTCTTACGTAAATACCTATATTTATATTATTACCCACAAATTACATATCTTATTTTAATAACTAAACAACTGAACTGAGCAACAAACGAACAAACCTAGCTTAACCTTGTACCTTGCAGGCAGTCAGGCGCCGAAGCAGTGAACAGGGTTGGAGTGGAAGTCGGAGGGGTTTGCTGCAAAGTTGACAACTGCAATAATATAGGCAGATGATGAGTTTTAATTGTATTGCAATATGTCATTACGCTGGTAATTTAATTTATAAATTAATTCCACCCATCTATAAAATAATGTTTATTCCTTACTTATAAAGAAAGCATGCACGACATTAAAACGTCATAAATTGTCGGTCGTTGTAGTTCTGTTTACATAAGTTTATTTCATTTTTTGAAAAGCAATAATAATTATCATTAGAGACCCAGAAATTTCGCGGATTCGTTCGACGACAAGATGGACTCCACAATACTTTGTGTACTCGAGACTCGGTTGTTCATTGGAGGAGATGTTTATGATATGAATTTGATGCCTATAGGTTCAGTGGGTGGGAAACGGCGGGCAACTATGCGTATAAGTGGGCTTAGAGCATACTTGAACCTTGCGGTCCTGTTCATCGTCGGGGGTGATTACTATGTTATGAATTTGGTGACTATGTCAATAAATGGTTCGGAAATTAAAACAAACTATGCTTATAAGCAGGTTTAGGGCCTACTTGCCCTGCAGTCCTTTTCATCGTGGGAGATAATAGCTATGTTATGAATTTGGTGGTTGTATCTTCAACAGTTCAGAAATTACAGTTAACTATGCTTATAATTGCGCTTGGGGTATACTTGACCCTGCAGCCCTTTTCGTTGTCAGGGGTGATGCCTATGTTATGAATTTGGTAACAATATCGTAAACGGTTAGAATATTACAACCAACTATGCTTATAAGTGCGCTTAAGGCATGCTTGACCCTGCAGTCCTTTACGTAGTTGGGGGTGATGACTATGTTATGAATTTGTTGACTATATCTCAAACGGTTCGGAAGAGGCAGGAAGGAAACTAAGAGGACTCCCAAGGGATAGAATATGGGAGACGAGAGAGAGGTAGGAAGGTGAATGGAAGGACTCTGAAAAAAACCCCAAGGGTCGAGAGGTAGGAAGGAATGAGAGAATGTGAGAACAATACAGGAGATCGGAAGGACTATGAGAATACTCCAGGGGTGGGAGACTGGAGAAGCAGATAGGACGTGGGACGTAGGCAGGAAAACAGGAGGACTTTGAGAAAACCTCAGGGGTGGGGGATGGGAGAGGAGATGAGAAGTAAGCGATAGGGGTGGGAGGAATATGAGAAAACCACCCCGAGGGATAGAACCAACGAGAGGCAGGCGTATGAGAAAACCCCAAGTGTGGGAGATGGGAGAGCGGGATACGAGGTGGGTGACGACGAAAGATGGGACGGGCGAGAGAGGTAGGAAGGAGACTGGGAGTACGCAGAGATGTGAGAGAGTGAGAGAATGGGAGAACTATGAGAAAACCCTGGGGGTGGGGGAGAGAGAGAACAGAAATCATGTGAGAAAAAATTGACGGATAGAACGTTGGATAAAAGAGAGAGACTGACTGGAATATGAGAAAAAATACCAAACGGAATGCAAGAGCATGATGTGCTGAGGTGGAGTGATGGAGCAGGAGAGAAAAAAAGGAAATCCAAGATGACCGCTGCTGGCGTGGAATGACAGAGCAGGAGGTTGCCTCATGACATCATCTAAGATGGCGCGTCGGTCGGCTTGTCCCTTGTCCCCAGCCACTGGCGCAGAACCCCCATTTTATAACTACTAGTGAAAGTGCGCCTTGACAACAATGAGCTTCGAATGCTCGGGCCAACGGACGTTGTGCACGAGTTAGGCTCATGAATGAGCTAGTCCCGTTTAGTACTACAGAAACGCGCGAGTTAATTTTGACCTTGAACATCTCTACTATACAAGTTAGCGCGGGATTTGGTTTTCTTTTCTCGCAGGTTCTTCATTGGCTCAAATTCGTCCAGGGCGAGTCTAACGAACTGCGATCCAATCAAAAAGAAATTAATATGTACATGGTTTGAAGTCTAGCTAGTTATTAAATTAATTCACAAAGCCACTACATTCCTGAGGACATGTCCGGGGAAAACCCGGACAAACGGCAACCCTACCTAATCTGTGACATTATATAACGCGAGTAGTATAGTTGAGAGTGATTTGGGTGGCTCCTTACAACGAGGTCTTGAGAGCCGTTGAGGGTGAAATTAAGTGAGTATGGACAGCGCCGGAATGGGAACGGGAGTAAAACGGGCGTGGGAAACCCGCTGACCAGCGGCATCGTCCGGCCACGATTCCCACACATGAACATCCGGGAGTGANCAACGACATTATTCCTGACAACGAATGCGGGTGGCACCCGCAGCAGTTGGACTGGACAATGAAGGCAAAGCACGCAGAAGTGCGCGACTGCGTAGTCAGCGGAAGAGACCTCGGCGGCGACCTTGCACGTTTTACCGGGGGTTTTACCGGGGCCTCCGCAAGGCTGCGCGCGTCCCACTCGTTTGACATGGACGACCCGTCGTCGACGATGTTTCGCCCGCGTCATTCGCGACGCATCGCGCGTGCGATCGGCCGGGGAGGGAGGGACAAGCTGTCCTTCGCGGCGAGGACTCGCGCACTTGCCAACTTGGTGGTTTTCCCCCTCGTCAGATCTGGTGATTTCCGAAGATGGTCTGGTGGTCCGAATTTGATAATTGCGACAAGTCTAAAAGTCAGCGATTTCTGTAAACAAACGTCTGGTGATTTGAAGTTTTTTTCCCTCCTGTTATCACATAATCGCACTTTTGTTCCTTCAGGATTGTTCATTTATGTAAACCTGGTGAGAGTATAGAAATATCTTGAGATGCATGTTAAATGTTTTATAGCATGTGATTATATCTTCATAGGCATTATAGTCGTGTGGGCTGTCTCTCGCGGGAATGGCGATACGGTTTGGCACCGTCGCGGTCGTAAGCGGGAACCTATACACTGGAAAAGTTCTTGAAGTATCAATTTGTACAGCTTGAGAGTGAGTGAAGAGCGAAGAGATTTGGGCGGCTCTTAACATCGAAGTCTTGAGAGCCGATGAGGGTGAAGCGAGGTGGGGTATGGAGCAGCGCCGGAATGAATGAGCGGGGGAAAGGGGGGATCTCCGAGAAAACCCGCCGACCAGCGGCATCGTCCGGCACGATTCCCACCGGGAATCGAACCCTGTTCGCCTTGGTGGGAGGCTAGTAGTCTAACGACTAAACCACCGCGGCTTCTACAGCTCAAGAGTTCGGTGCTTTTGTAGGTATGCGTAGCGAATATGTTAAAAGTCTTTCAGATATTTTTTCTACTTAAAATTTTTTTTTTAATATATGTATATATATATTGACAGTGATACGTACATATAAGGTGGTAAGTAACTGTAACGAGCAATAATAAATAATATTTCAAACCGCAAAAACAAATATTTTATATGTTTTGTGTAAATTAAATTCGAAGTAGATCTAGTAATTTGCTGGTGATTTTTGTACACTGCTTTAGAAACTTTCCCTTAAGAAGGTTGGCGACCCTGCCGTGGAGCGCATTCCGGCCGGATCTTGCCGCACCGGAGCGGCGTACTTGTGCAGCCGGTGCGCGGGTGAGCAGTGACGTCACCTCCCGTCCTGAAGCATCAGGGAGAGCCGCCTGTCATTTGCCCGCTGCCCGCGGCGTCGTGTTCGGACGGGCGCTGTTATTACGTCGCCCCCTGCCCGCTCCGCTCGGGCTCTAGAAACTCCGCGCACGTTACGTGCAGGACATACAATTTTACCAACAGGAGGAACTTCACCACGCTGAAGGTGAATCGCCCCCACAAAACACTGGAGACTTAACCATGAGCAACCGGTGTTGATCTCGTTCTTCATAGCTGACGGTCCATCGCAACTGTCTCACGCCAATGCTCCTCTTCCTCGCGATCTGTGGTCAACTTCTGCGGAAGTACGGAGGTTTGCAGAAAACTTCTTATCAGTAGAACCACAGAGCTTCCCAAGAACTCCCGTCAGCTGCGCCACTGAATATCACCCGTGACCTCCAGGAGGATCAGTCCCTGCCATCTTACACCACAAGATTTGTTTCCATAAATTCCATTTATAAATAACCAACAAAATTTTTCGCATGACACAGCGTACATATTAGCTCCACAAGTTTTATCAAACTACTGCATCTTCACTACCTTTTATTTATGCTTAACTAGTGACGGCCGGCAATAAATAAGCAATTTCTTTATTTCTGGCGTTCACAGAAATGATATTAGCAACAGTAGTCAAGAAACACGTGTTTTCGAACATGTGCAAATTAAAGACCTATGCCCTGCCGATGACTAAAATAAAATACGAAGTCGTGATGCAGGTTGTGGTGAAAATTTCGTAAATCCAAGATTGAAGATACTGGTCCCTTTTAATGCTGACATCACCCTCCCTACATCGCGTTTCCTTATCTAACCGTACAACGGGTCGGTTATTTAATTTTCAAGTTTATTTTTATTTTTAGTTTTTTATGTATTTATTTGAAGTTTTTTTTTTTACAGTTGGACTAATTGAGAGGCCTTAAATGCTAAACTAACAAATTGACTTATTAGACCAGGGGATTTAAACAGCTGTCGATCACAATCGAACCCGTAATCTTATAAATATGTTCTTAAGTGCACATTCCAAGGCTTTCTATACTGGTCAAGTCTGTACCTACAAAAAAATCTGTGTACTGCAAACGGATGTTCTGCAATAAAAATGACGCCGGGATCTTTTTCCATCACTATCGGATAATTTAGAAAAGAATAATTTACTCGTTTTCGCAATACACATTCGGCAGTGGACGTTATACCGTTACAACTGTGGAAATATCGCCTCTCAAGACCCCGATGTTATGAGCCATCCAAATCTCTTCACTCACTCACTCACCCTGTGAAAAAAAAACATTGGCGCTAAACAGAACTCCTGTGTACAGATACAAGTAAATTTACAAATTGTCTATACATTTTCATCGCCTCTATTAACCCCGTGCACCGCTTCAGCATGCGTATAGATATATTTACAGAGAATTCGTTAGTATTTGCGAGGTAGATATAGAATAAATCCCAAATTTTTCAATTTTATTTCATATTATAATTTAGTAACTGGACAAAATGTACGCTCGGTCACAGCATACCACACAGCATAGCTCAGTACATTTCTTTAAATAAAAAGTCAATCAGAGTGATTTTTGCTTGTTCACTTTAATCTATACATGATTAAATACTGTTAACTTAAAAAACAATAATGTAATAATATTTACTGCAGTTAACCAGAAGCCGTTAAAAACTTGTTAACTATGTCTAACGCTTTACCAAAGATACATTCTCAAAAATTGATTTGAAGTGTATCCATGCCAAAAATACGAGAATACAAAGATCGTTCTCGTCCCTCCGAATTTCGTCTCAATATTAATCTTGATCATATGTAAATTAACATTTAGAAAATATTTAATTTTTTACTTGTAATAAGATAAGCATCTCTATCAATAGTTTTCTGCCCTTGTTAACCAAAGTGGGGTAAAACAGTGATGTAAAAGAGGTTTGTTTCCGGTAGAGTTAAAATCACGGATAAAAACGTCGTTTAAACTGCTGTGCTGATAAATAAAACAACTTAAGACTGCTGTAAATGGCGACAACGTTTTGTAACCGGCTGCCTCAAAATTTGTGGACATGGCGTTGTCTGTTAGCCCCGTATTGTTCGGAGCTCGCTGCAGGACTAAAACATAAGGAATCTCGTGGCTGCAGCGAAGAAGTGAAGCGCATTATTTTCGTTTCGAAGCCAGTGACACAAGGTGTAAACATTTTCGCTTTGAAGTTTGGGTGAATCCGCGCTTTGTTAAATATAAAGCTGCATCAGGAACTTTATTAACGAAGGATGAGGTTACAGAAATTACTGTTAGGCGAATAGTCGATATAGAGTATTATATCCAAACCCTGCAGAAGATCAATCACGACAATAAAATGGATATACTATATGTATGTGCTACTTAAATGTTTACTGTACTTTATTTAAAATTCGAATTCGTTCGCAGTTTGAGGATATTATGTGCAGAGTATGGGTGTTATTAAAACATTTAACAAAATAAAACTTTAAAACGGTCAAGATTCCAAATACGCAGGACAATAAACAAATATTTACACGCACGTAGCGTAACTAATAAACATAGGCATTTGCCAGCATATCTGTCATGACATAAATAAATATACATATTTAAAATCCCACCAATGAAAGCGAAAAAATAATAATAATGATAATAAGCGTGCTAAAAACATCATATCACACCTATGTAATTATTGTTTGTAACTAAGAGACATGAACATTGTTCGTGGCGTGAGACAAAAATAGAAAAATTTGTTAACAAAGTGCAAAATGTGTAATGTAGAGTGTCGTAAACAAATTCAACATTCTGATGATGCCTCTATGGACATGAAAGCAGCTGCAGAAGCTGATCATTTCAGTAGGTTTCGGATATTTTGTGTACTTCAACTTCGGTCTACACATTATTTTTGTAAGACATGCCGTTTATGATTTACTTAATCTTTTTCAAGAAAACTATAGGGCAATTTTACACGGGTTTTAATTTAATTTTTTTTACTACGTATTTTTCTGCAAATATTGGCATAAGAAACTTTGCTTGCAGTTTGTCCATTTTTTTTTTTTAATTGCCTGGATTGTAGAGGTGTAGCGATGAAAAATGTGAGTCCAGGAAAATATTGTAAACATCGAGGTTCAGCATGGTGTTATCTTTGTGTATTTTAAATTCGATAAAAATGCATCAGTTTTTGTAATAATTTCAATTACAATATTAATCCCCATTCAATAAATACTGTATAATGGTTTCAAAGTCGCTTGTTCTTCATACCTCCCTTACCACTTCTGTTTGGCATTACTGGGGAACATTGATATGTGGACTTCCGAAGCAGTGCCCAGATATTTAGAGATTTGTGCTATTTAATTATGGCAATTAATAATAATATAAACAAAATTTGAAAAAAAGAAGAAAAAAAGTATCCTCGCCGTAACTTTTCTTAATGGCATGCAAACAATCTCACTCGTCTGCATTAACTAGTCTGACCTCTATTTTTTGCGACAGTGGCTTCTAAAACAGCTCTAAATGATGCCCTTCAAAGTGCTCTTAAGCGATGAAAGTGGCAAATTGGCAAGGCTTGTCGCATCGTTGTAGCAGACACATCGACTTAATAGGCAAAGTTACAGCATTTTATCTGCACAATTTTCGAGTTTTTCCAGGATAATAATTTTATGGTCTTGTTATTAGAGGACAACTGACATTTAACAAAAAGTACCAGTTTTGAGTAACGATCGACACTATTTTATTAGGAAAAAGCCCCCGCCATCAGTTGGAGAACAACGCTTTACGCAAAAACTTATGTGCCAAAAGAAGCCATTGCCTAGGAATAAGGCAAATGTAATTTGTCGTAAAACAATGTTGTCGTTGGAACTGCTCTGAACAGAAAGGAATGCTAATTTATTTCCTGCTGTGATGGAAGGGTGATCAATGGAAGGAAAAAAAATTGCTATCCTTGGCGACATAGCTCTGCAATGGCGTTTTTCCATTAAATCACTTGCCTCTATTGCAAGTATCATTCAACGAGCATGGAAGCGTGACGTGCCTGCACAAAACAATGTGCGAGCGTTACCATGTTGGTTCCCACAAGAAGCGAATCGCGGTCACAGGCGTGACTCCACGAGAAATGAAAACCTGGGAACAAAATGCTCAGTCCCGTTCCAAAACACTGTTATTCGCGGCGAGCCGCGATCACGACAGCCGAGTCCCACGCAGATTGACGCAAACGGAAGTCTCCCGTGCCATTATGCTTTGCATAACCAGAAGCCTCGTAGAGCTCGGTGTCTTGGACGATGGTCCAGCACGACCTAGAGGTGCGCACTTCTCTGTTTCACAACCTGCTGAAAGAAACGAACAGCACGATTTGCCTGCAACACGACAGCCAACTGAGCTATTTTCGTATTGTTCGTTAACGAACCGAAGTTTCCGTATGTGTATAAGTTCCGCTTATAAAGTTATAAGAGGCTTGCACGAGCGGGTGACACTGTTCTGATCTCCCGTTTCAGATCATTATTTCCACAAAATCACGTAGGACTAATTAAGCTAGTTTATATGTTATTATATACGCCGTATACCAGCAAAGACGTGAAACTAAAGGCAGTGAAAGTGCATAACGACGTCAAACATTATGTTACTTCTACAAATTTTTAGTTCTGAATCACTTATGTGTTTATTATGTGCCTTGTGTAGAGTTAAAAATTACATTTAAACTTTATTAAGTGGCAAGAAAAATTCCGACAGCGACCAGTGTTTCTAAACGGCAACTGCTTCTCCAGTGCCAAGACCTTTACAAATATCTTCTTTAATCTGACATGAAAGCCACGCGGAATGCGAGTCATTTATTAAATCAAAAATAATATTAATGAAAAGATAATTAGTTGCTTAATACAATGCAATAAACACAAAAATACACACAACACTCAATGTATATAATGGAAACAAATGACTGGAAAACGAAAACCAATCATCAAGCGGTAGCCGTGTACCATGCCACAACTGAAGTGGACTGCATTAAGATAACATTTCTGTGCTAACAGAAACAGCAATATTAGAAAAAAGTGTGGCAAATAAAAATTATTATATACCAAATAAACCTCTGTTAAGAATACAGCAGGCTTACCAGAAAGTTTAAGCAATACGCGATGCAAAAAGAATGCAAGTGACATTCAAGAATGGCAGACTATACTCAAATGTTTTCACAGAAAACAGAATGAGACGTAATTTAGGAAAGAAATACATTTCAGTAAGAAAGCGAATTGCGTATTAAAAGACGCTTTGATAGAAAAATACTCGAATAATCTTACAGAACAATTACACGACACGCACTAAAAGAAAAGACATGACGATGAAAAAGTTACAAGTTTCGTAGAAAATAATACATGTAAAGTGTATCGGAGTCGAAAATGCCACATTATGAGTATAAAGTACCTGTGGTACCCGAGCGTTCAAATCACCAGCACAAGCTGTTCAGAAATTTTTTTTACCGTAGTCCAAATTGTCCACTCTAATCTCAAATATGCTTTTAAACGCCATGTCTGAGAAACTTTGTTTTTTAAGTTCCGTTACGGACTCAAACCAGCTGAGTTTAACGTTTCCCTGCGATTCAGTCTGTAGATTACATAGAAGCCAGACATGTGCCGATAAAATAAGGAAAACAATTAATAGTAATAAAGAGGACAGACTTAAAGCAGTAATATACTGTCGTAAAAGTATCTAAAGCCTGGTTTAGGCCCTTCAGAGTAATGGGAAAAACGTTTAAAGTTGGAAATTTGGTTTTACGGTTATTTATTTAAAGCTTAAACTGGACGGGACCTCCTGATTAAAGCAGTCCCCAAACCAGCTATTATAGACTTGGCGCTTATCAATCCTGAGTGATGTCTGGGATTATGTTCAAATCATAATCTATTTGGCCTCCCCGTCATACAAGCGTGACGCCGAGGGCTTCACAAGAATGTGAATACGTAGGAAGGCAAAGGGCGGATCATGTAATCATGAATGAATAAACAGGTACTATTAAAAAAAACTAAAAATCATAAAACTACAGCCCTATATGGAGTTCATGTGGAATCACTGTGATGTGATGATTACGAAGTATCATCGAATTTTTCAAAAAAGCACAATAGCCTTAAAATACCAAATAACAACTAATGATTTAACTGTCAAAGTATCACAAATGCAGCACAGTTAAGAGATGTACGGCATATTTGGTTGATTGAGAGAAAATTGATATTCTGCTGTAGTTAATAACTAAGGAAACGGGATAACCAAATAATGTAATAAAAGTAGTGAAAAGTCTATACAAAGAATATGAGTTACAATCATTTGTGTAAAAAGGAAACACAGGAATTGACGCAAGAGAAATCAGGTAGGGATAAAGAACGTTGTGATTATTTTTAATTTAATATTTAGGATACTGTAAAAAAAAAAAACGAAAGCCGGGCGCTGTTTCTCATATGCGCGTACTTTTTTACAAACAGAATATAATCACAAAACTATAAGTCGTTGTTAATGAAATATATTTTGAAGTGTCTTCCCGAATATGTAAACTTTTAAAAATTACCGGTTATAAGCGCGATGTCCTATTAGCTATCGACATCCAACCATCTACCAGGATTTGTTTCAGTGACATCAAGTGATAAAGAGACTGGTATTGCTGTTTGCACATCGCGTGCAAATTGCTGTCAAGAAAAAACAGCGGAAAGGGAATTTTTTTTTATTGTTTTTACGACCCTACAACCCCACTTACAATGAGCATGTGGTAAATCGTCTCTGTTTAGTTTTACGTTGGAAAACCACTTATTCTTTCCCGTGCAGTTGATATTCCCCGAGCTATAATTTTGTTTTCAAACGTAAACTGCAAACGTATGTTCCACACGACAAACGTCATTACTACCCGAGGCCAAGGAAACACATGAAGC
Organism: Clitarchus hookeri; assembly: GCA_002778355.1. Classification (NCBI taxonomy): domain Eukaryota; kingdom Metazoa; phylum Arthropoda; class Insecta; order Phasmatodea; family Phasmatidae; genus Clitarchus; species Clitarchus hookeri. The sequence goes on from NQII01000024.1 coordinate 873,369, forward strand.
TTGGAAAACGTATTAATGCTTGCTAGGTGGAGACCAGGGGACAATAAAGAAAACAATCTCAGCACACCATATACTTTTTTTTTTTTCGTATTCCACCGCGCACATTTAAACCTGACTATTACGAAACATAACCCCGGCGCTATGTATCAATTGAAGACGCTGTTCTGCAGTTTAAGAGAAATATAACTTGTTTTTTTTTTTTTCCTTCAAACATTTGAGTATCATTTGAAGTTTCAATGTGCGTTTCTTTACACAAACTTGAATACTTTCATAAGAGACAAACGCAGATATTGATACTCCACAAATTCAGATATTAATATTACCACAACACTGTTTGTTAACTGTACGAGGTGTGTTCAAAAAATAAGGTGACTTGTTATTTTGTGACTTTGTCTCGATAAATATTTATGTATTCATCAATATCTATTTTGTCCCCTTCAAAGTAATCCCCCTCAGATATAATACACTTGTGCCAGGGTTTTTTTTGTCAATCCTCGAAGCACATTTATGATATGCGCATTTTGGTATGGCATTGAAGTCTCCCAGGTCTTTATCTCCTCAATCGTGGCAAACCTCCATCCTTTCATGGATCTCTTCAGTTTTGGGAACAGGAACAAGTCGCAGGGGGCCACGTCCGGTGAATACGGTGGCTGAGGCATGATTACGGTGTGGTTAATACAGATTCTTTGATCCATTGTTTGCGATAGCAAAAAATCGCCAAGCACACCAAAACACGTCTAACCTTTATATCTGTCACAAACAAACTAAAAATACAAAATGGCTGACAATGCCAACATATGTTGGGGACATGTGTACCAACATAACAATAAAAACAATCGATAGTCGAATGTGCGTAGCCCTCGAAATTTGCAGTCACCTTATTTTTCGAACACACCTCATATGCCGTAATTGCATAACAACGTCCAATGAGACAATGCCGGAACATGAAATGTTTTTGAACTACAGGCATTTATGAGGTTAGTGTAACTCACGCATTCTGAATTACGTCCCGTTCAGGCATTTATGACGTTAGTGTAACTCACGCATTCTGAATTACGTCCCGTTATCCCAAACAGTGCAGTAACTCGACCTGTAATCAATGTTCACATACATCGTCTAGCAAACGTATTATTAGAACACGTAAGTTTCTACAGCTTAGCCAATGAACGCGCCTTATAACCACGTGATACGGATTTAAATCTCGCGAAAGACTGTTCACTTGTTTATCGTAAGGCGCTTCAAAATAACATTAAAGAACTTCATTGATACGTTGGAAAATCACACTGATATTACTTAAATTTCGTTAACTTTATCAGCCTAGAATTTATAAGACAACACTTTTTAATTCTGGAAGGTGAGTTATCCACAAATGTAATCACACGTGTTTACGTCGCAGATTTTCCCCTTGTTAACTAGCATTCTAATGATACCGGCCAAACAAGTTCTTAAAGTCTGTTAAGACTGGGTAAATACCGTGACCGTACAAAAACATGGTGGCGGCTATGATATTCGAAAAAGCAAAGTGTACCTGATTACATCGTAAAAAAAAGTGTGCTTTTAAATCAGTAGTAAAACAACGTCTTCAACTTACGAGGGAGGCAAGTCTTTAGGCGAACTTCTTAACAAATTGTTCCTTCTCTAATAAACTTAATTTTTGTGGAATCAAAACCTACATTACATGCTGAATAAAAGACAGAGAAAGTTGAATAACCCGGATGCGAAGATGTATACGAGTATCAGAAATACATTGCAACCATGCATTAGATAATGTACACAATACATCAACGTATCTCGGTGAACAAAAACAGTTTGGGCGCCCATTTAATCTTATTCTGGCGTTCTTTATTGCATTTAGGAAGAGGCACTGTACAGTACCCTTCCCCCGCCCCGTAACGCTCTAGTAGTTACGTTGCGATTTTAACCCATTCTACCCAGTCTACACAACTGTGTATGAAACGCAAGTGGAGTGAAGTGGAGAGACTTGGGTGGCTCTTAACAGCGAGGTCTTGAGAGCTGATGAGGATGATCGAGGTGAATATGGAGCGGCGTCGGAATGAAAGGGCAGAGGAAACAAGAGGTCCCCGAGAAAACCCTCCGACCAACGGTACCGTCCGGCACGATTCCCACATGCGAAAATCTGGTGAACCGACCGGGGATTGAACCTTGTTCGCCTTGGTGGGAGGCGAGTATGCTAACCGCTCAGCCACCGCGACCCCTATGAAACTCAAGGGAAGAATATTTTTGGCCGGTGCTGTACGCTGCGAGGCTCAATGCCTAACGAACTGCAAATGGTTCGTTAACTCTAAACCGTGCTGCTGTTCCATCGTATGAATTGTTCATATTACTAGGCTGTAGCCGAACACAAAGCCTTACAGTTCATTGGCTGTGCCAACGAAGCAAGTGTTGCGTAGACTTTAAAGGTTCCCCGCCTTCCTGGCGCTTGAACTACGTTACAGAGTGTTAGTAATTCACGTTTTTCTGCGAAACTATTAAAAGTGCGTCCAATGCGCTTATCTACAAAAATAACTCACACTTCAGATGGGAGCTTTTGAGTGCTTTCAAGACGTCACACACATTGTAAACACCATTTCTGAGTATTCAAAAATGGTTAAAAACAGCTTTTTCAAAGCGTTGTATATCTGTATACGCATAAGATACATACGAAACTACTCAAGGGCCCTACATTGAATCCTCCTACAGACTTCCCACCAATAAAATCATAGGGTCACAGCTTAAAGTCCCATATACACACAGTCCGACGAGAACACTGCACGTCAGTTCAGAGCCTTCCGCTTAGTGGCGATTGCGTACTTGACGCGCGAGGCAATGTCGCCCTTATCGCTCCTGCGCCTCTGCGTCAAACGCGGAGAAAAGCTCCAGGTAGGCGGGAGCCTTAAGTACAGCACTCATCAAAAATGTGTCCTTGTTTGCTGCACCTGGGCCTGAGAGGGTTAACAGATGGGGACGCCCGAGAAGTGTGTCGGCTGGCGGGAAAGTCCTTGGCGAAAGTCGCGACTCGATGATGCGTGTGTCGACGTCGGGTGCGTGTCGACAGCACGCATTCTTCAAGCGCGCAAGGTGACGCAAGCAGCGGGCCGTGTCTTGGACAAGTCTTCCTCTCCGTCACGCCTCGGCGGGGAATTTTTCGTCTGCGTCCCGTCTGAAAACGTTACAGCGTGACGCGAATGCTTATTTCTCCTTTACGCAGCGGACGGGATAATTAAAACGTCTATCGATGGGACTGATGCATCGATCACTCGACCGTATTACCGTGCTGCACAGACTATTCATTCATCTACTGGAAGCGAATAGACATCAGTGTGATTAATAAACCGCCAGCAGCGTTTTAGAATTTCTTGCTGCGTGGTAGCTGTTTTCGTATGAAAGGTTTCGGCTCCCTCTGTGACTAAATGACTAATTTACGTGACTAAACAAAACACGCCATATTGCCATCCATACTAGCATCTCTCTTGAAAGTTCGTTCGTGTTCGTTTCGATAAATGTATAAAAGTAACGTGTCCTGAAAATGAAACTCGTCGAATATTACTCATCACAGACTATAATTACGTTAAGTGTATGCAAACTCCCTTGGTTCTCATAGGTAATTACAAGCTGTTCGTGGTTACCTGAGCACCTTAAAAAACGTTGTTTTGTTTTGCTCATTCTATATTATTTTATTACATGTAAAATTCAAACTGCTTCTGATCCGATCACTGTTCATGCGTCAATTGAGTTTTTAATAACGTAAATATTTTATTGCTTTACGTACATTCTGACACTTAACGTGCATAAAACAAACATAAGATAAATAAATTCAGTGATTACAAATCTGAACATATTTTTATACAGATTATTTTCCCTTCAGTTTGGTGGTAGTTACGCAATGTTGACTGCCAGTGGGCATTGTCAACGTTTATATGCTCACAGGAAAATACATAAAATAGAATGTAGAGTTTCCTTTTTAAGTACTACGTATTATGTTCACAATTACATTTTGTACTAAGTAAATACTAAACAAGTTCCAACATTTGTCCTTAGGCCTATCTATAAATTAGGTAAAACCATTTTTGGAATAATTTAATCCTAATTAAATTTTTGTTCTTTTAATTTATTTCCTGTAAAATTAAATATTTCGTTGTTTATTTCTTACTTTTAAAGTTTTAAATAAATTATTAAAATTCCAGTTCACTGACTTGAATTAACTTGTCATCAAATCTTGAGGTATATTTAACAGCGCGCAAGGTAAAAACNAAATCCATAATTGACGACGTCCATGTTAATACGACGTTTAGACATTTAACTGGGTACTTCTGTTCATCGTTGCCAACTTAACTGAGAGCAAGTCAAAGTGTCCGTTAAGATATAGGTATAAAGCTTCGGCCTGGGATTATTTTTCACGGGTTGATTTCAAAAGTGCGTATTTAACAGTGAACCAGCTAGAAATAAAGATCAGGTGTCATTATCTGCTCGAAATACTTGGAGAATAATTCGAATCACTCGTGCGTTTCAGTGTAATATGTATTCCGTGGACATGTTTTCTTGGACTTCCTTCAAAGCGATCACCAGGCCGAGAAAATGTCATTTGTCTAAAATAACTACTCCGTATATGCGGCATAGGGTTGTGATTTAAGCTAGGCTAAGCCTACTAGGTAATCGCCAATGATGGAGGCATATAGTTGGGCACGACTAGTGAATAGGCCTACCTATCGGCCAGTCTGATAGGGGCACACACACCCAGAGAAAGGACCCAGAGAGGATGAGGTGGGAAGCCAGTCCAGCGGATCCGGACCCCCCTGATAACCTTGTATTAAACCGAAATATGCACATGATAACTTCTGTACCCGATTCCTCCTTCCCTAGTAACCTCCATGCGTAAGATTTTCCTGCATTATGTGCAATGCTCCCGGCGAACGTAAATTTTAACGAATACTTAACCACTCTGGTTTTCGAGTCAGCTGCAAAGGTACCCCGAACCTTCGTCAATAATTTGCATCGTCCTGGACCCCATCACCTTGGCCCATGCTCCTCGCTTCAATCTAAGAATATAATTGCCCCTAAACTTGTTGAGCCAACCCAAAGAGGCTTTTTTTTTTACTACGATTATTCTTCAGACCAGTTTCTTAAAAAGGCGGCTTGCAGATCGTTTTCCCACAAGAGACAGCCAACCTTGGGGCGATCAGTCACGGCTATTTTATCAGCACGTGAGCCAGCTAGAAGCATTAAACCATTCCCGCAGCTCTTCTCGAGCGAAGCTTAAGACTGTTGTTATCAGGAGATCGCTATCGCTGTAAGCATATTTTCAATCTCGACCGAGAAATTACTGCTGCCGGGAAAACTCTAACTCAATCAAAATGGATTTTTTTTTAAAATTGGTATGCGTTTTTAAAAAGCTCGTGCACGACATCGCAGGTCTACCAACAAACAGCAACAATTCCCACGGGGGCGAACCACATTCATGCCTCGATCGGTCTCGATTTCCGGATGAGTAAAACGGGGAGGCCATTGCCAAGCAATTGAATTCCCTCGGTATTTTTATCTTCGCCATAATGTTAATCTCAATAGCGGATCGGGTCCCCCAGCTATGTAACTAGCGCGGTGGATTGAAAAAATAACCAATGAATGGAAACCTTAGTGTACCGTAAGAGTAAAAAAAAAAAGGAACAATTCCTGATTACCGATTTTGTTGTTTTCACATTCCAGATGCTGGTTACGTTTTGATGACTGACAACTTAAAGGAAATCGAAATGTACTTTTATAAATCTCATGTGATAAAGATTAAGCTACCGTGTCTCAAGTGGTGTAACTTGGAAACAATGGAGTTAAGAGATTTGGGCTGCTCTTAACATCAAGGTTTTGAGTGCCAATGAGGGTGAAGTGAGGCGAGCATGGAGCAGCGCCGAAATGCAAGGGTGGAGGAAATGGGAGATCCCCGAGGAAACCCGTCGACCAGCGGCATCGCCCGGCACGATTACCAAATGTGAAAATCCGGGAGCGACCCCGCCAGGAATCTAAACCGGTTCGCCTAGGGGTGAGAGTAATCTGATCACTACACCACCGCAGCCCCACTTGGAAATAATATATTTTATTTTCAGAAGCCCTGGATAAACTTTAAAAGCCACTACTGCAGTTGAAAAGACGTAGATTCTCCCGAAAATGTTTTTATACTTTTAGACATACATGGCAGTTCCCCCCCCCTTTTTTTTTTCACTCTCAACAAAAATAAAAACTCAACTCTGACGAACACTGTTTCCAACGGAGGCCCCTACCCCTCACCCCTGCCCGACTTCACGGAGTCACTGGTTCCTACTGCGCATACCGAGAGTGTACAGCACTGGGCAAGCACCATCTCGCCTTAAAACAGTTCATTACACGCCCCTGTGTACCACTGAACCTGCCATGCGAATGTGTACACCCTTTTTATGAGTTTTTAACACACGAACTTCACGGGGAAACTTCACGAGACAGGGTCTGCGGGAAAACAGGCCACTGATGTCGAAGAACATCACACTTCATGGAAGAAGAGTTTCTCCCGGGCACTGAGCTGACTCAACAGCGGGGGCATCTGTCCGTGGGGCGAAGATGGCGGGATTTTCACTCGTCCAGTCACCATATCAGCCCCCCCCTACCCCCCCCTACCCCACGCGCCGCAGTCACATCGCGGATAGACAAGTCGAGCTGGTCGTACCAACTTCTCTTTCTTTACCTACGTTAAGGTTAGTTTTACTCAGGTTAGGAACAAAACGAGTTTTCTTATGAGAGAGTTCAGCATAGGGAAAATTTCCGCCGCTAGGTGCTCAATGTTCCAAAGAGGTAACGTTTAGTAAAAAATTTAAGCTACGTGAATAATAGAAAAAGATTTTCTTAGTTACGCAGTTATTTTATTTTTAATTTTTGATTATTGCAATTATTTTGTTTTTAACGTACAAAACAGAGACAATCCAGTATACATGCGACACTAGCGCTTCCCTAGTGGCGAAAAATTTTAGTTGCCAAACTAGAAACTTTGAGCTTCCCAACCTGAGTAGAATAAACTTTACTTGCGTCCACATTTAACGTCGAGACGCCCACGAGACCATCGACGGTGGCTCGGGTAGTTGGCACACCCTGCCAGCGTCGGCGCACCCGTAGAACGAAGACAAGAGAAAGTAGCTGCTTGCAGGAGGTCACGTGACTACGTCAGCCTGAATGCAGCACGCTCGCGGACCCTCGACCAGACGCCGTGGGCGCAGTAGGCCACCGCTTTTCCCGCGAAAACAGCGCCTCCGTGGTGGGCGGCGAAGGAAGTCGGCGAGGCGGCTCTGACGGCGAAAGCTACAACTCGCCGAGTGACCACCAAGTCCCGATGCAGGCCTAAGGATACGGTGGTGACGTAGCCGCTTGTTCCGCGATCTCCAGCTGCCGCACGCCAGCTAAACGGCGTCACTAGCCAGCAACACGTCGGAATGCCGTGCGCCTAGCGTCTTACTTGCCAGCCGGCAGCTTAGCCAATAGGGAACGTTTCACAGAGCGCAGTAGCCAAACAGACACAACCAATCGTAGAATCAGTACGCCCATGTCAAAGAAACATAAGCGTCATTTCGTCTCTGTGTACTTGTCTATTCTTTGTTGGGGGGGGNGGGGGGGGGGGTTCGCGGCCGTGTAGTGGTTAGACTGCCCGCCTCCAACCTATGTGAACCGGGCTCGATCCCCGGCGGGGTCGCTCCCGGATTTTCGCATGTGGGAATCGTGCCGGACGTTGCCGCTGGGCTTTCTCGGGAATCGGGGATCTCCCGCTTTCCCCCGCCCGTGCATTCCGGCGCTGCTCCATACTCACCCCGCTTCACCATCATCGGCTCCCAAGACCTCGATGTTAAGAGTCGTCCAAATTTCCCCACTTCACTCCGCTCCACCCCGTATATTCTTTACCCAGCCCGTGCCATGTTGCATCTGAAGAGCCTCGTATGCGCTCCAAGTCGAATTCAAATGTTCTTTTTCCCCAAGGTAGAAATCTGGGCGTGAACAAGTTTAAAAAAAAAAAAATGAATAGAAGACAAAGTGTCTAGGGCCAGGGAACGTTCGTAAGATAGAAAGAGTGAGAGAGCGCATTTATTTCTACAATAGTCAACTTTTATGACTTGAATCCAGGGGAATAAATTCTTCCAAATAGTTTAACTGTCATACGGACAAGACGATATAAAAATGAAACAGGTTTCCTTCCCTACAACTAACCAATAAGAAAAAAAAAGAAATAAAGAATTCAGAATGGCTTCTACACTTGATGCAGGTAGCTAGTAAGTGTTATTTTATGTTCAGAATTTTATTTTGTAGCGAGAAGATTTATGTGTTTGAAATATGTTCTTTTTTCAAAAATAAAACAACACTGAATAAAGCGAATCTTGCTGGAACATATTGACACGGTAACACATTTATAAAAAAAAAAACGGCCCTGTCATGTTAGTTTTAACTAACGTTACGCTAATCAAAATTTTAAAATTCTCTTCCGTGTTTACTATTGACTGTATCCTATTTTATGACTCGTAACTCTTTAACATATTGGCCATATTGGTTCTCAGTCGTGGCCAAACACCAAACCTCCAACTTCTAAGAATAATAATTTGAAGTGTTTTGTGACAATGGTGGCGAAGTTCATTTGTGAATGTCCTTTGGTATCCAGAAATTTCAGGGTAGAAGGCTGCGATATTTTGAAGAAATTGTACAATTTTATTGCGTGTTTCAAAGAACATACATGCGTAGAAATCCAACCACCAAAAAAAAAAGTCGATTATAAAACAGAAAGTAAAACACTTATTTTTCTGACCTTACAGTAACGCCTTGCCCACCATATTCTATTATTTTATTTCTTGCTCAATTAAGTTTTTTATGAAAAAAAATTTGAAAAAGCGCCTAAGTTAAGTAATTTAATCTTACCTTGCTGAACGGACATTAATTAACGTCTGAACTACAGATATGTCAAAATTGCCATAACATTTTAAGTATAAATACGTTGTCGCCATTTAGAAACTACCCAGTAATACACAGTAAAAATAGAAAGTAAAATGCAACAATCTGCAAACTGTAATGATGTTACAATTATCAATAATCAACTATCATTAATTTTAACCCGACAAATGTTATGAAACGAAAAAGAAAATTTGCTGCATAAGTGGTGAGATATATCGCCATACTATCCGGTCTACTACAAACAGTACATTTAAGAAAACCTACGATGTTCGTTCCATCAATTTTAAGTGGCAGGCATACTATCAATCCAAATGAACGCAATGTGTCAGCTGACCGGAATAAATTAATATTGGGGGCGCTGGACTTGTAATAGCAGCCTACTGCACTGTCGAATCGCACAAGAGAAAGCAATGGTAACGCCTCCCACGTCAAGATCTCTGATACAGCTATAATCGCACAGATAAATATAGGAGTATCGGTAGACGTACGGAGACGGTATTTTCGCACGTGAGAAAAACACGGTGGCTGTCGTTGATGGTCATAAGGTTTTCTCGGAAATGTCTCTGCTATCGGTTCGTGTCGTATTTCAACTGCAGAAATGAAGGGCTTTGGAAGAAGCCCACAAGGTGAAAGTTACCTCTTTCGTGGGTTGCACTAAAAACACATTGCAGAGGCGTAGCCAGAGGGGGGTATATGAGGGTTGTAACCACGTTACTTGCCCCTAAGGTTGTCAACTATTAATATTAAAATTATTAATTAAAATTTAATTGTGATAAAATACGAAATTGCTGTAAACTATAATGCATTTTATTACAATGTGCAATAATTATCATCGCCGAATTTGTCCTAATTAGCACGCGTGTCAGCACGGTTAATGACGGTAGTGTAGACTCCCCCTCCCCCATTGTAGAATTTTCCCTTCAGTCAGTGTAATCCCTAGCTTGAGACATTTCTGACAACGCCACTGCGGACCAGTCAGCACTCTGACAGTTAGTTCGGTGTCCAATGCAAACCAGCTGGCCGTCGACAAATAATTTTGTATACAGCCGCGAGACGTGAAATCCGGCAATTGACTTAGGCATTGTTATGGGAATATTTACATGTTAACAAATGTACTTGTGATTTTCCACCTGCAGTTAACATGGCATGGCGATACTAATGCAGCTTACACTTAATAGAGTTATCGTGGGTTTCTGCGGTGACCCACTTGATGTCTTCTAAGGCCATCAGCTGGGTACATGAACCCAAAACTTCGCACTTCCGTGTAAAATAATGGCGTCCACACAACCAGGAGATAGAACAATTTTAAAAATAATATGTTCACATAATTAACTTTACAATACAGTTTTTTATATTAGAAACGGTGTTTCAGTGGCATTTAAAAAGAATAAAAGAGTGGAGTGGAGTGGAGAAAATTGGACGGCTCTTAACAACGAGGTTTTGAGAGCAGATGAGGGTGAAGTAAGGTGAGTATGGAGCAGCGCTGGAATGCAAGGGCGGGGAGAAACGGGGATCCCCGAGAAAACCCGCCGACCAGCGGCATCGTCCGGCATGATTCCCACATGCCAAAGTCCTTACGCGGCCCCGTCGGGAATCGAGCCCGGTTTGCCTAAGTGGGAGGCGGGCAGTCTAACCACTACAACACCGCAGCCCTGGGGGAGGGGGTGGGGTGAGAGAGCCAGGCTATCTGTACTCTGATGTTAAACTGAACTTAAACAAAAAACGGCGCATTGCGCCTGTAGAGTCAAATCACGTCGCCTGCAAAATAATCATTAGGGGTGTCCACCACCTGACTAAAGGAGTTAAGTAAATACACATCGCGGCATTCTCGCCTCCTGAGTTCTTTCAGAGGGCGTGCACTTGCTGCTTGCTTACGATACTATTATCGATATTCCGAAAACAAGCCGTGCTTCGCTTAATTTTTTGCAGTAACAAGCATCACGGTAAATTACGCCTCGATCGTGGTGCGTGAGAGTGAGGTTTGATTAAGGTCGATCTTCGCGCGTGTACTAAAGTGTGGTGTGGCTGTTGTAAGCGCCGCACATAATTCACGGAAATAATCCATTGTATATGGGTGCCCATTACATGGCGGAGGGGAGGGGAGCGTGGTTCCCCTATTCTAGTATTTTGCAGCATTTTCTACCCATAGACACATTAAATTATTTCCAAACTGCTCTTATATGTCTGTACACATAACTTAAGTAATTTTAAAAACATATAAGTTACTCAATTAAGTTTCAGACTTAAGTGTCAACGAAAACATTGCTTATACCTATATAGTGTACGTGTATCCATATGTGTGCGCATAAATACACACTCGCGTATGCTGGTGGCTTCTCTTGTTCCTCCAAGTTACTTAGCATAGGTGCCATTAAACTCGTCGAAGGATTTTTTTACTATACACAAATATTTTTCAGTTATTACGTGACTTGCAAATTATATTTTTTGGTAGATATAGCCTACGGTCTATAAACATGTTCACGGTCCTACGACCAGTGGCAGAAAGCTGGTCCAGTCATGAAATTAACAACAAAATACAAAGTTTCTGAAGTTCAGTGAAATTTCAGCATCTCTCTTAACGGCGACAATAATCAATAATTGTGCCAGCTGAATTTTGGGAGCATAATGCTTACTACTTAATGCCCATTGCCTACAAATGTTGTGTAAACCCCTTATGCCTCCCATGTTGTGCCCTCCCCACAACAGTAGCTCAGGTTTATTCTAATCAAGTTGGGACGTTCAGTGATAATAATTTGGCAAAAGTAAATTTTCGCCAAAAGGTAGCACTGGTGTTGCATGTGTACGAAATGTTCTCCGTTTTGTATGTAAACAAGTGGGATATTTGCAATTTTCAGAAAACAAATGACGCCTGCGGCGTCCCTATATGTTATCCGTCCGTACTCAAGCTCTAGCGAAGCACAGGCGGGTACGTCAGTCAGGATTTAGGGCCGGCAACCATGACGAAAAGGGACAGCGCTAGGACGAAGCGACCATCGGCATGGGGAGGTCACGGTAGCGGGTGGCATCAGGAAGAACACGAGTGCAGCGTCCAGGGNTTAGAAGCAATATGCGCCCGCGACTGTGCAAATGCATGACTCACCTGCCCCTTCCCAAACGCAGCGCGTAATTTTCGTTCTGAGACGGCGGGCTGGCGCGCTAAGTCATTACTCCTCGTCTCTACTATTACATCTTGGGAACAACGCAATAAAATGCCTGGTTAACTGGTTTCGTAATGGTACCCGTGGCCGGATAGTACGACAGTGGAGATTTCGTGAAAAGTATAGAAGGCGGGAAGGAAGAAGAGGGGGGGGGAGAGAGAGGAAGGAGCGACGAAGACAAATAAAAGAATCGGAAGATGGCCGGTGAAATGAATTCACTAGAAAATGAGTACAGCTCGTTCAGGGGGGGGNATAGTTATTTTCTTTTTTTAACGGCGCACTATAAACATAATTGCAAACTATGTAATTAGCAACGAGCGGCGCTGTCGAGGATCGCTACGGGTCCTAAACGGAGACAAACGACTTTTGTTTTTTCGAACAGTCCCCTTCCCCTCCCGTCGTTCATTGTGCCCATCCCAAGAACCATCGCTCGGGCATTCGATACAAGCAGACTACTATACCTTTAACGGGCGTTGTTAAACTGCCCATTGTGCGAAGCGATCACGGACGAAACATCGAAGCAGTAAAACAATAACAATGGTGCAGGTAACACGTTTCCAATACCCCTCGNTCAGTCGGGTCACGTCTCCACCCACTGATTACATTCCATTTTCGTTGAAGAGTTTTCAACTGGCCGAAGACCTTCGGGATTCTTCCCATATAGGGAACATTTTAAGTGCGTATGCCAGCTGCGCAGTAAATTTTCAGCGTTCTGACGATGAAAGGATTGTTTTTGCAAATATGACTTTCAAAAATCATGTGACCAAGCTGTAATGCTGGAGTCAAAATAGCACCAGTACGACACGTCAGCCCCAGCACGACGAAAAAATTGGTAACAGCCAATAGAAAGCTGTTAGCCCGGCAAAATCGCACCCCTGACAGCACGACAGATGTAGAATATTCAATTTATACTTTGTCGTGTGAGGCTCGTCGGGGTGGGCAAAAAATTAAAATACAACATTAAAATTTTGCGTAAATTTCCTACTGTAGTAAATAATTCACAAACTAACGGCAAGAGTCTGCATAGAGTATAATTTTAGCAGCTATGATCAATACTCGTAAAGTGGCATGTTCAGTCCACTACCATTACCAGTTATTCAAGCAGAGAAACAAAAAATATTTTTTAAAATAAAGCTATGTCTTTTGGGGGAAAAGATATAACTCCATTGGAAATTCGGAGTGTTTGTAATAGGCACGACGCTCAATTGTTGAACGAAGCCCATTTGCATTGTCATTGTGGATTAATGCTAGTTAGAGATGATGGAAAATCGCGAAAACATTTTGAGTCAACATATCTACTATAACATTCTAACTAGTTTATTATTTAATGATTGGATGAACAAGGTTTTGACTCGGCTAAGTTGTTTGCAGACCAATCACGAACGTTTGTCCTTATAGTATCAGAATCCTTATTGTTCCAGTGAAATGGGATAATATCTGCATGCATGCATGACAGCTAATAAGGAAATAAAACCGTCGGACATGTGCACAGCACACCGAATCCTAGCAAACAGTCGACTTTTCCCGCAATAAACCATCATATCTAGCTATAGTAAAACGAATTTTTTTTTTTTTTACAATTTTTAAAATCCAAACAACAAACCAATCGCAATTATAATCCCCATGCATAGCATACTGAAAAATAAAATAGATTTTATCGCAAGCCGCATTTGGGTGGCTCAATTGATTTTTGCGACATGCTTTTCTACACCCTGACGGGACTTTGTGGAGATGCTGTACAAGTGTCTCTTCTTAACTTGGACAGACTATCTAAATAAATACGTAATCACATTCGGCTGCGGATCGTAACCACCTTGACTTCTTTTTTGCAGATGCCCATTATTTACACACAAAAAATACTAGATTTCTCATTACAGTCACGATTTGAAACATTTTATATAAAACTGTTCGTGCAAAATATACACGCCTATAGCACGTACAACATGGCGCCAAGTCGGACAAATCCTCTTAACCCCTTTGCGTTCACATGAATTTGTGGTTTCTGGCGTTGCAAATACGAACATTTTGATGCCTGCTGGTGAAGAACTTGTTCCGACGCGACAACCAATAAGCTGTAGGATCTATGTTCTGTGATGAGTGATGTTAACCAGTTATGACTATAGACCTGAAAAATTCGCGAGTTCAACTACATGTATGCCAGACTCTACAGTCGTATGTACAAANAATTCGCGAGTTCAACTACATGTATGCCAGACTCTACAGTCGTATGTACAAATATCAACTGCACATTGGTTGTCTGCTGTCGCAATGGAAGGTGGCAATAGGACGCTGTTCTCCAGGAGGTGTCAAACGACGCGTGGATCAATGGCTAAAGTTATATAAACGGTCGTGTTTTGAATTCTAGCTTGTCCTAAAATGAATCCGCGAATTTTTCAGGTCTCTAGTTATAGCGCATGCAGAGCAGCGGTACGGTTTAAGAATCAGTTACTCCCAGGGAAGATCATTGGGCACCGAGCCTCGTGGTGTACAGTACAGGTTAAATATAAATATGAACCTTAGTGTGCAGCATGTAGATAATCGTCTGCAATAAGCACGAAGGGGTTAAAGGAGACCCGAGTTGTGCCTTGTGCAACAAGACAAGTAACACCTCAACGACTTGGCGCGACACCTCACGTACACAGACCTCCAAAATTATAATTATTGTTTCAAGACAGAATATACTTCAAACACTCTTACGTCCATCTTACTTTTGCCCCTTGACTAAGGTTTACGCGAAATGCTCTGAACAGCTTTGGTCTAGTAGCGAACAACCAATTGCAGAGTGGCCCAATCACGCGAAACCAAGTCAACAGGAAAATGGGTCCTCTCAGTTTCAGAAGCCAATTAAGAAATGCCACCGGCTCGAATACGTATAGGGCGTTGAAACCCAGCGTACTGCCCGGGAATATGCGAATTTTGCAGGTCCCTACACGTGCAGGATAACAGATTGGCGGAACTTACCGAGTGCTGCCCCGAGCGTGAAGAGGGCAGCCAGAGCACAGCAGATCCACTGGCACCTGGAGGCCAACATGCCTGCGTGTTCACCAGCCTGGAAGAAAAAAAAAAGAACGAAGTGTTAGCGTGTGTTATCTACCTGCGTGCGTCCATCCTTCACATGCATGTCACTGCGATAGGCAACACAAGTGCAGGTAAAGTTCGTTTCAAATAGCTGCGACAAAAAAGACACGAACACAAACTCTTCCAAAAAAAAAAATGTATCTCGTCTAGCAGTTTGATGAAAAGGGAGGGGAGGGCAACTACATTAATTGCAAATCAAACAAATGGCAAACAGCGTAGCCGACAGTCAGATAATTCAACTTCGCATTTCACAGTACTTACATAGTCGGCGGTGTGCGGGGTTGTGTTTGTTTTCATGTCAAGCAATTCATCGCCTTTAAAATCCCGAGTCTTTCTCTAACTCGGTAATTTGATTGTGGAGAACAAAGTATGTGTCGTGTAGTTCGGGAAGGAAAAAAATATTGCTACCACAAGCTCGGTCCAAGAGCAGCAATATCAAAAGAAACGAACACAGTCGGAGTTAATGGAGTCTTCTGAGAATTTCTGACCAATCCCGCGGGCTCGTAATTTTTCGTCGTGTTCTATTTACGTTACTGCTGGAAGCGAAATTATATGAAACACTCGAATTAACGCTTATCTTCCGTGGTCGAGGTCGAGGCGCAACCTTCGGCACGTAAAGTTCCGGATTCGAATCTCGGGGAAGCCATGGACGTGGGTGCCATTTTTAGATGCAAAATATTATTATATAGCTTGCAATTTATTTTCGATTAGTATCGCGACATAAAATTAGGGGCGTTGGAAACAGCAATAAATATTCCCACTTCTCCTTATATTACAAACTTTCTGTTACTACTGGACACAAGATCTAGACTAATAGTAAACTCTCTTATTTTGTAACACCTATTGTACGTCCCATTAAGCTTTTGGTATTTACTAATTACGTGTGTGGCATAATGAGATTGTCATTATATAATATAGTGTCTGGTGAGGTTACATTTATGAGTTAGTTTGCAAGCATCAGTCACTTGTCGCTGCCAGAATTTACAGTACCATGAAGTATAGGCTGTTTACGGTAAAGTGAGCACGTTTGAAAGCCTTGTTTAAGATCTACTTGTATGCAAGTTGTGTATTATTCCGCGTTATGTAAAATTAACATTGTCATGGGCCTTATCACTTTATTCATGCCTCAGTCAAGAGAAATAGTGAAATTATTAGAAAAATAAATATTTTACAAATCTGCTCATTTTTACAATTATACGCACTAAAAAAAACAGAAAGCTAAGGAAGAAATTTACGTTTCACGAAAGGTTACCCGACACTTTTAATTCGACGTTAAGACATGGAACTTCTTTCCCTCCATCGTTACCGACTTTACTGAGTGCATATCACCCAGTGCGCCCGTAAATATATATGCAGGTAGGAAGTGAATTTTTTGTAATGTTGAATTCAAAAGTGCTTACTTTATCGCGAACTGCCTTTAACACATTTACATTTCTGACAATTCTATAGATATCACATGGATGACTCATGAATAATATAAACTTTAGACATGGCAGAAAGATACAAAATGAGAATAAAACTAGATCTTAAGCAGGGCTTTCAAAAGTGCTCCATTAACTGTGAACAGCATATATATGTGGTTTTAAACGTGTCATCACAACATGCGCCTCTAGTGTGCTGGGAATTGGCGCATGCGCACGCCGTTAATTGTGCTAGTTTCCGATGACGCGTTGGTAAGCAGACGAGAGTTGGATTTCGATTACTGAAATGGAGGCAAGAGTTAGGATGGAATGTTTCATCTGCACTTTCTTAGATGTGTCGTCCAGTTTCATTTCATGCTACAACGTTAGGATTTTAAAAAACAAATGCCTTAAACGAACTCAAAATGGCTTTTGACGGTGCCCATAAAGTCACCGATGGAAAATTGCATCAGTAAGGCTTGATAAGTCATGAAGCACAAGTCTAAGAAGCGCTAAGTCACAAGTCTAAGTCACAAGAAGCGCTACACATTTTCAAATTAAATTAAACGGAGAGACAACAAACAGGTTGGTACTTGTTTCAACATTGTCTTGATTACAAACTTTTAGACATCGTAGGCAAAAACAATATAAGGGAATATAATTTAGTTGGGTTTATAAAAAAAAAATAAGAACACTGTACTGTTTACGTTCGTCCTGTCCGTTAACCTTCCATTTATTACTACTTTCGTGCGTAAGCACCTGATACCCGCGATATATAAATGCGGGTCAATACCACAAGGCCGTAGAAAGCATATTTTTCCAGTGGGGGATCCATCATTAAAAGAAGCTTCATTTTTATTACACCTTGTTGGCTTCTTAGCCCACATCCATTAGAGACCGAAGGAGGCCTTTGAGGCCGAGCTTTCATTTCAGATTTTTTATTTACTACACAGAGAGCCTGAGGAAGTAATTAACAATTTATTACCACTGATCGTGCATAATTTGCGATTGAGTTACATTTTATAAATTAGTTTTGAAAATGTTGTAATTAAATGTATATTTATATAAGGTAATTTTAGAGCTAGTTAACCACTTCAACTCAGTATTTTTTTAAAGCGGACGTAGAAATACAATGAAATATTGCATCATTCTTGCGAAATCAAATGTAAAGGACACTACTCTTAACGTAAAAAATAAAAATCCATGTTTTGTGTGGTTACCACTGTTGTTGTGATCGTAGCCTTTCATGTAACATACAGCTCACTACATAATAGTGAACTGCTCATAGCTTGCACTGTCTTGTGATGTTCGCCTCATCCCGAATGCATACCTTACGATATGCTCCACATTGAAGTAGAAGTAAAAATATAAGCTGAACCCAACTGCTTAGGGGTGGGAGTCAACGTAATTTCAGTTGGGGTCCTTATAACTTCAGTGGCGGCCCGGACCCCATAGCTCCTACGCCAATGGATAGGCGAAACATTTACTGAGAAATAAACAAAGAGGAGTGTCAGCACACACTATTCGTGTCCGCGTTTTCTGCGAGATAAACGTTGATTCTGTGGCAAATGTCCACCAGAACAGGAAAAAATATTATATTATCCGTTGCACATTATACGTCTTTGCAAGAAAAAGGCCAGTTCAGGTGCATTTTAGGCTGTAACATGGAAGCATTTGTCTTTAACCACGTTTTACGTCACGTCGATACTTGGATTAGAAAATGCACGCAAATGCCGCAATTTTTCTGCCTTCTAACTCTTCAGCTATGTCTTTAAAAAAAAGTGGATTCAAATTACGGCTACTGTATAACAAGGAAGAAAAAGTGTCAGGTTAACCCACTTTGCATTCCGATTACCGCAGTCATTGGTATAACACATGGTTCCGCCACAAATTGCTGACATTTATTTGATATTACTTTTAACTTTCCCCATTTAAATACTTCACAACTGTCAGTGAACCTGCCTACAAGCTAAAGTATTAACTTCCAACTGAGCTCGAAACCCTTCCTTAGGTTCCGATAAATGTGTGCCCAAACACGGAACTGGACTCTTGCCTTTCATTGTTGATATCGTGTAGAGCTCCAAGTCTGAAGCGAGTTGCAGTAGCAATTAAGGCACCACAGTCGAGATTGCGTATAATTTATCATAGGCTTAACATTTTTACAGTGCGGACGAAAAGGTAACTGCTGGCGCTTATTTTTAACTTCTCAAGAAATAAATTTCTTACAAAAACGCGGCTTCGCGTCAAAGGAAAAATAATGTCTGCATGGCGACGTCAAGCATCAATTTCAGAAATCGAGTCTATCGGAGTTGGGGGGGGGGCGCTTCTTTCAAGTGATGAAACCACCGTTTTCGTGGCCGGCGGATGAAAGAGGCCACGTCTCCCGCGACAATCGTCATCAACCCGTTTTACGAGGGCCAGTCAGAACACCACTACACACCTTCCCCTCGAAACAACGGCGCGGCCAAAAGCCCTTTTCAAGACGTGCTGGGAGGTTCCATGTCAAGGAACCTACGTGGATACGAGCCGTGGGGGAGCGGGAGTGAAAAGACGCTTACACCACAAAGCACTTCTCAAGAACGCATCCCATCCTCCAAGAGTTATCTGTGACGCATTGAAAACTACTCCTCTTCATAGTCGCCCCGAGGAGCCAGAAGAGAGGCAAGCCTGAGAGAGAGAGAGAGAGAGAGAGAGAAAGGTGGGGTGACCGAGGAAGGTAGAAAAAAAGGTTTCCTGGAACCCAGAGCCCCCTTTGTCCCCCTCGCACAATGATCCTCACCGACACCCTCCTTCCGACCATTGTGCTGCTGAGGGAGTTTCTTCAGGAAGTCCACCTCTTCATTGTGCCGCCGGCCACGTGTAAGCCTGGTCCTCAAGAGGGACAATTTGTTCGGATAGGCTTACTGAAGCGGAGAGTGGTCGTCGGCAATTTACACGTGACGGGGTTCCTTTGGGGTGTTTTTGGCGCGGTTGGGTTCTGCTCTAACGCTGGGCTCACGAAGAGG
Organism: Clitarchus hookeri; assembly: GCA_002778355.1. NCBI lineage: Eukaryota > Metazoa > Arthropoda > Insecta > Phasmatodea > Phasmatidae > Clitarchus > Clitarchus hookeri. Next base: position 892,950 of record NQII01000024.1, read on the forward strand.
CTCGACAAAAGTCCGATCAGATCGCGCGACTAATAAACTTCCAGCCTCCCGAGGGTGTGCACGTAACGGACTCTTGAGGTTGCCATTCAGACCTTTTCTAATCTGTCTCCTGAGCGAGGTTGCGCAGTGGCAACACACTGGACTAGCATTCGGGAGTACACTGGTTCGATCCCCCGTCCGGCCATCCTGATTTCGGTTTTCCATGGTTTCCCGAAGTCGCTCCAGGCGAGTGCTGGGTCCTTACTATAGGCCAAGGCTGGTTCCTTCCCCGTCCCTGCTTCTCTAAGCAACTTGCTCCGACTCTAGTGACTTTGCTGTCTACGAGACGTTAAGCCCAACCTACCTACAATATCTGGCCATGGTTACCGTATTCTGCGTTCAAAACAGAGCAGAAATGAAGTCTTGTTTTCAAACAACGAAAAAAATGTGGAAAACAGTACCCGACAACGCTGGTAAGAGACTAATGCCCGGTTGCACCATTAACAGCCCTGAACTGAAATCCTAAGATATTGGTTCAAACACGATCTACAGTTGGATCCGAGTTCCAATGTACGAGTGTTGCATCAACGCGAACTGCCGAGTTCCGATCGTAGATCTCCTGATCTCGGTTCGGAACTGGGATTGAGATGAAACGCGGTTTGTGATTGGCTCTCATTTCATGAGGTCATGATGCAACTTTTTATTTTAAAAATCGGAGATAATTAATAAGTTTTTGTGGTCATTATCTCTTACGACTAGGATTTTTTACTATATAATTTAGTTGAATGCACTGAAAAATTTACGTGTCAGTTCTTTTGTTTGATTGGAAACACTTTGCACGGACTTTTTTAGTTATTATTAATACCAATATTATTGAATAAGGTACTGAACATAGAACAAGATGGTTCTATGTTTTATCCGTTTTAAGGAAAATAATTGCTTTACGAGTTTTACTGAATAATATTCAAATGTGTGTAATGTTGTTTTAAATCCCCCCCCTCCCCCAAATTGTGCTTAGCGCTATCTATTGGCGTATTTTCAAACTACATTTGTTTGTCGGCGACGACTGTTCTTTTATGAGCAAAAAATTCGACGTGAGATTTAGTTCTTGCGAAAAACTGACAGTTTCTGATACTCTGAATGGCTTTTCCAGTTTTCCGTTGTGTTTGCTCGGAGGGATAAGCATGAATTTCGTTCTCTCTTCACAAAACATTAATACATCTTTAATTAAATAAATGCATTGGATGTTAAGCCTTTGTAAAATGTCTCAATTTACATTTTACAGCAGTAAAAAACAACCGAATCAATTTATAACCGATTTAAATATTACTTAGTTTATTTCTAGTAAATAAATATATTTAACAGTGCTTATAGACACTTCTCTGATCTCGGAGCAGGATTTCGAACCACCATATTCGGTGGTTCGAAATGAAGTTCATCTCGATCTCCAGTCATTCTTTGAACTCGAATGGTACAACATTTTTCTGTGTCGATCTTAGATAAAGTTCGGACATGATATCGGATCGAGATATGAACCTCAATAGTGCAACTGGCCATAAGTTATTTTCCGGTGAAAAATAATTCTGCTGTTATGGGCTATTCACGGTAAAATAAGCACTTCTAAAATCAGCTTTCGAAAATAAAATCGTTGCCCATTAAACGCATATTTGCTACCGTATACACACGTATGCAGGCTCCCAAAGTTGGTAGCGAATTCAGAAAAATAGTTCCAAGTCTTAACATGTAGCATCGGCAATGTGAGTTATTAATTTAATTATGTGCACTGAGGAGAAGAGGGAAGTTGCGTGTACAGAAGATTCTAGAAGTCGCATATTTCTAATTTACATGCTTTATAAGAATTTTAAACAATGGTGTATTTTACAGTTAATAAATTACTTCAGTTGTATTTTTTTAATGTTTCAGAGCTAATAAATTTGCTACATTACACTAAATTTATTATTAAAAATGTCACTGTAGTGCACATCAACAGGTGTTTCTGTCATTCCTTATGTTCAATTTTTCCAAAGTTGAAACAGAATTAAGTTCTAAAAATGTTTCCAAACAAAAATGACAATAATTGCAATAGCCTACCCACAAGTCAATAACTAGGACATTGAAATTATGTTGACAAGCTTTCGTCCATGTATGTAGGATCATCTAAACAAAAAAACCAAAAACATAAAAGAAATCACGTGTACAAAAATATGAACATGCAATAACAGCGCTACAATTGAATACATCCATCGTCCGAATACATACACCACTTACGTAAGTATCATCTTGACCGAATACTTGAATATTTGCTACGCTGAGGTATGAAATACCATTGTAAATATAATATCTGTGCCACAACCAAAAGTTGAAAGTTATAGTACAAAGAGTATAATAATGGCAGGGTTAATTTAAATTATAGTATTTTTACGTACTATAATGTATTTGCTATAGTACATCGTACCGAGATATAAATTATAGTACGAATACCATAATTATAGTTTACATCCCTGCTCCTTGCCTTGATATAAAGTCGATTGTTAACAAATTTTTTTATACAGAACGATGTAATATAAAGGAATCTTTGAGCTTTCATTAGAAAATTTTAATAAGGCATGTGGTACAAAGTTGTCCTGGGTGGTAAATGTTACCCCAGACGGACACTTGCACTCAAAAAGAAAGAAAGAAAACGTATGGTAAGTTTATGCAATTTTTCGCTATACAAATTTACGTTTTTCACAGTTACTCGCAAAGACGCTGCTTTCGAGGATCAGTCGGATAGGCAATCTCAGGCACCCATGTAAAATTTGCTGCGCATCAGGTGCAGTTTGGAGGGATTGCACAGAAGGCACGTACCCCAACGATACTTTATTTTTAAGGCCCTGACACAATAGGCGGTTGGTGATAGTGGTTGTTGTTGGTGGTGGTTGGTATTGGTAGTAGCGGAAGTACACGGCGATATACGTATGTGCGATGGCACAACAGGCGTTTGGTGATTTGTGTTGATGTTGTTGGTGGTGGTTGGTGTTGTAGAGAGTTGGAATATATTGAACTTTTACCACCAACCGACCGACTAATCAGAGAGCGTTCTCTAGTTTCTGAGCGAGTGACAGTGGAAAAACTTTGATATGGCGGGAAATAATCGTGAAAATAAAAAAATTTATCTCGAGCTGATAATATATGTTGTTAATACGTAACCAGCAATATTTATTATTAAAAGTCTAATATGTAAGAACATATAAGTTAAAGCAAACCAAAAAAATTTATTTTATTTGCAGGCTTTTGTGAAGCGATTGCTCGATACAGACAAACTAGCTATGTGAATATTATTTTTTATAAGATGCAATGCACTTAATTTTTAGCATTAAGAAAAAAAATAATGTTTATTAACGGCTTATTTGAGCGTTTTTATTTTAGAAAGATAAAATCTTTGCAATTCAACGTTCGTCCGCTTCGTTATAAAAATTCAGATTCCAGGAATAGCCAATTAAAAAAATTGGTTCACCTTTCTTAAGATTTTACTGCTATCTGTTGGCACAACCACGAAATAATTTACGTCAATGCCAACACTGACTATTGTGCCATGGAACTTATCGCACACCAACTGACAACCACCAACACCAACAACAACCACCAACAACAACCACCACCAACACCAACAACAACCACTAACAACCAACAACTACTAACACCAACAACCTTCACCACCAACCGTCTATTGTACCAGGGCCCTTACATTTGACAGTGGAGGCGGAAACCTGCGATTTTATGAGAGAATGGGAAATTATAACTTTCATATTCTACAGTAATAGTGCCTGAAATTTCCTGTCTTGCTGATTGTAAATTTATTTTTACGTGTAATACACCTTGATATATTTTTATTTTGCAGCTTATTGCTGGATTGCGACTTGTGTAGGAGTAGGGCTGGTAACTAACAAATGAAGGGCGGTGTGTTATGGGAAAGCGTGCCTAAGAAGAGCACATCTTTGTTTCTCTGACAAACATATCTAGCCCCGCCTCCTTTTTCACGATTTATAAATTCCTACTTGCCGTATACAAGAAAGACGTCGAGGAAGATTTTCTCGTCGTCAACCCCGAAGCTGCTCCATTTCATCGGAAGGCCCCACGTGGAGCCCGAGCAGCCGATACCGCTGGACGCCACAGTCGTAGTGGAGCGAGGTAGAGAGGTCCCACCCGTCCGTCGTGGCAACAGAGTCGAATAGATGCGACCGTCGTTCGCAGGTGTCACCAACCGACTTCCGAGAAGTCGCTGGTCAGCTGTAGCAGCAGCAGCCGACGTCCTCGCTTCGCCCGCGTCTCCCGCGCGGAAGGTAGCTGCTGGTGCTAGAGAGTCGACATGCGTGCAGCGAGTATGCCCAGGAAGTGTATGGCTATGACAAAGGGGGAGGGGAGATTTGAAGTCGTGTTGGCACGCACGAAACTCGTGGCCGCCATACTGCTGCCGGCCAACAATGGTCTCGGTAAAGAGGTGGGGTTGTCGGGAAGGGGGGGAAGGGGGACGTAGCGCGTCCTGTATGCCAACCGCGGCGGGGCCAATGGAGGAAGCATGCATCATTATACCAGCGGCGTGTGTGCCGGGAATTAACAACGGCAGGGGTCATTTCGTCGAGGGGGCAGCACCCGTCGAAGGCGACGACGAAGGTCCCTTTAACAAATAACGCGAGCCGCCGCTCCTTGAATGCCAAGTGACCCGTCGAGGCTCCCCGTATCCGAACCACAGCCTAAAAGATGAGGTAGACCGATTTTCGTATTTTTCCGAATGTTCTCAACATCGACTCGCCCATTGCCGGTATAAACCCGTCAAAGTCACATGGTCAACAGTCACGGACGTGTTTGTTTTCATTTGAATATTCTACACACACAAGACATTTACATCAATAAATACTCCGAACTTTAATCTAAATACTTTAAAACTAAGTTCGAGAAAGTGTACAAACATCTCAAAGAACTAGCTTACATACATAAACAGTGTTCTGATCTCAAATCCTACCCACGTTGTTTCTGATAGGGCCACTGTTGGGACAAGAAATGTGTTTACTGTGCAGCTAGAATGAGCATACTACTCAATTTTTCCTCTTCGATTTCAAAGGGTGAAAAATATTAAATGCAAGTAGTTATAATTTGTATGTTCCCCGTCACCTGGCTGCTGTGCCGTGGCACCACGGTGGCCATCTTAAAATGACGTCAGGCTGAAGCCTCCTGCTCTATCATTCCTCACCAATGGTGGCCATCTTAGATTTCCCTTTTTCTCTCGGAATTTCCCTTTTTTACCTCCTACTCTGTCCTTCCAATCTCTTAATGCTCTTGCATTCCTCTTCTTTTTTTTCACACTCTGGAATTCCTTCCTGTTGCTCTCTCACCCATTCCCATCCTCTCTCTCGTTCTATCCCTTGGGGTTTTCTCATATTCCTTCCGGTAAACTTTATTTTCTCTCTTGTCTCCCGCCTCGCGTCCTCCATCACCGTCGACGTCGTCTGCTGTAGGCAGCCATCTGTAATTCCAGTTGCCAGTCAACAGTTGTAGGCGGCCATCTTTGATTGCCGCGCCCGCCACCATAGTGTGCTAAGTTCTTTATTTTTACGACCTCCATCTTCAATTCCCGTATCTGTCGCCAGTCGGCTGCTGTACAAGGCCTTCTTTAATGCCCGCGCCCACCACCAGAGTGTGGGACGTTGTACCGTTCCCAGTTAGGAGCGCTGATATCGATGCGGCCATGTATGTGTGTTGGTTGGTTCACTCGTCGCCTGCAGGGGAGCGCTAACATTGGGGAGGTGAGTTCAAACGGTGGCCGCCAGGAGAACTGGGAATTTTTTAGTTGGTAGCTGTTTCGGAACTCAAAAATGCTGGAGGTGTGCAGTTTCGAACCGATCGTCCTTCGGTCACCAGTCCGGCGTCTAGACCACACTAACAACCATTGCGTGGGAAGCGTTAGAAGAAATAACGTATATACTAGCATAGAACTACAGACTCGCCAGACAATAAACTTGTCATCGCGAGAAAAAAAAAAAGTGGATATTTAATGCTGAATGTACACACAGGATAAAACTGCAGGCACTGTGCGCGCACGCGCCAACACTTTATATGTTTAAAAGTTATACTTTAATTCCAGCGCCCGCCACCTGGCTGAGGACGAGGGGCCGAGCTGGCATACTCGCGGGTTTTCTCGTATTCCTTCCGGATTCGCCTATGACAATGACACCAATTGTGAACATTGTTTTTTTTTATATTCCTAGTGGTCTCCTTTCCCCTAGCGTCCTGGTGGGGACGAGGCTCATGCTGTGTCATTCCACCTGCGCGGCATGGAACGAGGCCTGCCCACGCAAGTTAGCCTAGAGTCGCACCTAGCACGCGCATCGAGTACGCCCTAAGCTCAATTGTAAGCATAGTTGGCTGAAACTTCTGACCTTAGTCATCGCACCTGACGACAAACTGGGCCGCAAGGTCAAGCACAACCTAAGTCCACTTATAAGCATAGTTGCCCGCCATTTCCACCCACCGAGCCTATAGGCTTTTAATTAATATAATATACACGACCTCTGATGAAGAATAGGGTAGTAGGGTAAAGTAAACTTTAGGCATCTTATAAGCACCGTCGACCGCCATTTCCCGTCCACCGAATCTATAGTCGACATAGACATCGCCGCTGACAACGAACAGGATGATTATGTCAAGTACGCCCCAAACTCTCGTACAAGTATAGTTTGGCTGCCGTTTCCCACCCACCGAAGCTATAGTCACAAAATTCATAACATGGGCGTCACTTCCGGCGATGAAAAGGACCGCTGGGTCAAGTACACATTAGGCATTCATATAAGCATAGTTGGCTGCCATTTACCACCCACAGAAGTTATATGCAGCCACCAAATTCATATCATAGGTATTACTTCCGATGAAAAAAAGGGTGGTAGGGGCAAGTATACTTTAAGTCCTCTTATAAGCTTAGTTGCCCGACATTTCCCTCCCACCAAGGCTACGACCACCAAATTCATATCACAAACATCACTTCCGACTGCAACCAAGGAGATAAGGACAAGTAGGCGTTAAGCCATGGTACAAGCATAGTTGGCCCGCAGCCAGGTGACGGAGAAAATACCGTTTATAACTACTAACGCATCAAGGTCACTTCCGGCCGTAAAAAAGAATTGCAACTGCGATGGTAAATACCATAAACTAGCCTCGCGTGTGTTTTATTTCCTCATAATTTTAAGCGGTCATTTAGGGTTTTAACACAACAATTTGTTATGAAAAGATACAGTATTGTCGCTATATTTTAAAACGTAGTTCAACAGAAGAATAAATGTCGTAAACATCAGAATTTACAGTGGCTTTTGCTAACTCTGACGCTTTTCAACGACTAAATTTATGTTTCAATAACAGGATTTTTAAACTGGCAACAAAATATCGACTTTCATTACAATCCTGAGTAAATATTAACATTGAAATATTCCATATTTTAATAAGAACAGACACAACTGTTTACAATGAGACCCATATGACAACTAGCCTTTGTTGTACTACTCGCAACTCCCCCACCCCTGACAACTCTTTCCGAACCACCTCCGTAATGCTTGCAGCCAATTTGAAAGGCCAGCACGTCCGCAAGCAATAATAATTAAAGAACACGTGATTAATTTGCTGAAATGTGTTTTCATTCCTTCCTGCACGACGTTAACAACGCTCCAGGTCTTCGGCTAATTACTCCGGCACGTCTCTCCGAGCGGTGCGGGAATTTCTCGACCTTTTATGGTCTAACGATGTTCTTTGCGAAGCCAACAAACTCTCTTTAGTGTGCTGTATAACTCTTGGCAAACTCGCGGTAACGAGCAATATAAATGTGTTGTAATTAAAGGAACAGGAAAAAAATATTTCAGCTATAAATTTGAAATGGGTTAACACTTCGTTAATAGCCTGCGTTAAAAATATATTCTTTCTTGGAAAATATCGAGGTTTCCACGCTCACGACGCAGATTGCTATAAAACGTTATTCGAAGTTTACTTCAGAAAAATCATATTTTTTTGGTTTGTGAGGAGAGTTTAAAGAAATGCCATACACTACAAGCCTGCATTACTAATAATCACTTGAGCTTAACGTGAGATAATCACTTCAACCTTAAGGTCACGGAAACCGAACTTTTGGTTTCGGAAACCGAACTTTTCTGATAAAATAACATGTTCACCTACTTATGGTGTAAAGAAACAGTAGTACTCAGGCTAACACAATGACGAAGTTTTAAGTGCATTTTTGCACTAATAAAGAAATTCCCCATGTATCTCAAAAGCATACAGGTCACACAGTATTTAAACCGCACTTAATACGTTTATTGCAAATCAAATTTTATATCCTAATTCAAAATGTAAGTAATTTATTAATCTACGTTTCTCAAAGTTTTTACTTACAAGTTTTACATGTTATTTACACATACTTGTATGTTTGTATTGATACGCAAATAGCTGTCTACGCAGTCTTGTAACAATTAAATGAGTATGAGTAATAATATTGTATCACAATACGGAGGGTGATACAACACTTCGGGAAAAATAGTTTTAAGCTGTGTTTAAGTGTTTCGAAATTGTGTTTCTAATCTTTGTAGTGTCTTGAAACCGCCCAACAGGAATTATCTACAGTATGTGCATTTTTCGTAAATCAGTACATTGGAGGCACGTTCAATAGTTTCGTCAAAAAAAAAAAAAAAAAGGGTGCGTGTACTTATGTACGCGCGTTAGAAGTTATACTTATTTGGCGTGACTAAAATAAAATTTTATTACGTATGCAAATAACTTATGTAAGTAGAAAAACGATAAAATGACCGAAGAAAGACACGCGCCAAAATAAGTATAACTTTANAATAAAATTTTATTACGTATGCAAATAATTTATGTAAGTAGGAAAACGATAAAATGACCGAAGAAAGACATTAAATGCAATAAATAAAGGTTTGATTAAAGAACATAATTAAATTAAAATAATATTTATTTTTATACAGTTAAAAAAATATTAAAATATTGTTTGTCATATAAAACTGAGTCAAATATATTTAAATTCAATTAATATATTTCCATTGGTTCTGCTGATGGTGATTGAATGGGCATGTGAGTTACAAATGGTTTGTGATAACTGAAATATGATACAAATAGTCTTGTAGAAACATTATGCAAATATCGCGTAAATACAGCATCAATGGTGGTGCCGTGTAGTGTTTTAGAAACTGTAGGGTCATTATTTATGGAGAGGTGTTAATCCTCGTGCAAATAGTTGATAAGTTCACCAGAATTTTCTAAGCTTAAATTGACGTTAAGTCTCCACTTAAAATCAGCGGTAACTTATCCACACCTCTACCCATATATTCCCCTCCAACTGCTGTATACGGAAATAGTGTCCGTTCAAAATGATAAGAGTGTTTATAAAAAGTTTCATTGATTTAATAAAGAAAAGGCTTGAGAATAATACTTACAAAAATTAAACTCAAATACTTGAAAACACTTTCAAAATTTTACTATACAATTTTTGTCACTAACAAATTTTTCACTGCACAATGCAAGTAAAATTAATTAATAAGTTATATATATATATATATATATATTCACAATTANAGGCAAATATAACAATTTGTATTTCAGTGTTGGGTCATACCCCTACCATGTTCACTGTCGAATTTCGTTACACTGTACGCGCGCAACTTCCGTTGCACACTAAACTTTTACCCTCAAAGCGCCAAAAGAAGTATAACTTCAAAAAAAAAAGTATATTTCAAACACCAGGTTAGCGGGAGTCAATAAACCCCAATAAAACAAAAATAAACTTATAAACTGTTCCAGATAAACTGTCAACTTTTTAAAGCCCTGCTTTAACATCTACTCGCATGCACATTGTATACATACGTAAAATTTACATTGTTGTTGGCCTGATCACTTTATTCATGCGCCGATCAAGTGAAACTGCGAAATTATTAGTAAAGTAAATATTATACAAAGTTGCTAATTCTTGCACTTGTGTGCATTAAAAAAAATAGAAAGCAAAAGAAATAATGTGATTATTCACAGGTGTTTACGCAGCACTTATGATTCAACGTATAAGACACGGGACTACTTTTCCCTCCGTTGTCACCAACCGTACTGGGCACTCGCCAGTCAGTGTGTTCGGAAACCCAGTGCCCAAACTCCGGACATAGTTTCTTTAGACCAATAGCGACACAAAATCCCTGTACGCTTATTTCCGGAAACTTATTTTTATATAAAACTAGCTGACCCGGCAAACCTTGTTTTGCTGTGTCACTGGGAGACACCTGGTGGGAATAAATTGTAACCTAGATCGATAAATGATCGATGATAATTGATCAGTTATCGACCTAGGGTAAAATTTATTAAATTACTAATATCGCTATAAAAAAATAAGGGTTGGTGGTAGAAGGGTGAAAATTTAGGAGGGTATGTATTTTTTGATGCCACATCATAAAAAAATAAAAAATAAAAATTTTGTTCAAACAATAAAAAAAAATTGTTTGGGGGTGGCCACCCTTATTACTTAGGGGTGTAAAAAATAGATATAAATCTATTCTCAGACCTACCGAGTATACATAAAAAATTTCATAAAAATCGGTCCAGCCGTTTCGGAGGAGTTCAGTGACTAACACTGTGACGGGAGAATTTTATATATTAGATAATTATGTTCAAAGTTGCGGTGTACAACGTGTGGAGAACAAGGCAGGTGCGAGCACGCGTGTAGGATCAAGTTGCATTGGAAGCAGGCGCGCGACGCTGCGTATGTAGTAACTTAGTGTTGCGCGCCTACGACATATGCAACTTGTCCTACATGCATGATCACACCGCCTTGTTCTCCAGGTGGTGTACGCCGCAACTTTGAACTCAATTATTTGATATAAAAAACACGTTTCCGGATATAAGTGTATAGGACTTTCGTGTTACTACTGACTCAAAAAAAAACTATGTCTGGAGTTTGGGCACTAAATTTCCGAACATCCTGTATATGCAGGTAGGGTCAGTGACATTTTTTCAAAGGTTGAGTTGAAAAGTACTCATTTAACCGTGAACAGCGTATAACTGACGTATTCTAGTAAGGTTTATTCTACTTATGTTGGGGGCAAACCGAGATTTCTTAAGAGCGAGTTTGACATAGGGTAAATTTCCGCCGCAAAATGCTGGTATTCCAAAGGGGTCGCTTTTAACCTGGCGGTTAATTGGAAAATTATATTTATTTGTGTGTAAGAGTTTGTGATTTGCCCGAATTGTGATATATACTTCCCCGTCTCAAAATATTAATTTATTTTATTAACTTTATTTTGTAACTATTATTCACGCCATTCAGCAGTGTTTACAATCGTAAACAGTAAAAATCCAATTGCGTTTGGCTTAGAGCTTTGATAAACACGTTAATATTAGTGAAATAAGTTACGAATTTAAAGGAAACGCAAACGTTTGATTATGCTGTCACATCTAAATTAAGTAATTGTGTAATCCATTGTTTTTCACAATATGTTGACATATTTCGTTATACTTCCACTCTTAGTGCGAACTACGTAGGTTCCAATAGCACAAATAGGAACGATTTATTTTATGAAAACTGCAATTATCCGATTTTCTTACATATAAAACTGAAAAACGCGAGACACATTCAACGCCATTACTACCCGGCGACAAGGTTTCTTCATACTTTTTGAATCAAAATTTTGAAAAATCGCACCATGCATATCGTGTTTAGTTGTTTACTAAATATCTCATGTATCACGAGCGTTTTCTACTTCTGTTAACATAAAAGTACCTTATTTTTTGGTTAAATTGAATTTGTACTTATATTTTACCGATAAATTATAATATTTTATTTATAATCAATATGAATAAAACTGTAAAGAAAATATGTGTGTTGGTAATGCCTAGTAAAAAATAATTCTTATGAAAAATATCATTAAACTGGGTGCGCACTAATGCGGGGTGGTGTAATTTTCTAGATTTAGTTAAGCTTTGTTTTCACGAGGCGGAGGGACATCCTGGAAGTAGAACTTCAGCATGGCTTCAGAAAAGCTGGAAGTAACCGTGACTGGACTGTAGACGGGAAGTGGTGAAACGCCGCGCGACGTGGTCAAGATGGCCGCTGCGTGGGGCGCTTCGCAGCAAACCTGAGGCTCGCGAGTCGAGTGCCCTCGATTCCGAGCGAGCCTCCGGCCGCAGGGCAGGGCCTGCCCCCGATCCTCGAGCCCCCTCCCCCTCTCGACAAGCCTAGACGATAACCGCTCCGCCCGAGTAGGAGGCCACAGACAGTCGTAGTTTGCCCGAGCGCCGCCTATAGGCAGGCTCGCCCGACCACAGAGGTAGACCGATTATCGTTTTCTGGGCATTAACCCACAACTGACCTACCCCACACAAACACAACTGTCAATCTCGCATGGTCAACAGCGTGAACGTCTCGGTTTATGTTTTAATTTTTTTAATACATCCCCCTTTTATGTAAATAAAACACTTTTACCAATTATAATTTAACTTAATTATATTGAATATTGGTTAGAGGAAGTGCAAAAACATCTCAAAGTGTTCTAACCTAACCTCAAATCCTGTCCACGTTGTGTATGGTAATCGGGTTGGCAGAAAAGCACTCCAATGTTGGGCCGGTAAGGGCGATACTGCCATCACAGAGACGAAATAGCGCGGCAGCTCCTTTGGTGTGGGCGTACCCCTTCTCTGTGTTGTGGAATGTTCCCTACTGGCTGAGCTACCGGTTGGCAAGTAAGTTACCAGTCGTTGATTGGCGAACGACGTTCCAACATCCTGCTGGCTAGTAGCGCCGTACTGCAGGCGTGTGCGGCTGGAGTTGGCGGGATAAGTGGCTATTTCACCTCTGTATACTTACGTACTCTGTTGTTAGGGATCCCCGATCTTCGCGAATATACAGACCAAGTTAACGATCCACTTTGCGATTCGATGGTTTAAACCGCCTCACGTCTTAGGTGCCTGCCTGCGAATCACAGACGCTCAGTGTCGGAGTAGCCTAGTTCTGTTTGACCCAGTCAAACACCTCAATGTCTCCTCGCAAAAAAACAGTGCTAATAACCAAAGGAAACCCACAGGTGTGCACTAAGGATATCCGTGCAACTATTTCAGCAAAAATCGGATGTCCCTATTAAGAGTACCTTAAAAAAAAAAAAAAAGTTTTTTTAAACATGTTGCAATGCAGATAAAGTGGTGGGCGACAACACTTGACAGTTATTTCGAAATCCAGCTTCTTTTTGTTCCGCTCGTTTCACATAAATGACGTAATTAAAGGTTCCCTCATTATTTAGTTTTTGGGCCACATGGAAAATACGGATATAACTGAAACCGTACTTACTAACGTCCCGACTTAATTCCTGACGTAGAAGCCATGAGCTGAGTCGTGTAACCAAGATGTTACGCCACTGAATTTAGGTCGGTTTAGGTTATGTTGTGAGCGCGTGGGGCATAGAACAACGCTAAAATGCTTTATTGACGTCTGAAGGGTTTTGAAAACCAGTTTAAGAAACCCCCCCAGAAAGTACAATGCTAAGACTCAGTTTCTGCTAACGTTATCAGCAAATATTGTACCACAGTGACATATTTCTCTCTAACCATTTACTTAATTTGCACAAGTTTCTACATTTTATTGCGGCGGAAGACAAAGGACGTGTAGCATCGAAGACCTGCCCAGACAAAAAGTATCCTTCACCCACTGCCTCACTGTTAAAAAATTACGGGCACGTCGCTTTTCCGATAACGGACTTTCCGTGAATTTCACGTAACTTTCCGCGTATACACGGAACGTCTCCGTAAATATGTTATTTATTTTTTCTGTAGCTCCAATTTTATATATATATATATATATATATATATATATATA
>NQII01000024.1:906839-925598 GCA_002778355.1 Clitarchus hookeri
TCTTCTTCGTTATGTGAGCGTTTCATTTGTGTATAAGAAATAAATAAAAAAAAACAATTCAATGCTAGAACTGCGCTGTTCGCATGCGCACTCCACCCAGTTGTCCTTCGACGCTTACGTACACGAAAAGAAGGGCGACCACGCAGCGCATGCGCCGCGCGGTGGGATCAGATGGGCGCAGCGGCGGGGGGTCCCTATTGTCAACGGCCGCGCCTGGCACGTCCATGCCGAGAAGACGACGGCCAGACGTGAGCGCGCGGACACGACCAGACGTTATCGGGGTGACGAAAAGAGAGAAAGGAACTGCGGTGCTCTTGGGAAGTGACCCCCTCTCCGCGATCGCTGGACAGATTGGCAGCAGCGCGCTCGCTACGGTATCACGTTTTGAAGAAATGCCTCAAGATTAATCACGATTGTAACCGCACTTCGTGGAACTGTCGGCTGAGACGCACACCGGTTTGTCTCCAGCTACGAGATCTCAAAAGTAAACTCGTAGTACAACAAAAACTTATATTATTTTAATATATGTAACAAGCCTGGTTTGTCAACGGTCATAACAGACAACTGACCAAACACTTCGGATCTGTTCGTAAGTCAGCATTGTCTCAAACCGGCATATTCGGGTGTCTCTACTTGACCTTAGTTACTTCAGCTTATAAGGTACATGAACATTAATAAAACATACTGTAAATGTAATACACGAGACCTATTAAGCGTCCTCTAAAGGCACGCCAAAAAAATTGTTAGAGACTAAAGAGGACAGGTTTAGGGTTGGTTGTTGAGCTATACGCAAAAAATCATATCGTCAGAATTGTCAATATATGGTCACTTCATCAGAGTGTGTTCCCAGTGAAGTGGCGTATTAAGTAAAAAGGCTTTTTTACCAAGGTATGCGCAATGGTTATCTGAGCTTTTATAAAAGTGTCCTTGCCGATTTAAAGTGGTTTTAACGGAAAGTTCGAGATGTCAATGGAATCTGGAAATCACCAAGGTGGCGCCTTAGTGTTTCATTAATGAAGTCAGCAACATTACGTTTCTACAAAGACGATTTAGGGAACTTGAAGGATGAAAGAAATGTTCACATTTCACTTCTCAGACGCCGAAATGACTGAGGAATATTTGAATGAGCGAGAGCAATCGTAATGGTTTCTAGAGATGGAACAAGTCGGGAGTGTGAGGACCGTGGTCAGAAAAGTGAAAATTCCAACAAACTAGTTACGATTCATAAATCAGATTCATGCATTAACAGAATATAATTTATATATTAACTCAAAAAGGATCCCATCAGAGGCGTTTTATCGCCACCATTAAAGATGCGGCAACTTAATTGCTACGTTTTATAACAGGATGCAAGTCCAAGTCACAGAGTAGCTGCGCCGTTCAAAAGATTAAGAAGAAAGGGTGAATACAATTTATAACGCAAGCTAAGTGTATCTTGGGATTCACTCAGAAAAACAGTGTCAACAAACCCTACAAAGCATTTGGACCTGAGTGAAGCATGGTGCTTGAAACCGATTTATTTGTTTTAAACTTTTATGGCCGTAGCTACTAGTTTTTATGTTCTCCTTGGGAAGTGGTCACCAGTAAAACTCACGGCTAAACGCCACTGGTGTGTGTGCCATTTTTTAATTGATGTTTAGGGTAGTACAGTACGTAAACAGTTACCCAATCAGCCTCCCGACGTAAAGAAGCAGCGTTAAAAAACAACACTCAAAATATCTCCTTCCCCCATAACTTTGTAGAGAGTGGCTGAAGTCAACCCGTGATTCAAATGCTGACTACCATGACGTTTGAATTTCACTCGGGGAAAAAATTAAACCCAACTTTATGAACGGAGACTGACAATATGATACCAAAGCACTCGTCTGGCAAGAAATCCACTGTGTACCTTCCCTGGAGTGCAGGCAATCGACAAGTACAAAATTCGTGTTTTAAAATAGAGGATCTATCTGGTATGCAGTGGTTCTAAACCTAATTCTACCTAGAATTAGTGCTGATGCCTAGACTGTGGTTGTAAAACATAAATTTATTTTAGTCATGCTATTATGCAAGAGGTTTTTGAAGTTGAAGTGTATGTAATTATGGTAAATGCCGTATATGGGAAGCCATTATAAAATGCTAACAGTTTGCAACATTTAAATACTTTCTAATTGTGTAACCACTCTTAAACGAAACTTTATTTAAACCTTCAGTAATACAATTTAAACTAAGCATATATAACAAATAATCACTTACAATACAGGTGGAACGCAATTAAGAGCTAATAGAAACTGATTATGTTAGGAAACATACAGAGTTGCGGTAATGAAAGTCTATTTAGATGCTGCCACTAAAATGTCCGTAGAAATGTTATTAGTTTATTGCCTATTACGTCTCGTCGGCAGCGAGGTCATTGAAAACGGAATAACGTACTCGGATGAACGGGAGCGGAGGAATCGGCCGTGGCTTGTATTAACCCTTTCTGTCACATATAACACATATAATTTTAGGCGTTGCTACACATTTTTTATTTCGGAGCTGTACAATTATCAGTATAACGTTCTGTCTTACGTCGGGACCAATGAAAATGTGTTTGCGTTAGATGTTATCGGCGGCAACTCTCAATGAGACTGTGGAGTTGTTGTAGTCCTACGTTCTTTATTATACGCTATTTTTCACTGTGTATAGTCCACTCGCGGTTACTTCCAACTTTTTCTGAAGACCTGCTACGGTTATACTTTCAGGATATTCCTCCGCCTCATGCAAACAACGCTTAACTTCAAGCCTAGAACATTCCACTAGAGGGACAACGCAGCACATTCGTGCGCCCTCAGTTTAATAACATTTTGCGTGCGAATTATTTCTTGCTAGGCATTACCAACACACTTATTTCCTGTCTGTTTTTGTTCAAACTAATTATAAGTGAAAAATAACTTATAGATAAAATATAAGTAATAGTTAAATTCAACCAAAAATATGATACTTCTATGTTAACAGACGTATAAAATGCTTGTAATACATAACATATTCAGGAAAAAAAAACAAACTTGTCACACATGGGATGATTTTTAGAAGGTTTGATTCAAAAAGTGTGAATATACTGCGTATAGACTTTACATATGAAATGAAATTGTATATACTAGCGAGAAAATGAACCAGCGCCATACGGTTGGCGACGAGCCGTCTAACGAGGGCATGGTACGTCAATTAACACTGTACACGTTAGTTGAAGTTTACATATTTCTGGAAGCTAACGTGGAAAAAACCAAGAAAGTGCAATGCTAAACAACAGTTTATGCGTACTCTGTGAGCAAATATTTGTCACAATGACATTCATTTACCGCGACATCTATGCCGTTAGAAAAAGGTAGACAGTAATGCAACTTGCTGGAAAATATTTGCACATAACGTTAGCAAAAAATTATCTATTATCGTCGTTTCTT
Source organism: Clitarchus hookeri (assembly GCA_002778355.1). NCBI lineage: Eukaryota > Metazoa > Arthropoda > Insecta > Phasmatodea > Phasmatidae > Clitarchus > Clitarchus hookeri. Next base: position 910,262 of record NQII01000024.1, read on the forward strand.
AGTTTTTATATATTCGCTTCCAATAAATTGTAAATTTTTATTAATCTGATTTAAGTTTATTTATGTACCACAGCCGACAACCGCAGAGTAAGTAAAAGCTGTTCTAAATAAAGTAAACAATTTTGAGGCCCTAGTTACTTTTTCATTTCAGCCATTTGTTATCATTTAACTATCATTTAAAATAAATATTGCCATGCAAGTAATAAGCACAGAGTGTATATTCCACCGCACTCGGAAGTTAATGTGTAAGGCTAAAATAAAATTTATTTACTGACTATTATTCCAAATGAGAGGGCTTTCAAAATTGCTCACTTTACCGTGAATAGCCTATATCACTCATGTAATATTTAATAATCTCACCTGCAAACTGGACAACCAACACTTCGAATTTAAAAGTCTTTATATTATATGCAAGAGAGAGCGTGAACAGCATATTCGTCAATGACAGATTACAACGCAATCAAATTTCAATCAACTTCTATATTGATATGTACATAAAAAATATATAAACTTATAGTTTAAAACAAACTAAAAAAAATTACATCAAGAAAAAAGTTTATATTTCCTATACATATGCTTATTTCTAAGCAGATTAAGAATGACGTATGCTTAAAATTATATGTGCAATTAAAAATTATTCCATTAAAATTATCATTGCATGCCTGCTCAGCATTTTATACGTTGGTTTAAAATATTTTGTGCACTTAAAATAAATATAATAAAACAGTTTTTGCATTAGTTTTAAACGATCACTTACTTTATTTACTATTTCACTATTGTATCCCAAGCTTAATGTGTTCAAGGAGTATCTGCAAGAGTGCCTATGAAAGCTAGTAATACCTGACTCGACCTAAAATATTTGCCTGTTTTAGAACGACACTCAAAGATCTCGCACCAAAAGCGACTTTTAAAATTGAATTGAAAACCTTGCAATGAAACATGTAGATAAGGGATAGTTCTCGCTTGCGTGACGTTTTTCTTTCTTTCTTTCTTTTTTGTTCAGAATGTCTGACACGATACATAATAAACATGTTCAATTTATAAAGACCCACTCACCTCAAAGAAAATGTTTAACTCTTAACCGATGACAAGCGGCGGCAAAAGCCCCCCCCCCTTTTTTTTTTCTCTCACGTCCTTAAAAAAAATTAACAAGAAATAGTAATAATATATGTTATCGCAGAAGTAACTCCTCCAATGCAAAGAATTATAAAATAATTTCTTCAGAGTAATGTGTGCTTTATGATATTCAAAATTCTAACAATCGAGGGCACTTCGTTATGTAAAGTAGACTGCAGCTACACACGTGAGCCATGACAATGAGACTAAAGCTGAACTCACAGCCATCCGGCGCATCCGTCAGTCGTCCGTACGTCCGGCGGTCACGTGATCTTCAACAAATCGCACGACATCTTCTTTTTCCATCAGTCCATCCGTCAAATATTTACCAAACTGTGACTTTCGACGGACGTACGGATGAGCCACCGCCCTCTGATGACACACCTTAGACGTGAATTCGCACTTTCAAATAAAATGCAAGGCGGTGTTTTGTGCATATTTATATTTGGTGGTAAATCCAGAAATTTCAAATGTTTAAAAATCTCAGTATAAAAATAATTTTCCCAAAATATTTCTCTCTTGAAAATGTATTTCCAACAAAAATATATCTCCAGCTATAGAAAAATCACGATGCTAGGTTGTCACACTGAAATTTTTCCGTACAGAAGGATTGACGGACGACGGATTGTTGTGAATCGCTTTCAACTGAAGGACGAAAACACAGACGGATGACTGCCGGATACGACGGACTATTGTGAGTCCACCTTAATCCGCTAAACCATTGACGAAAGCGTTAGGAATCATAGCCTAAATGCATTAAATTATTTTTGGTATAAATCCTGACCATATGAGGATAATCCGCGGTGCTCGCAACACCTCCGCGGTCACCAGCACGACTTAATACTACAAATTTGGCTAATCCTTCGGGTCTAGCACCCTTAGAGTGGACACGTGCAGGCGATGATGACTTGTTCCGAGGCCGATTCACGAGCTCTCTCCACGACGACGACAATGGGGCTTGTCCGCAGTGCCCCGGGTGCCCGCCTCAGGGGGCGGCGATGACCATTGTCTTCAATTGTTGGCATTGTATCGCGCGTCGTGGAAGCGTAAGCACCCTCGGGCGCACCTCGCCCTTACAACTCCCTCGTACATGCGCGGCAGGCGAGGGACAATCGAGGGCGGGCGGAGAGACGTGACGAGGACAAGACCCGCGCGCCTCGACACACGGCGAGGGGTCCATTTGTATTCCGATCCGAGTCCATTATTTCAGTTGGCCGCGTCCCGTCCCGTCGTCTCTTTGTGGTGAAGTCCTGCTTATCGGTTACTGCCTGTGATCACGGCTCTTTACCGAGTGGCAGTGAATTAGGTTACCTTAAACAGACTCGGGGTCAGAAAGTGACCACATTATCATAGACCAGAAACTTAAACACACGACTTCACATCCCCTGCACTGAGAGAACAGCCAACAAAATATTTGTTTGTCTACGGTCAAATGTATACCGCGTGTATCAAAAACATTCATCCGATTTCACAAAGGTATAACTTTTACATTAGCCAAGATAGAAACTCGCGGCAAATTGTAAAATACACATCGAAACGTGAAATTTCCCTTAGTGCGTGTTGCACGTCGCAGGTTTACTTGGTTGCCGGTAGGTGTCGCCCTGGTGGCGCTATAGCTGATGTCGCTAGCGCGCTCGTTTGGTGTTCAACTGTTCAGTTGGTTAGTGTTCAGTTGTTGGAAGGAGAGGCACGTAAAAGGAGTCATTCACAAACACCCACACGAAAACATCACATACGCTGAGATCAAGGTGACCTTGGAGACCAGTGGTGAAATCCGTGATACGTAGGGGCCCCTTGCGGCCGATCCATCGTTCAGGAAGCTCATTGTTGATCAATTCTCGTGACATGCAGGTGCCAGTGTGGTGGTGCTCTGTCCTGTCGAAAAAAGAAACTATCGGAATGTTCTCGTAATTACAGAAACAGCCAGATCTCCAACATACCCAGATATGACATTCCAAAAACGGCGTTTTCCGCAAAAAAAATATATATAGACCGTACACCTGCTCTAGGGAAACGGCGCAAAACACATTCAGCTTTGGAGTATTTCTCTCTCATGTTCGACTATGGTATCTGGCCACTGTGTTCCCCGTATTCGTACGTTGTGGCGGTGCACTTGTCCATTTAAAGGGAACGTGGCCTCATCGCCGAACACCAAACGAGCGCGCTAGCGGCACCAGCTGTAGCGCCACCAAGGCGACACCTACCGGCAACCAAGTGAACCAGCGACGTGCATCGTACGCCAAGAGAAACTTTACGTTTCAATGTGCATTTTACAATTTGCCGCGATGTTCTATCTTCATTCATGTGAACTTTACAGTTTGTAAAATCGGATGATTCTTTTAGTTACGCGATGCATTTAGTTGCCCCAAAAAAAAATATTTTGTTGAGCAGACAAAACTTGAAAAGCAACAAAATTATTTTGTTCCTCTAACCAAATACACGTTTGAATGAACTAAACCTCTGTGTTGTCGCAATTGTGCAATGTTAGTTGCTGACCGTACAGACTGGGTCAGACGTCGTCCCTTCATGTCCCGAACATGTTCAATGGAAGAGAGGTGTGAGGGGATCGTGCTGGCCAGGGTAGTTGTCGAACACCACGTAGAGCACGTCGAGTAGTGGCAGCAGCACGTGGACGAGCATCATCCTGCTGAAAAAAGGGGGGGGGGGCAGCAGAACGTGTCTCACAATGTGCTGGATGTAGCGGGCACTGTTTAGTGTTCCCTCCACAAACGCCAATGATGAACGGGGATTGTAGCTTATCGCGCCCCACGCCGTAATGCCAGGAGTTGGGCCTGTATGTCGGGGGGCGAATACACTCTGGAAGACGACGCCCATAACTTACATGAAGGCAGAACCTGCTCTCTTCGCTAAACACAACATAGCGCCATTCCAATCTCCAGGCGTATGATATCTGCTGTGGATGCGGTACCATGGTCTAATGGATTTGGGCATATTCAACTGACCACTGTTGATAACATCGCCACACTGCGGATGTATCTTGACAAACAGGCGCAGCAATCCGTCTATATGTCCACCCAGCCTCGTGAAGTCCCACGATGCGGCCCCTCTCAAACGGCTGTGAGTGCACAACAACAGGAGCACTTAACTGTATTGGGGCATGGCGATAGTTTGACTCAGCATTCAACATTCAAACTTCCAGGCGAGCACGATACTGTTTGGTGTGTTGCTGTATCCAGCGCCAAGAAGTGAATGGTACAACGCCATCTGTTGGCCGATGTCCCTGACGTCCTTGAAACGTTCATCAGTTTAATTACACTCCTCCAGCATTCAACTTTTGTACCAAAGTTTAATTGAACAACATAGGTGTTTAAGTCCCCCCTCCCCTCCCTCACGAACGTTCGCCACAAACCGGTCAGTGTATTTTTTTCTGGAATTAAATCAATTTGACTCAGAAATTCGTTAAACTTTATCTACTGCTAGAGCTTATTAGGAAAATTGCAACAAAATCAAATAAAACACACAATAAATCTGCAATATACTACATGCGAAAACTCTCAAGACAAGATTTCACCAAAAATCGTGCAAGAATGCAATATTATGCAAAAATTAAACACCAAACAAATAAAAAAAAAAGGGGGGAGGGCAATATAGACAACAAAATAAACACAATGAAAGAAAACTTCATCTGACAGAAAAACGTATATGACTAGCCCGTTTATAAATTCATCAAATTTGTCAACTACGCCGTTGCTACAAAACTTCAAAAACATTATTAAATATCTTGATAATATGCATTTTTGTTTACTATAACATTTTTAAAGAACTTCCATGTTTTTTTAAAAAAAACGTGTACTGTTTTAGTTTTAATAAACCAAGTAAATTACTGCCAACACTTTAGACTTATACAATTACTCAAATTGGAACAGTCTTAGGAACTGTTTACGGCTACGCAATCTTAAAGATGTTGCTAATGTGTACCAATGCTTTTCTAATGCGGCTGTTGTAGAACGAACAGTACAGGCGTTTTTGTGTCCAGAGAATTGCCTTCAAAGGTCGCTTTCACTTAATTATTACAGCATTAAGCCGTTTAGACGGCAGTAAAAAAAAAAAAAAACAGTGCGTGAAGATAAGAGACCAACGAACACTGAAAAAGATGATAAATATTCAGGTCTTACCGTGTCTAAAACTTTCTACCTCTCGACAGAGAGTACAAAACACCACCGTTGCGCGCCCAACAAGCGAGGCATATCCGGGAGGAGATGTCGCCTGCCGCCGCTCTATCCGAGCGACTAAGAGCTATGAGGCCGACGTAACTATGCGCACTGAATACACAATGCGTAACTAAACAGCACCGACAAACTTTTTAAGAAGCTGTACGGAGGAGAGAAGACGCGTGTTCAAAGAGACAGGGATGCAGAGGCCTTCAAGCGTAGCTTACGGGACCACGACGCATTGGAATCTTTGGCGGCATCGGTGGTCCGACGGCTAATGCAAATGAATCTTACCGTCGCGGTACGTTTTCGATGCCAGATCGACCCAAGTGGAATTCTTCGAATGGGCGGTACGTTTTTCAGAACCTTAATTGTATCGTGTGTGTGTGTGTGTGTGTGTAGATGACAATTTTACTGTTTACGTAACCACCACTTCACCCCACAATTTCAAGTTGAAACATTTAAAATTGCTCCAAATAACTGTTTCGCTAAGATTAACTGAAATCCGACTAATAATTTTCTGTGAGCGAAATTACTGGTTTCCAGCGAATTACGTAGTCCTGGTTCTGTTCGATGATTCTCACCTCATCATTCTGATTCATTAGTTGTCTATAGTCTATTCGCGGTTTCTTCACACTTTTTGAATCCAACCTTTGAAAAATCGCCCCATGTACGACGTGTTTGGTTATTTCCTAAATATGCTATGTATCATAAGCGTTTTATACTTGTGTTTACATAAAAGTGCCTTATGTATGGTTAAATTTTACATTTATAAATATATTTTATCTATAAATTATAATATTTAATTTATAATTAATATGAATAAGAACAGTGAGAAAACAGGTGTGTTGGTAATACCTGGTAGGAAAAAGTTATTACGCAGAATATTATTACAGTGAACGCGCACGAATGCGGTGCGTTGTTCCTTTGGTGTAATTTTCTAGACTCGGTTAAGCTTTGTTTGCATGAGGCGGAGGAATATCCTGGAAGCTAGAACTTTAACAGGGCTTCAGTAAAGTTGGAAGTAGCCGTGAATGGAGTATAGCAGCTAATCAACACGATAGTCACAGGCTAGGATTTATCACAGCATTGACATCGCTGATTCAGTTTTGGACACATTAAAAAAATTACACAACTCGAAAAATGTTTTGCACCGCTGCAATTGTTTGCACATGAACGATGTTCCCTGGGACAGTAGGCTCCTTACGAAAATGCATTCGTCAACTCTGGCGTGGTATTCTGTACAGATCGTGTGTATTTCCATCTCACACTTTCTCTTGGGCCGTGAGCAACCTTAGTAACTCAGGAATCCCGGTGGTGCAAAACTCTAAGGCGTGTATCATAAACACCGAATCATCTAAGTTATTTGGAGGAAGAAGGGAAGTTCGTTGTTTCGAGTTAATGCCTAACACAGTACCGTTTCATCTTTACGAGAGAATACGTATTTTCATCCTGGCTTATAAGTTTTGTTAAAATGTTTTAAACAGTACTTTATAAATGTAGTAATTTACTTATTATCCGTTCCTATCAGCCTAAAATCTCAACAGTCTTTCTTATTATAGGTTTTTTTGTGAACTTTAATGATTTTTTTTTATGCTGTGCCTTTTAGTAAATTAGGAGAGGCCGAGATCCCTCTTGGAAATTACTGAGAAAGAGGGTAAGGAGCAAAACACTTGGGGTCTTCCTGCAGTGGGCCGGGCCCCTGTTACATGATACATTCAATAATTCATTTACTGGGGACCTGCATAGTTCGATTTTTATTAGACATCACAATAAAACTTCACAGTCGTATGCATATATACGACAGGAAACCTACGTTGTAACCAATAACGAGCAAGTGGCGAAGAACCCATTTTCCCAATGAGGCAACGCGAGTTGCGGTGCTATGTTGCTATTGGTCAAGGTTCGACTTCGCCTCTTACGCAGAAACTCTTCGTTTACATGTCATAATTTCAGTAAAAAATTTGTGGCGCATAGAAAATTTACATTTTGTACTTAATTTTCTTTTATATTATTTTATATTTATAATTTTAAAAAAGGCGGGAACTTAACGATATTTTTAAGTTCATATTACGCTATTTGTGACAAAATTTCACGTTGTTCATTCGGATTTCATGTCTGTACTGCAGAGTAGGGCAAGTAGCTAAACTTCTTTAAAAATATTTCTTAAAAATTTTACTTTACAAAAAAAATGTAATTAGTAGATTCTCGTAATAGGCTGTAGGTCCATTTCCCGTGTACGCAGCAACTTGTGCACTTACATCTGATAATGACAAAGAAAACATCTACGGCAACTCGCCTGGCTTAAAATTTCACGACAATTTCCATAATAAAACAGCGCGTTAAATTCTGAGCCAAAACGTATGTGGCGTACCTCTCCACCGTAGAGTAGCCAAAGGCGAAGGAGTATTCTGCAGATGTGCAAGGGTTGCTCTATTACACCATCTCACACAGGTATGCCTGGATTGGTTCCTCAATATGACTGTTTAAACCACGTAACTTTGCGTTTTGCAAGCACAGAAGTAAGGTGCTCCAAAGATGAAAATTGCAAGCGCGTATAAAACCTCACTGCCCCTCGTGCAGTGTGAAATATGGATTTTACGTGGTAATTCTATCACTTCATGGCACAATAAAACACATCATAAAAACGGTTAATGTGAGAGACAACTTTCAATAGTATTTTAAAATTTCATTATCAAGTAATTTATATTAAAATAATCTGAAAACACTATGGTTTTGGCTAATGCCACTCCCAAAAAGTGAAAATTAGTAAAAATTAATTTGAATCGAATGAATCGAAAGCCATTGATATTCAAAAACTTGTTACATCTGAAGATGCTGTAAGTAAATATTTCGGTGGATAAGAAGATAGTTTTCGTGTAGCTTCATGTCAAAAATCAAGTTCTCTGTCGTTGTCGGGTCACCAAAAAACGTGGAAATTTACTTGAAAAACTATGTTGTGGAATATATCTATTCGCATACACAATCAGACATAGTAACATACTTTTTAATTGTTCATTTTACTGTGATTTAGAAGTCTCCCTAAATTTTTTAATTATGTGGTTACATTGTAGCATATCTTAAAGTCGACGATACAATACTTTCCAGCTACTTTTGTAACCGGTTTCGTTTTCTGTAACCCTAAAGCGGTACACGTACAGCGGAAAGTATATTTTGCTATTTTCTGCTTTTACAGATTGAGCACAGTCTGTGGAAATGAAACCATTTATGTTGGCGACGTTAGCGCCATATTTACCGCCGTCTATCTCTGCGCGGTGGTGTACTCTTTGCTCGGGCAAGCTCCTCTCCTTTTTCCTCCCGGTTCTCCCTCCCTGCCTTCCCCCTTCCCCCTCGTGCGACGCAATTTTCTGATTGGCCGTGGCAGTTTATTTAAGGCCTGGCACTACCCCGCTCTGCCCACTTCACGCCCTTGACGTCTGCTACGTCAGGCCGCTACTTTACGCCTGATAGATCTCCGATGGGATTAGTCGCACTTCAACTCGCCCAGCAGAGGTCAACGCCGTTATCATGTTGTTGAACTGACGATTCTTCCTATCACGCTACAATTTGAAACACAATTTTGTGGAATATCCTTACATGCATTCATAGTCAAACAAAGTTAATAAATTTTTTTTAATGTACAGTGATTTCGTTTCATCGGTTACCCTCCCTGCATATTTTAAACTGAAATTAGTTAAATGGTAGCCATATCTTAAAAAAAATATATATATATATATATAACATTGAATTTGACGGTAACGCCCTAAAACGTGGCCAAAACAGCTGCACTTTTTTTTCACATTGTTTACCTTTACGTCACTCACGATAAATAATTATTAGAATTACTCACGGAGAATTATCCAAAACTCAGCCAGTCAATAAAAAAGTTGTAATTTTACGAAGCATGTCACAAAGTTCAAAAGACCCTTAAAATATATTAAGTGTTAAATAGAAAATTAATTATGAATCCGTAAGCTTCGAAGTGTTTGTAGCTAAGCCAGAGAGGAAAAAAAAGTGTCATTCGTTTCATAATCATACATAATTAGTTAAAAATCTTCCTATTATAACTCGTAATCAAAAGCAGAAAAAGCCTGCCGGTATTTCTTATTCTTGGCGTATGTTTGGAACATTTAGCAGTGAATCTAGTTGAACAACGCACGGCTGGATTTCCATAACTGTTGTAGACTGAAGGCACGGACGAAATAATAATTAAATCGCATACTTAATTTTTTATAACCTCTCGCCAAGGCTACACATATCTCAAACTTTACAGTCATTCTATTCTACTCGATGAGTTCAACAAAAAATTGTCTGCCCTAAATTATTTTCCAGCAACGCAGATGCCTTAACGCAGTTAAAAGTTCCAGGATTCTTTGGTAAACTTTGTATTTTCTTGTTCCAAAAACTCCTACGTAACTTTCGGCAAAATGTGCCACCTCTTCAACGAATAAAATACTCTTAGTACTATGATGGAACGGAGAAAAATACGCAAAAAAAATGTAATATTTAAGTAAAAGTATTACTCCAAAAAAAGAAATATGGCGCAGTATTTTTACTTTTTACAAGTATACTGTGTTGGGTGTACCCGGGGGTGGGGGGGGGGAGCTGTTTCATTTCTGAAGTTCACGAAGTGCCTACGACTAGCCGTAATGCTATCTATATATCTATATGCTTACAGATACATATGAGCGCATCGTCGGCGCTTTTGAGTTACACCACGTAACATTTCCTAATGACAGTCAAAACATGTTCTATCTGTAAATCATGGTGATGAACTTACACTTTAATTATACCGACAGCTGTTGGCCGTGCTATAAAAAAAAAGAGGCTACCGATTTGATTTGCATTTCTCCATCCCACTCTGACATACGGGCCGGTTTTTCTCTTTAATAATTTTGTAGTTGTATAACGCTGCGCAACTGGCGCATTCGACTACCTCTTTTTTTTTTATTGTCACTGGAAGACTCCCAAAAAAACTCATCCAAGGATCACCCGACCACTTTTCAAAATGTGACGTGGACATTAAATTTTTGTTTCCTAAAGTAAGTCAGCCATGTACTTTTCCCATCAACAGGACAATTTATATACAATTCGTTTAAATGGTTTCTTATTAAAGCACTCTGTCTATACATTCATGCTAAACTAATCTCAGTTAACGTCTAAAATACTAACACACTCATGGACTTTGAAGGGATTCGAGGAGCTTTTGAAATTCGTTCCTCCTAGTCTGGAAATGATTGAGTAACAACCCCGAAGAGGGCAGCATACCCATACACCAATGTAATAAGTCAATATATAAAAACACACATTAATAATACATACACACGTGGGATTCAGTCCATATCAATTCAATATATCCTTTTTTTTATTACTACGAATTAACACTTGTACAAATCTAACAGCCAGAAGCTGTGTTTCTGCGATGCGATACCATGCGCTTTTTTTTAAATATCTGTCTGAACCATAACGATAAGAGGTAGTCCACGGCTCGTAATTATTTCTGGATAAACGCCTACAAATAATACGTAAAAAAAAAATTTGGTGCAAAAACAAAACTACCTACCGGCAGTTTCGAAGAAGGCGGGTCAATCAAGCACTAGGTACGCAATCTGATCGGCGGCAGAAGCTATCAGACCGAAAACTCATTACCGCACATTAATTACATGACGAGCACGTGGCCGGAACTTTTTTTTTACAACTCATCTAACAAGGAAAGCACAACAGTGGGACGGTAGATGAAGATTGATAAATTCCTCCGAATGAAAATAAAAAGTCATGGTAAACTATCTTGGGTTGTCTTTTTGGACGAGCCCGTACCACACATCTCCTGGAGCAACAAGACAAATCGGCCTTTCGAAGAACCTTTAATAACTTACATTGCAGCCGATCGTATAAACGTTTACTGAAAACTTTCCATTTCTTCACATGCACGTGCGAAGAAATGCACAGATGGCCCACAGGTAGCTCGCAATAAATTGAAAACTTCTGAAATCAACCTTGGTAAATGGTTCTTGGTTGGTTGTGCATTTTTTTTTAAAGCCATTTTAGTTTTTCTCAAAGCCAATATAACAGGCGCATATGACCTTAAAAAGCCAGACATTATACTTTCGGTATACAATGGTTGCCGAATCAAAAGCCACTTCCAGGGCTAGTACTGCATTATGCTGTATAGGCATTTTACGTCCCATGGTTATAGACAGGAATGCTACAGTCGTAGAGAATTCACGATAAAAACGAGATTATTTGAAAGAGTGTAGGAAAAATATATTCTTTTTCCAAAAAAANCTTTTTCAACGAATGTTACAAAATTTTTTTTTTTTTTCAATATTCAATCCTTGTTAAGAAGACTTCATGGTACATTTTACAAAATAAATCCACAAATTAGCTACAAAAAAAACTTTTTTTTTTCTCTCTTCCCCCTCCAATTTGAGCTGTAAACATTTTGAAATATAAACATAAATTTTGTTGACACGTGAACTAAATCGACGCTTTTGTGAAACAGAAGCGCTGACATTTTTTTTTTTTTAACGTTCTAAAAATATCTCAAACATTTTAAGAGCAAACCATTAATTTGCCAACAACGTGCTTATGGTGGAGGACATTCGCTTGTCGCGGTACAAGTGCGAATTAGATACACTTAAATTTGTCACATATATTTTTCTGGAGACATCGCAGACACTCCACACTCGGCAACAAATCGGCATTTGTGCCCTAAATTATGTTGTCGGACCTTGTTAAGGCGAATGTTTACCTGAGTACCATAAACCATACAGACCACGCCGCTGAAAAAAAAAAAGAAAAAAAAAAGGCATCTCCCAACTACTAATGACTCCATTCGTCTCTACGAAGCAATCTTGGCATGTCATCACGGCCCGCATCTACCGATCAATATAGGGCCGTATTTCAAGAACTGGTGGCCATTTATCAACGCCGCGCATAATACACGCCACAATAACGTTGCTACGTGCAACCACGGGCTGTCGGTTCTTCCTTCCCGCCCTCGAAACAACGTTGCTAACAACGGTTGTCTGTGCTTCCGATCGAAACATCGTACCAGCGCCGCGGTTCCCTCAGAAGCCTGGCACAAATTCCTGTAGACGTCAATAACTTAATCAGCTAATTCCGTTTGTTATTCATACCAACTGCACGGTGTTTGAACTGGTGGTGAAGCCACGTCGTGCGCATTCAACATCGCAACCACGTGCACTGAAATGATGGAAAATCCATCCACGGCCCAAGGAAGAACTTATGAACACTGGGCCGACAGTACGGTGGATACACTTTATTTGCCACAAATCAAGCACACATTTTAAACTACACGAAGCCTAAATAATAAATACTATATGCAGTCTGCAACGTTTGCAGGTAACATGTTATTTTCTTGCCAAAAAGACATTTCGAGCAAACAGAATAATATTTCCCAAATTAGCTTCATAGCACAGTTTCAAAGTGTGCACAGCATCAATAGACAATTGCAGTTAACAGCCAATTCGTGCACAAAACTAAACCTATAAGAAACTATGCTAAAAAATATTTATAAGATGAACCAACTATAAGCGTTACCAAAAAGTTCTCAAATGGAATTTATATATTCTCACTCTTCAATCTTTTCACATGAGTGAACCAAAGCAAAGGCACAATGTTCTGTCTGTTTCACTCCATTGTGTTGAATTTCAAGGCCAACTATCATTATTTGTGAGAGCTGATGAACCCTTTCCACGAATGTATGGTTGCTCTAAAGTCAGTTTGTAACTATTGCGACTTCTGTAAATTGACCATGTTTTCTCCATTTCGACGTCTAAGTCTGCTCATGGCCGATTATTATTATCACTTCTGATTATGAACGCAATAAGTACATTATTATTTTTTCGACTCAATATACGTCTATGTTGGAGCACCTATATATAAATATATATATATATATATATATATATATATATATATATATACATATAGACACACACAACCGAACCGAATCACATTATTATGACCACCTGCTGCAGCCCCCCCCCCTAGCCCTGCATGTGACACACTGCAAGGCCAATTATGTTAGCACCTGCGCAGTTTTTTAAGGTAGATATTTATTTTTAGTTTACTTAATTTAGCAAGCTGTTATGTCATGACATACAGTTTTTAGATTAGCATGAGGAGTCTTAAAGGGACACCTAAGGGGTTATTTAGACTATAAGATCAGGTTCGTAATAAAAAAATGTACGTCCTCGTGGACTTAAATTAAGTGATAGGCTATTTATGTTAAACTCTCTTTTCCCTTCAGGCAAATTACCGACATATTATGAATTAGTAAAAGCCGATTAGTGTTGGCTCTGCTGACACTCACTGGCAGATTATTATATTTTTCTTTAAGGTTTCAGGATCTACTAGTGGTTCGGGGGGGGGGCAATTGCACCCCCCCCCTTCTCCCCGTGATGTGCTAGCTCCGCTCTGGTTAAGCCAGTGTCAGATCAAATTCTGAAATTTTCTTCCCCCCTCTCTACTAGTATTTTCTCCATCCACTAATAAAGAGCATGGTGTCAACCTACCTGTCTCCTGTAGCATTTTCTGTTAATGCATGCAACAATTTTTAATTATTTCCTGTGGAAAGGGCTTTTACAGTATCTATGCCGCTTTTTCCCTTTCTCTTCTTAGTATAGTAGTTTAGCTATAAGTACACTCAGGGAGGTTGTCATGGCCGAATCGTGGCCATGGCAACCCAATCCCTTGCCGCCGCGAAGCATGTCTCCTTGCATGATTTCCTTCCCTTGTAGACGTATGGGGCCTAGACCTGAGACGCACTTAGCTCCCGTCCCTACCGCGGGCTCACACACAACACTTAGTTTAAGAGTAGGTTAGAAAAAAAATCGTATGTAAACAGTGCGCTTCCTGCTGTCATTGGTAAGGGAAGCTATTTAACCGAGTTGCAAAAAGGAATGATCATCGGCTTTCTAGCCAAGGGGGAACAGCATTTCGGAAACAGCTAAGTTTGTGAACTGTTCACGTGCCTCTTTGGTAAAGGTGTATCGTGAGTGGACGAATGGCACCAATGGGAATAACCGTTGTGGAAACTGCGGAGCTCCACGCGCCAATGATGTCCGAGGTGAACGTCAACTACGACGGTGCGTGAAGGCCAACAGACAGGCTACAGTGGAACAACTCACCATCATAATAAACCAGGGGACATCAAGGCACGTGTCTACCGCAACAGTTCAGCGAAACCTTCTGCAAATGGAGCTCCGGAGTAGACGGAGGGTGACTGCGCCCACGTTAACACAGGTGCATCGACGAAAACCACTGGAATTTGCTCGACAGTATGGCGACTGGACCGCTGCTGATTGGCGACGGGTAGCCTTCTCCGACGAGTCACGTTTTCAGCTGCATAGAACGGATGGACGTCAGGGTGTCCAGCGAGAAACGTCAAAAACCGACACCTTACATCCATTGCTGGAAGAATAAAAGGTGGTGGAGGCAGTTTTATGGTCTGGGGAATGTTTAAGACTTCGAAGTTCTTCCCTGGCCCCCAAAAAGCCCCGATCTCAATCCAACTGAACATCTGCGGGTCCACCTCGATCGTCGTGTTCGCCGTCTGTCTCCTCCGCCACGCACCCTTCAACGGTTGTGGGACGCACTGCAGACAGCATGTCTCCAGATACCCGTGGAGACCTATCAGCACCTGACAGTCACTGCCAGCTCGTCTAGCTGCTGTCCGTGCTGCGAAGGGAGGTTACTCTGGATACTGGCAGGTGGTCATTATATATATATATAATTGTCAATTTCAGGTCGATACTGATTAGTTTGAATTTACTCGTGAAGATAGGATGAATTTCTTATAACCACGCAGATATTAATTAGAAAAAACACAAAAAAGGACAGAGAAAATCTTTGAATTTTCACAGACGTTCAAGAGGCTGAAGTTATTCACACTTTTTAACATATTACAACCTTTTTTCGTTGCCATATAACATAAAAAAAAGGTATGACAAAGGATAGAAACTACTTTTAAAATACAAATTACACTAGTTATAGAATTTTTAATGAATACATTTCTTCTTAAA
>NQII01000024.1:933806-991263 GCA_002778355.1 Clitarchus hookeri
CGACTCTGGCACGCGCATCAAGTGCGCCATCGCCTCTATGAGCAAGGCTCTCAATTGGCGTGTTCTCGTCACCCTGCGTGTACCTATGGGACTTTCAATGTTGATCCTATGATTTTATTGGTGGAACGTCTGTATTAAGGTTCAATGCAGGGCCCTTGAATCGTTTTCTATGTTTCCGACGCGTATATTTTGAAATACAGCGCTTTAAAAAGATTTTTTTTTGTTGACGTTTTAGGTTACGTACTTTGAAATGGTGTTCCTAATGTACGTGACGTCTTCAAATAACTCAACAGCCCTCGTCTGAAGTGTGTGTATATTCCTTTCGCATTTCACGCACACTGTAGAGCAGTTCAAGCGCCGTTCAAGGTTCCAGTGTCGTAAGAACATTTACACCTGGAAAAATTCCAATGCCAGGGCCGAACTGCCTTCTAGGCACGGGTTCCGGGTCTACCTTGAGTAATCAACAATGCAACTGATATTGAAAACTAGTCTTACACAAGAGGCAGGTGTCTATTTTTTTCCTATCTTTTTTTTTATCTCCACTGTGAACAGAGGTGCGTGCGTGCGACCGGCAGATGTTCCTACGTAATTTATTATCCCTGCCCTGCCTGCAGGACACGACACAAGTAGGTACAGACGTAACGTTCCGAGAGATGTTTTATCGATAACGACTGCGAAGACGGAATAGACACAGAAATAACCAAGATAGTTAACAATGAAGTACTCAGGGAAATAAAACGCGTAGGTTCCATCAAAATGTATTGTTGTTCTACAATCTGATAGGGCATTTCATTAAATAAGAATACTAATTTTGTTCCCTCTTTTTGACGGTTTACCAGTTTACGTGGCCTCTTTTTATACCTCGTTAAAAAAAAGGACATATTTTTCCTTTACTTACAAGACATTTTATTGGGGGTGAAAACATGTGTATTCGGGCTCGCATAACTTACGAAAAAAGTTACGTTTTTTTTTATTTCTTGTATTTAATCGAGTTAAGAGAAAACCTGTCGAGAAGGCCTGTGTTCGATTCCATGCACCTGCGAGTACTCGGTTCAATGGTCTAGGACTGATCAGCCCCGCAAAATAGAAGTGTTTTCTCACTAGACGTCAGAAGCATGGAATTACACTCGCGTCTCCTTGTCCTACGACAGATTATGCTTGAATTGTTATCGGCCTCTAACGTACTTTAACAAATTATCGGGAAATGTTTGTGTATTTTTCTTACTTTGTCAAATTTTTGAGAATATTTTTGAGTGTATTAAACTGAACAGTGGTTGAGGTATTATCTCACGTCAAAAAAAACACATATTATGGGATAATGCGTAGTTACTCTTTGCTGAAACACTGGCCGATTAATTTCTTCAAATGTTCCAAACATGTCAGACTTAAAGGTACTATGTTAAGATGGTATACAGTACATGAAAAACACTAGGGGATACACAATTATTTTCAACGCGCTGGAAAATTAGATCTCGAATCAAGTGAAGTGTTGCGGAAGGTTGATAGTTTCTTGTTGAAGCGGCCTTTCTTCACGAACCAAAATCACGCGGCGTGACTTTTGCTCTATGACCTGTCACGACGAGGCTCTGCTTTGCGGACGCAATATATTACACGTTCCGTTAGCGGACGAACACTGTTCTCCAGTAGTGGAACGAGAAATTGGTTTCGGTTTGTGCGTTTCCTGGAGAAGGGAACAGGTGACCTCTGCAGGCCTACTTGCGTTTCTGCGTGCGCGCTTCACGTGTACATCTAACGTACACTTAAGAGCGAAAAAAAACTGGTATAGGCGTGCGTATGCAAATAACAGAGGTATGGAACCAATCAGAGTACCGCGATGCTGTCGGCAGCTACATCGGTTACTGCTGCTACAATGGCAGGTTATCAATATTTAAGTGAGTTTGAACATGGTGTTATAGTCGGCGCACGAGAGATGGGACATAGCATCTCCGAGGTGGCGATAACATTTGGATGTTCGCGTACGACCATTTCACGAGTGTACCGTGAATATCGGGAATCCGGTAAAAACATCACATCTTCGACATCGCTGCGGCCGGAAAAATATCGTGAAAGAACGGGACAAACGACGACTGACGAGAATCATTACACGTGACATACGTGCAACCCTTTCTCAAATTGTCGCAGATTGGATTTGTGGACTGCCCTGCGGGATTTATTGTGTGAATTGCCTCCTGCATACCTTCAGACATTATTCGAGTCCATGCCACGTCGTCTTGCGGCACTTCTGCGTGCTCGGGGGCCCTTACACGATATTAGGCAGGTGTACCAGTTTTTTTGGCTCTTCAGTGTATATACCAAGTATTTTGGGTGGTCACCAAAAAATTATTTTCAAATATTTTTAATACTTTTTTATTTTGTATGCATTACTTACAGGTATTATTAACTAACAAGAAAAAATTTAAACCTCATATAGGCTTATACATATATTTTTTTTTTGCATAATGGCATGTCAAAATTATAATTTTATGGTTCTTGGAACGTACACATAATAAAAACTAACTTACTTACCTAAATGAGATAATTCACTTCGAAACAAGATATCATGAGTTACTCCAAGAAATCTTTGAAATCACGCCATGAAATGATTTCGCAATTTTAAAAAAAAATTGCTTAAAATAAGGAAATGGTGGCATATTTTTTTATTTGTGGGGAGTCTGTGATATTTTGTAAAACAAGTGTCAAGCATATATTAAAATGAATTAAGACATCACCTTTCAGTCCCCCTTGTGAAATTTACGTTAAATGTTTTCGTTTATTTTATTTTAACGTCTCGGTCTTTGATAACACGACAAACTATTTATAGCAACCAACAACATTAGCTTTATTATGAAGCGTCCTACTGGGCTTCTTACGCCAGCTTATATCGTGTGTTCATTGGCTGGCTCCTAGGTAGGAAGCCTTTACCTTGTGACAAAACAGCGCGTGATTGGATCACACACATGTAGGCTGCCGTGTTTATTCATTGGCGTAGATTTTTTCAGCGCGTGTCGGGAAATATGGTCCAACGACAAATGTTAAGCATACGTAAAGTGTTCAAAGTATAACCTGACCCTAAATGGTAACGCATATTTTGCATGTCTATAACTATTAATTGACTCGCCCATTTGTAGCATAGAACATACAAGGCGGTGGTAAAGGAGAGAATGGAAACGCATATAATCGCCTCAATGCGTAAAAATGAACCAATGTGCAGTCTCATAGTCTCACAATATGGGAAGCGTATAGTATTGTAGCATAATAATACAAGTATGCTTCACGATTGTGTATGACCTTGCAGGTTCAGCACTGCAATTTCTAAATCCAAAGTTACGCTGACGAGACTCATATTTAACAATTTGCACGTAACAAAAATAGTGTTTACATACATCACATGCCAATGAAATCAGTGATGCAGTCTGTCAGGACTCAGAGGATTATGCAGGTGTTATGGCACGTGTATCATTTCTGACCAAACAGTAAAGAAGTTAAAGTGATGATGAAAGGTCCTAGTGTTCAACGTTGTTGGAAATTAATTGGTAATTCTATAAAAAACTGCATCAAAAATTACGTTTTCCGACCATTTTGAAATGGCTTTAAAGATAAGCACTGTGCACAAATCTCGATTCCGTTATAATAGGACCAGCCTTCCGTTATTAACAAGAAGCTTTGTTTCTTTGTCCTCCATCGTCATCATAGAAAATTTCGAGTAATCACTCGAGAACGAGCGCACTGCACCCACTTCTAGCATATTGGAGGCGCACAGAAATGCTGTAAGCTGACGACACGAAGCGACTTCCCGCTTGATATCGTAAACTAGAAAGTTAAAATGATATTTTTCTTCCTTTTTTTTACTCCCATTTATGGCATGAGCGCGCGCGCACACAAACGCAGATGTTACACGGCAGCTGAGTTAGACCTGCTGTGATGCATCACGCTCTTAAAAAGACCGATCCGAATAAATTACGTAACCAACGCAACACGCTCGTAAGATGCAGTTCCCAAGCAGGCCTCACTCAAAAATATTGATCAGATTTTAAACAAAACCCTTGCTACAGGATTTGGTGCCCAATATAGGTGGACCCCAAGAGAGAGGAGTTACCCAATCATTCAACACCAAGGAAGAATGGAATTTAATATAAGACTTACGAGAACAGAAAAAATATTCCGTGCACGTGTCTGCTTTCAGGTCCTCGTTGGCTGTGATCATTACGGCTAATCTTAATATCCCTCTCGTCCAACAACCGCAAAAATCTCAGAATTCACGAGCATTAAATATTGCAATACACATTATAACCAGAAGTGCCAGTTCCGTTTAAGTATTCTGTGAACCAACCTCCTACCTAGGCACAAAAATAAACTGCTCATCAGATATGTACCATACAGAGTGATTCTAAAATCATGGGACGATCATGGAGGGGTGGTAGAGCTCACTAAAACAAACATAAAACGGAAACATAAAATGTTCATTAGCATTACTTAGTGAGTGATTCCGTACAGAAAATGTTAAAACGGTTGCTGGAAATGCATCCACCAACAGTCACGCATGCTTGGCGACCTCTACATATGGCGTGAATGGCTGACGATGGTGGCGTGCGTGAAATACACGGCGTATTTGAATCTGTTCGCCAATCACTCCACCGACGCTACCAAACTTGCATTACTGTCGGCGGTAGCAATTTTGAGCAATTATTATAAACATTGCTGTAAAAAGGCATTTAGCGGTGACGTTGTAAATAAACAATGTGTTGCGTTTCATGTGTTATTTATGTGTTTGTGCCTCAACGCGTCACTTCCGCCCATATATTCCTATGCAATAATTGTTTGTTTTGGTGAGCTGTACCACCCCTCAATGTTTGTCCCATGGTTTTAAAATCTCCTTGTATATTGTCCGTAAACACGATATTTTCGTATCCCTGATATGGTACATAAATCATCCTCCGTCTGCCGTTACAAAGTTTCCCCTTTTTTGATACGCAGAACGTAATTTCTTTGGCTACAATCCACAGTAGGTGATAAGTCTAGTGTTTTTTTTTTCGCCCGTAAATTCGATCCCTGGACTTCTTTCAAAGCGTGTTTCTCAGCAGCCTTTTGCCGGACATGTGAACTTCGTTTCAATTCTTTGTATCAAAAAGTGCTCTTGTTCAGTCAGCTATTAAGCTGAAACAGCAACTGGTTCATACAACTGGTTTGTTTCTATGCTCTCTACGTCGTATGCATGTTGTGCGTTACCCGACACCAATGCGAATAAGTATTTTTTCGCGAGAAACAGACACTGAGGGTCAGCTTAGTTGGGAACAGTGTATTCGCTCTGTGTGCAACACATTTTATCATAACCTTCACTACATTAAAAACAAAAAAAAAAATATTATTTCGTAATTGCAGTGCATGAATAGATTAGTTTCAAAAATCGTAAATTATGCAGTTAAAGAAATGCAAACGACGATTAACGTTGTGCAAACTTACGCAAGTAAAACAAATTGCATTTGATTTTGATTTGAGCAGTATTCATAATGCGTACAGAAGAATTTACCGGCATATAGTGCCAATATGCAGAACAATTCCCAAGCCAGTGGAATATTAAGTACAGTTCATTCGCGGTTACTTCCAACTTTTCTAATGCCCTGCAAAAGTTCTTCTAAGATATTCCCACCCCTCATGCAAACAAAGCTTAGAAAATTACGCCAGAGGGCCAACGCACCGCGTTCGCGCGCACGCAGTGTAATAATGTTTTGCATAAAAAATATTTCTTATTAGGAGTCACCAACACAGTATTTATTCTCTGCCTATATTCATTTAAGTTATGAATCAAATATTTTAATTTATAAACAAAATACAAATAAATTTCAATTTCAAATAAAAATAAGGCACTTTTAAGTTAACAGAAGCATAAAACGCTTGTGATACACGCCACATTTATGAAACAACTAAACACAATTGCTTGGGGTGTTTTATGAAAGGTTTGATTCATAAAGTGTGAAGAAACTGCGAATATAATATTACGTCTCATATCTTCGATAGGTTAAATGCAATTTCCGATGTGAATTTTTTCAACCAATGATAGTAAACAGTAATATAGATTATCTTGCGGGCTCTTTCTTTCTGAAGAGGAGGTTTCGGCGGCTCTGAACATCGAGGTCTTAAGAGCCGATGAGGGTGAAGTTAGGTGAGTATGGAGCAGAGCCGGAATGCAAGGGTGGTGGAAACGGGAGATCCCCGAAAAAAAAACCCGCCGACCAGCGACATCTTCCGGCACGATTCCCACATGCCGGGGGTAAGCCCGCCGGGAATCGAAGCCGGTTCGTCTTTGTGGAGGGGCGAGTAGTCTAACCACTACACCACCGCGGCCCCCTCCTGTTCATCCTATAAGCACAGAGTACATGAGGTCGTGACACAGAATAGGTAATTATTCAGAAGCGAAACGATGTGGCGGCTACTTTCATGTAACCGCCCTCTGTCGCTCACTGACCGCGCGAAGCTATGCAAACGGGCCTTAAGTCTGATTGGCTAACGCACGTAATGGAATGTTCGCTATTGGCTCGGCTGCCATCTTACAGGTAAATCTCCAGGAGCTGACTGGCGAACAACGTCCAGCCACTTTGCTGGCCAGTGCCACCATTTTGCTTGCGTGAGTGGCTGGAGTTCGCAACAAACGACACACTTCTGTAATATTAATTATTCTGTGCTTGTGATATACCTAGCACAAAAACCATTCTCTAATCCTAAAAAAAAAAAAATTAACTTGGTTTGTGGTCCGGCAGTTGTAATTCCATGAACGGTGTACGCGGGTATTTCAACGCATAAAATTGATCTGTCACCAAAAACAGTAAGTATTAATTTTAAGTCATTTACTTCCTCAAGCGACTTACTACGAAGCAGACGATTGTGTTAACAGTTTTTATGTATATTAAGGCAGCATGTTAACTCTACCTTTAACCCAAGGCGTCTTATTAGCAGGGGTGCCAATTTTTTAGTGACCTAAATTGGACCACAACATTATATTTAACTGCACCCCTACAGTAAAAAATTTTCCTCGTGGAAAAAAAATGCATTTTTTAACACAGAAGCTACCTTAAGAGGCAGTTAACAGCAAACTTGCAAGTTACCAATGTTTAAACAATAACTTACAAAAAAAAACACGTAACAGTTTTTTTTAATTAAGAAGAGGGAGGAAGGGGTGTCGTAACACGCTTGTACTCACCCCTTTTAATGGACGCGCACATTAGACCGACGTATCAATCCCTGCTATTGGCAGCCAGTACAAAGCAACCTCCCAGATCTGAAGGAGTTGTCCACGAAAATGCGTAAAGTTTATCGAGCCCAGGAGCGTCATCTTATGGGGAATTTTTTTTTTTTTTCGTCGTATAGGTCGACAATCACGCCATTTTTCAGGTCGCACCGCCAATTAGTTCCCGGTCACAGGACAGAGCGAGCCACGGAGTTCCAGTCGCGCCTTTGATGCAGGTGCCAATGAATTCCTGAGTGCTTCACGCAGACCTTCCGCCATGGCGTCCGTGCAGTGGCTGTTTAAGCAGGGTCCTCCTCAGCGGCGTGTGGTGAACTGTTGCAAGGTAAGCTGTATTTTTCTCTGTGTTAGTTTACACATCGGCCACTTAAACGTAGTAGTGTATTTGACGCCACATCACGTGTGTAATGGCTGCCCCGCCACTCTCTCGTGAGTGGCCGGGGTGTATTCAGTTTCTCCCGGATCCACTCTGGTTACTGGTTCCTGCTGCGTGCGCCGATTGTGTACAGCACTGAGCAAGCACCAGTTTACCTTGCAACACTTCACCACACGGCACTGGTCCCCCTGCATTTTCGTACAGCCCCCTACACACCAAACAGGAAATACGAGACCTGTAGTAAATTAGGCATGTGCATGTTTTGCAGACGTCAGCCTAGGTCTTGTTATGATTGGCACTAGCGTAAATCTAACTCAACGTACTTATTGAACGCAACCGTATGTATAGTCTATTCGTGGTTTCTTCACACTTTTTGAAACAAATCTTTGAAAAATCGCCCCACGAAAGACGTGTTTGGATGTTTTCTAAATATGTCATGTATCACAAGCGTTTTATACTTGTGTAAACTAACAAGTACCTTATTTTTGGTCAAATTGAACTTTTTGTTATAATCTACCTATAAGTTAAAGTTAGGGGCAGTGATATTTCGCGAAAATATTTCGAGACAAGATACAGCCCAAAGCACTATAGGGTCGTCCAGCTTCTTTGATTGGCTAAAAAGTGTTCTGGCACGTGTTAACCGTTTTCGCACGAATCACGAAGGTTCGGTGTCGGAGTTACTTAGTCAAAGACGGACACGGCACCAGCAGCCAATGGACGTATAACAACAGCTGAGGTGTGTATATAGTATTGAAGTCTACTGCGTGCTCCGATTTTTACGCGAAAAGTCACTGGCCCTAGTTAATAGTATTCCATTTAAAATTAATAGGAATAAGAATAGAGAGAAAATATGTGTGTTGGTAATGTCTAGTAAGAAATAGTTGTTATGCAAAATATTACTACGCTGAGTGAGCGCGAATGCGGTGCGCTGTCCCTCTGGTGTAATTTTCTAGACTCGGTTATGCTTTGCTTGCACGAGGCGGAGGAATATCCTCTCGGCGCGGTGCCATCTTGCACGACCGCCGTTTCCGCAATGACAACCTTCAACGGCGACGATTCAACATCAGGTGGGTGAACAGATGTGAACATTAACACCAAATGCAGATGTGGCACGAATCTAACGTAACATCTCTCCGCGCGTTGAAGTAGACGTAAATCAGATATAACAATAAATATAACCGTTTCATACTTTTGATCTTATCTAACCAACTCACAATCTAAAATACGAAACATATGGTTTGCAGGTATACTTAGTATCAAACTATAACAGCCTGTATAAAGTTTCCACATGACCGGCATTACAGAATCTCGAATGCCCATATGTTGTTCAGATTTGTTGGGAAATTCTTGTCAAGTTTTTATAATATGTACATGGCTTAGTTTCAGCCTGCATCCCAAGTTTTAGAAAACTTGAAACTCCCAATTATTTTCAAATGAGTTAAGTATATTAATGCATGTCCCACGCGGGTGTTCCTTGTAATTTTCTTTGGTAGCGCTCTTGTCGCAACAAAACTGTTTTCCAGGAAACCAATTAGTTTTTAAGGCAGGAACAATGACGTTTCAAGACACTCTTTCTTGAAAGAGAAACATTACACACTTCGAAATTTCTCAAACGTTTATTTACAATGGAAATAAGGCATTGTGCACATAAGAAGGGAGGAAAAGTGATTTATAAATGAATAATTGAGGTTCGAACAGCTTTCACCCTCCTGAGCGTGTCCTTGACACTCCCTCGGTGGTACCGTTAGGAGTTATCTTTAAATGGGAGGAGGAGGGGAAGAGACATTTATCAAACCTTTCTTCTCCCGGAACTATGGCGGATATTGGCTGCGTCATATCCAGAAGGGAAAGCAACCTTCCCTTCCGATGGGCCAAATGTAACGCCGGCAACAGTCTGAAAAGATAAAGGGTGCTCGTAACAAAAAAAAATGCATTATTTTATGTTTGTGCGAAATACCGTTCGACTTGTAGAGATTACTTACAAGTACTATTTCCTCATATAAAAAAATGAACCACGTTTTTTTTTGCATAGTGCTGTGTCAAAATAAAAAAATGCAGTGATTTTGGAACATACAAATAATTACAACTAAAACACTAACCGAAGTGAGATAATTCACATTAAAATTAAGATACCATAAGTTATTTCAAGAAATCTTAAAAAAACACGGCATTAAATTTTTTCGCAATTTTTTAAAAACTGCCCAAAATAAGAGCATTTTTGCATATTCTTTATTTGTAGCTGTCTATAATTATTTGTAAAATAAAACTTTGCTCAGCATATCTTAAACACATGACGTTATAGGCACCTTTGTTAAGTTTTCTGTATATGGTTACGTTTATTTTATTTGCACGTCCCAAAAGCAGTAAAAAATGATTACGACATGACGTGATGCAAAAAACATGCTGTCAAATATATATTTTTTTATGCGAGGAAAGAGTACCTTCAGGTAATGTCCACTAGTTGAACGGTATCCCGTAAAAATATAAAATGATGAATTTTTTGGTGACCGCGCTCTTGATGAGGCAGTAGTAATTATTTTTTTGTTCCGCCATAGCTTGCTTTTCAGATCAAACATTTGAAAACGAGGGCTGTCAAGTTGTAGAGCATATCTTGAAATATATAAGTATATATAAGTACACAGCATTTTGCCCACGTTGTTTTTGTTGCATCTGTAACCGTAATACAGATTAACTCATTATTAATTCATTTTAAGTCTCACGTGAGAAAATACAGACTAAAATCAGTCAATTCTGGTTTCAGAAATTCTGTACAATAGTTACGTATGCCATAACAAGGTTCTTTAAAGAGATGTAAACAAACATGAGATGAAAAGAATATACCATCGCCTTAAGGGTTGGCGTCACACTTTATCGAATTCATTTCCTTCCGATTTAAGTTTTGTGAAGTAAAATATTTAAAAAATGCTACTATAGAAGTTGAGATATTTTCCTTGCAGTGCAATACAGACATGGAATCCGAACTATCAACATGAGTTGAGTGAGAGATTTGGGTGGCTCTTAACATCGAGGTCTTCAGATCCGATGAGAGTGAAGTGAGGTGGGTGTGGAGCATTGCCAGAATGCAAGGACGGGGAAACGGGAGATCCCCGAGAAAACCCACCAACCAGCGGCATTGTCCGGCACGATTCCCACATGCAAAAATTCGGGGGCGACCCCACCGGGAATCGAACCCGGTTCGCCTAGGGAGGTGGGAAGCGAGTAGTGTGACCACTACACCACCGCGGCCTCTTATCAACATGAAATTTCGTCACCAATAGCATAATATAAACTTTGATATATCAATACGTCTATGCCTTTCTGCGACTATCGACACGTAGTTAAACTTAATTACAAAAACATCAAGAAGTCGTAAAATGTAAATTTTGTATAGCCAGAAGGTATCAATAATTATTCTAAAACTGAAATGTCATGAAAACAAAGAATTTCCGCACAAGAGGTGAAGTCGAGCTTTAAGGGGGGATCAGTCCTTGTCATCTCGGATTTATTTATTTTTCGCCATAACTTACATTTAAGTTGGTTTAACGAATATTTCGCACGACACAGCATAAATAATACCTTCTCACGCTTTATCATGTTGTTATTTTTTCACTTCCTTTATTAATTTTTAATTAGTAACAGCTGGTAAAAAGCAAATGACTTTTCCTTGCAGGTGGTTACAGCAGTTAAACTAGTTACTGTAGTCAAGCAATGCCAATTTCAGAAAATATACAAATGATGGTTCTGTGCCCTGTCGTTCAGTAAAATTCAATACAAAATCTATAATGAAGGTTTTTGTTAAAATTCTAATAATCAAAGATGGCAGGGATTGATCGCCCTTAAGGTGGCCGCCTGGTTGAAGGAATTTTGCACGTCTGAGGCCCAAAAGCGTGGGATCGATAGGGGTGGCCGAGACATGCCCTTCAACTCTCTCATCGCCTCTACGCTCGAAGCACTGAACTGGCGTGCAGTCTTGCCGTCGATAACGCGCCTCTATGAGACTTTCAGCGGAGACCCTACCATTTTATGACGTAATAATATAAATAAAGGTTTGATGCACGGCCCTATTCATATTTTAATGTTTTGTACCGGAATGCTCATACCTATAAATGACCGTGAAAACACCCGTTTGAGCCATTTTCACTATCACAAAAAAAAACATGCTTTAGAGAGAAATGGGGGAAGTGAAAAACGCATAGAGAGGCGTAACGTTTCTTAAATGCTATTCGTAAGCAGACTTCACTCAGACACGTTGGATGATTTTTCAATAAAACGTCTTCTGCTGGAGCTCTGCGCGTCGTTTTGCGGCGCACCCAGGCGGCCACCTTAAACGGTAATGTCCGGGCACGACCGCAGATGCCCCCGCGGGGCCACGGTGTCAGGTGTGAGGTCTGAAGTGTGAAGTGCGGTGGTCGACCCCTCTCCGGGGTCGTGCACCTGGACTGCCCTCGCAGGGAGGGGCACACCCTTCCCCCCTTCTATTTCCGACACCACCCACTTCCCCGACTTGGGGTCCCCCTTTTTTTACTCCCGCTCCCCAGTCACCAGCGGTTTATTTAGGTGGCTTCGCGGACGCCATGTGGCCGTCGCTCGGCTGCCGCCTGCAGCTGCCGACTCCCACAGCACTCACCCTCGTCGCGGACCTCAAGCACCCGTCACTCCTCCCCTCGGCGACGTCTCGGCCAATAGACTGATCACGCCAAGTGCGCAATACAAATCTCCCGTGTCCTAACACTGAACTGCTTTTCCGCCAAATACAACTATCATAAACGACATGGTTAAGATTTGAGGTTAGAACACTGCTTTTGTAAACAAGTGCTTTGACATGTTTATATCCTTCCTCTAACTAATGTTTAATTAAACTTCATTAAGTTCAAATCACTCAAAGTATTTTATTCCCACAAAATCGCTTGTCTTTTAAAACTCAAGGTACAAACGAACACTTCCATAACCGTTGATCACGTGATTTTTGACGGCTGTGTTGGTGTGGGGTAGGTCAATGTTGGGTACATGCGCAGAAGACGGGAAATCGGTCGTCTACCTCGTCTTTACTGCAGCGTCTGTGTCGCCACGGGGCAAGGCAAGGCGGCGTTTCGCCGCATCTTTCTGATGCGTCGCTTATCTTTCCCATCTCTCCTCCTCTCACGACACTTTACGATCTCGCACTTGTCCTTATGCATCCATGCAAAGCAGCTGGGCATCTCTGGAACAAACGCCTATTCGCCACACCAAAAGGAACGAGCCGCCACGCGTATCGATCGGGACACTCGATTCTCGCGAAAAGATTTCATGACTTGTGTTTCAAGAAACTACAGCTGAGATCCACTTTCGTGATTATGCGCCTTGGGTGTCTTACTGCGAATCGCAAACGTAAAGTGTCGGAGTAACGCAACTATGATTGGCCATTCGAGTAAGACAGTGTCTTCTGACGAAGACATGTGGCCAATAAGAAGAAGAATACTGCTGATGTGCCCGTAGGGTATTCAAATGTAGGATGTGTGGAACTGTTTTCGCGGAAATCGGGTATCCCTACGTATTATGTGCGCGTAGGTCTTCGTGATGAAAAAACACACATTTATTACTGCATCCGCCTGTCCCTGAATATTGTAGGTGCGTGAGCAATTTTTTTTTCTTTTGAGAATGTTAGTTTTGTTGCCGGTTTTAATCCGAGAGTTCATTATCCGGAAAGAATGTGATTCGCTCGAGAAAATAAGGTAAAAGCTTGACGACCTGATTTAACCAAAATCCTATATTTGATTCCGGATCGGCTTTGCAGGCTGTTAGGAGTTGTGGTCAGGCCATTAGCTGAGCGGCCTGCCTAATCACACCTTCACTTATTTATCCAGGACACGGGACGTGATCGCTGAAATTAGTTATGAAATCGCAAACCACAGAACCCGCTCCACCGGCCAGTAAACGGGGACAACGCAGCCGATATAGGGCAGTGTAGTCCGTGAGCGGTGTCTTTTGTCGTCGGGCCATTGGAACGAGAAGACCACTGAAGACGGGTGTGTCCGGCCGTCGAACTTGTGCCATCTTAATCAGCCTCCGGAATCATGAACAAGGTGGGGAATTAGGCTTTAATCAGAATGTGACTGGTTAAATCTTTATAAAATTATATATATATATATATATATATATATATATATATATATTGTGTGTCCGTTTGTTTGGACGCGTNCCCAAAAAAAAAAATCAACCCATTTTCATTGTTTTTTTATAAACCTTCCTTTCGTCCCCACGAGTGTTTGTACACCTTTCTTTTTTATCTGTTTAAAGGTCATTTTTACCATGCTTTCGCGTCAGGATGCGCCTTTGTTGACAGAAATTCCCTTTCACTTAAAAAGAATACTTTCCAGTCAGATTGACATTTGCAATGACAATAAATAAAGCTCAAGGGCAGTCATTGCAAATGTGTGGAACAGATTTCGAAACAGAATGTTTTTCGCACGGCCAATTGTATGTGTCTTGTTCTAGAGTAGGAAAACCACACAACTTATTCATACGCGCGGAAGATGGTAAAACTAAAAACTGTTAAATAAACCTCTTTTATAAAGTGTTCATTACATAACTCATATCAATAACTTGTTACGTCCCTATATCGTCGTTAAGGATAATTGTCAACCAAATATTAATATCATAACAAGGCGTACTGAAAACTTGTGTGCCAAATGACTACCGTTAACAGTAACACCTACTGCGTGATTCATGCAATTGGCAAAGAGCCCTAGGTTTTACGAATAACAGTGCATAGTCTTCTGTGTTGTTTCATAAACCTTACGACAAATGAACACGAGCAGTACAACTACTGCATATACACAATTGTATTTTATGTTAAGAATTACTTGTTAGAGAAATATGTCACGAAAAATGAGTAGACTATACATTTTTTAATTGTATGGATTTTTTTATAATAGGACTACTGTAGGGCCGTTTCGGTTAATCTTTATTCTGGTTAAAATCATTTCGGTTAATCGGTATTCCGGTTAAAAGTATTTCGGTTAGTAGAGGTTCTACTGTACATGATTTAGTATTCGTAGGATTTAACTATGTTAAGGGTGGAGGGAGGGGAAATTCAGTAAAGTGGTCTTCCCAAGATTAGTTATGTGCAGATGTTGCTTCATTACGCCACAAAACATGTCAAAGTTTATGCTATATTCTAAAAGATTATGATATGAGGAAAATAAAAATTAGTTTTTCATTCCATTTTTGAAACTTTTATTTTTACGCTTCAACGTCAAAATATAACTGATTTTCAAACGTCTCCTCACTACAGAATTCTTAAGGATGAAATCTGAATTCTAAGCCCCAATTAAAAAAAAATGGTTAACCAGCTAAGGTTCTAAGATTTCCAGAATAATCCTAAACGTAAGAAATGTTTTATAAAATGGACACATCGCATTTCGAACTCATTAAATAGAGTTTTTGCCATTTTTGTGTCCATTACTTGAAAGTGGAAGACTGTCGCAACGTTCTATTTAATTTTACTGGACGCACAGCACATACATGGGTGTCACAAACAGATTCAATAAGCAAACATTGAGATTTCATATTTCCACATACATGAGTTTTAAAATGATTTAATAGCGCAATAACTGCATATCAACACACAGACTTGACATTTCAGATTCCCTTGCTAACATAGTACTTTAAAAAAAAATTAAAATGAAAACTTTTTTTATTCTTATTTACCGTATACATTTTGAGTTACGATAGTATCGAAATCACGGTGCGGTATATCACGTCACGTGATCGAAAATAGCTATATATTGCCTCCCTACGCAGTCACGAGCAGCTGTATTCAATTTTCACCAAATGAGTTTCCAAGCAGCGTCCCTTAATTGCGTGCTGGCCACACGCAATGGCGTGACATTCAGCTGCGACAAACCTTTTTACCTTGGGCTTCTCTCCACGAAAGCTTCGTGCATGCTGATTACAGACTAACACACAAAAAAATTAACTACGGTGAAAATAAGGCAGTGAGGCAGTGCAACCTTTAAAAAATTGTTCCAATTAGTTGGCGCATAAGTATTAATGACGCGAATGGCGTTAGTAGAACAATAAATCATTTAAAAAAAAAAACACCCTTGGTAATCGTTACCACAAAGGTAAGATACCAACTACTGTACTTTTTTTACGCCGAATCACCCTCATTAAATGTAATTTGAAAAAATACTTCAGTTCCGGAAACCACACAATGCTACACGGTCGCTCTGCTCTAACGTACGACAGGACGGAATTAAATGTAATTTTCTTTATTGCTTCCTTTCCTTTGCTCCGTAGAGCAGAGAACGATTTCACTTTCCGTTGCGCAACAGGTTAAACGATATACATATACGACAAAGCGCACAGCCGACAGGAAAAATGCCATTAACTTTCTCTCCCAGATCACGATTCAACTTTTTGTGCCGTTACGTAAATATTGCATATGCACTGGCACGAACACGTTTCGCTGCTGTGGATGGGGACAGGTAACTTTTCGTTCCGATGGCGAGATAACAGTAACAGCGCAAGCACGGTTACACCCACGAACAAAAGGGCGCGGGGTTGAAGATTAAAGTAATAAAATACTCTCGCTAAGTTCTCCTGAAAACGATGAATGTTATCAACTGCCTGTTTTCACGGTTTCCGGCGTGGTTTACTTGACATTTTAGAACTTAATGCGATAAGGCTCCTTGAAACGAGCATTGAGTTCGATAGGTCTATCGACACACAAGAATACGAGGCGCTGATGACGAATCTCAGCGATATAACCCANCATGCATTTGCTTGGCTCTAAATTCAACTTCTTACGTAGTTACGGAAACGATCGAGCTCGGCCACTAGTTTTAAACCGGTCTCAGACGCAGACTAACGGTTAATGGAACGGTGCGGTGAGTCAGAGATCGCCGGTTCGAGACGCCGTGACATCAGGATTTTTTCACCAACCAGTCTTTTGACCGAGTGCGCTGGTAAAATATTTCCTTAACAGCATTTTTTTCTAATAAATATTGTGTTTTTTTTTTAATCAACTGCAATATAAATGTGTGCGATTTGCACCACGAACGTCCGTGCAGTTAGTCCTGAAGTGACGCATTTACCATGTAAAAGACCGCGCCCCAGGACAACTATTAGCTTTGTAAGTCCTCTGTTTTGACGAACGGTGAGATCTCATTTGTAATTTGTGTACGTATCATGCGGATCAATACTGTCTACTCAAAACGTTTTCAACTGCTCTGCTTCAATGCCCGAAGGCAGCTTATCGAACGTGCTAAACATAAGCCAAACTTTCGATAAAAAAAATTTGGTACACGAATGGATTACCTGGGATTCCAGCCCTGAACCTTCTTGGTCAGAAGTTAATCTCTTCGTGAATTCTACTACAGTGGCCACAAAAAAGAACTGAAAATTTGATTTTCTTTTTTACAGTTAGAATAAAGCTGTCTAAGAAATTCACAGCGAAAAACACTTCAAAATAACCATAAATGTCGTTAAAAATACAATCTCCGTGAGGTTTTTCCTTAGGAAGATTTTATTAGTTTTCTTAAAAAAGTATGTTTCTCAATACCGTAAGTAACCGGTCACAATGAAAGCTAGGTTCAAGTCGACTGAGGTGGAATATATAAGCGAAAGACCCCGAACAGGCCAAGCTGAAGCCCAAAAAGTATTTCTGCATTGCAGAATGCGGTACTTTAAACCTTCCCAAAAGAATGTCGGGTGTCCAACACTAAATTATCATCTCTAGCTACAACAGATATGCATGTAAGCGGAATGCAATCAAAATCAATAATTCGCATCTAACGAGACGGAAAATTCCGGTCCTCATTTTAACTAATACTAAGCGAGCATCACAGTGCGAAATTCCCTCAAATTTCAAGTAAAGTTAACACGTCCACTACATCTCCCAGAATGAAGTATTTTGCTCCCATTCAAAATGCAAAAAAAAAAATTATCATTAAATTTTCTGCATTTTTACTAGACGAATAACTTTCCGAAATAAATATTTTTGTGCTTGTTTGAGGGAAACGATTTGCAGGAAAGAAATATCGGGTCACATAAATGTTTGCTCGATCCCCCACCATTTCGTCTCTATTGTGTTATATTACACTGACATTGTAGTTTAACTTCCTTTGAAAAGAATAAAATTTTCTCGCCTTCTTAAAGAGGTTTCTTAAACCGGTACGTGTAAAATCCGACTTGTTGGTCGTGCAGCGTGGATTCGTAATTAGGAATGCGCAGTGCCTACTTTCCTCTGCGAGGTTAAACACACGTGAAACTACAACAACAGGTTAAAGTCGATCTAGATATGTACGGCGCGCGACCGCGTATCTGCTACGCGATCCTGCACGAGTCGTTTCCTGCCTCGTTCACGAGCGCACGAACGAGGAAACGGCGGACAACCCAACGAATATTTTACTTGCGTTCCCTCGACGAGCTGCTGTTTCCGCGACAGCTTCCAAAAACTTTATTGCGGGAACTAGCTCATTGTTTGTTTAGTCGCTAGAAAAGAGCCCGTGCTCGACATTTGTAGCATGTTCACGGTTTCCACACACTTCTTGAATGAAATATTTGAAAAATTACCCCATGCATGACGTGTTTAGTTATTTCCTAAATATGTCATGTACGTCTATCGCAAGCTTTTTCTGTTAGCTTTTATTTTTTTATTTATTTTGGTGAATATTCGTAAAAATATTGGACCGTATCTATTCTATTTGTGTACACTCAAAGTGAGTGCCTCAAAAGTGTCAGCAACGAAAAGATTAATTTATTCTAAGAAAATATTTGCTGTTGTATTGACGTTGATCCTGATATAGTCGCGTTTAATTTATATGAGTGCTCACGTCATTACTTTTACTCATAACTGGCTCACTACTTGAGTAGACCTATACAAATAAATTTGGCCGTTTCAAAATGCCACTAAAATATACAAGTAATTACTTAACTTACTTTTTTTAAAACCTGGTTCAGGATTTACACTCAAATAAGTTTTAAAAAAATTTATTATTTTCAACTGGCATATAAAACATTTTTTTAAATAAAACTACACTGAAGAGCCAAAAAAAATTGTATAGGCGTGCGTATGCAAATAACAGAGGTATGGAACCAATCAGAGTAACGCGATGCGGTCGGCAGCTAGATCGGTTACTGCTGCTACAATGGCAGGTTATCAAGATTTAAGTGAGTTTGAACGTAGTGTTATAGTCGGCGCACGAGAGATGGACATAGCATCTCCGAGGTGGCGATAACATTTGAATGTTCGCGTACGACCATTTCACGAGTGTGCCGTGAATATCGGGAATCCGGTAAAACATCACATCTTCGACATAGCTGCGGCCGGAAAAAGATTGTCAAAGAACGGGACAAACGACGACTGACGAGAATCATTAAACATGACAGACGTGCAACCCTTTCTGAAAATGGCGCAGATTGGATTTGTGGACTGCCCTGCAGGATTCATGGTGTAAATTGCCTCCTGCATATCTTCAGACATCAGTCGAGTCCATGCCACGTCGTCTGATCGGGGGGCCCTACACGATATTAGGTGGGTGTACCAGTTTTTTTGGCTCTTCAGTGTATAATAAACACACCCACATTATTGGCAAAACCAGTTCCAAACGAGAAAACTTATTGATCTCGAAATCTTGGAACCAGTAATTACCAATGAAGACCATGTATGGCGCACTTATGAATTGCAAATAAGGTACCCTTGAACTCGTGGAAAATACTGCCTCAGGGCATTTCTTAATTAAAGGAATATGTACTGTGCAAATATCGTAGCCACTTCAACTGATCCGGATTTTAAAACTACGTATTGGCGTACTAGTATGGTGACAGATTTCGATATAACACTATGTTAGTGACCCCTCTATTGTGACTAAGGGTTATGTATTTTTTATTTAAGCAGCCGCTGATATGACTCGTAATATAGCTGGTTCGAAAGTACTTAAAATATTCATCTCAAATTGTTATGTTTCTTGTCTTAAAATTAAAAGACGGTGTTAATGCAAATGATAAGAGTATAATTTTGCGTACTCTTAGTGTAATCTCTTGTACATATTTAAACTCAGGAAAAACTAATGCCCTTTGGATTAGATACTGAAATATTTTGGGTTAAATTATACAGAATAATATTCTGTTATACATATAGAACGACTGATGAATAATAAACTACTAGTTAAACACAAAGAAAATATACCAATAGTATATTTCGGTACCATGTTCCGATGAAACAACAGACAAATGCTTTAAACATTAACACATTTGTCAAATTTCAACATACACTTTACCACATGTGCTATCAATGTAGCGAGTGCAATTGAAATACACAAGCCATATTTGATTATTGGTACGTGCAAATAAAGATATTTCATGTATATATTATTTCTACGAAAAGTATTGTAGTAACTAAAGGATGGAGAATAGAACGCGGAAACAGCCATGGATGTAGGATTCCCGCTGGGAAATAAAATCACTATAATGTATGTTATAATAAGTTTCCTTCTTTACCCTTGTACCAGCACGCGAAGAAATACACAACTGAAATACGCGTGTTGTTTCATATGGACAAAACAGATGGCCTCCACGTCGTCATGGTTCCTGACATCGTCGCTTTTTAATACGCTATTGCGGAGTAAAAGTACACATTGGTAGCAGTGATTTAACGTTTTTTTTTTTTGTATTAAATTTATTACCACGGATGATCTATCGAGGTTTTATAGGGTTTTTTATTAGACCTATGTGCAGAAATATAAAAATACAATAAAAATTGCTGATAATAAAGAATTTGTTGATGTCCCAACGATCCAATATACCGGAAAGTAATAACATATTAAATAAAACCAATCGTCAATCATTTATGAATCGTTATGTTCTGTGGGCTTAATTCTCAATATTTTGTGACCGTTTAAATTTTGATCAATACTAAATATAATCAGAAAATTTAATTTTTGTCGCGTCTCAGTAAAATATTGCGTTTTTATACATACGTTTTAACGTTACTATCCATTAATGAAAATAATTGTTTAAATTTAAAAATAAGAACAAAATATAAGGAATTTTCTAACAGCAGCATGTTATGCTAATAACACGCGTGTAAAAAACGGGGGTGGGGAAGTGGTAGAATGCAACATTTACATTATACCAGCATAGTAAACTCGTAGTTAAATAAATGCTGTAATAAAATAGCTATACAAGCCAGTAACCAAAAAAAATAGAAATTAAAGTTATTCTATTTTGCACAGGGGTCTTTTGGTAGCGAAATTTCCTACACCAAAATTTAATATTCCTCGCAATACGACACACCACTTAGGTGCGAGTTATTTGCGTATGTTTGTAATGTAGTTGAAGTTCTTGCTGTAACATAAGCAAATAATGGTATATTCGAAAGTGTGGCTCGCTAGAAACAATACATTGACAGTACAGTAGTTCTGATGTGTACACTTCTACATGGCAATAATTTACTACTAAGCAAGATTCTCTGAAACAGGACCGGTAGGATAAGTCACGTTGAATTCTATATCTTAACACCAGAGAAGACCGAACTTTCACTTTCAAGGAATGTGTTTACAAAATTGAGGAGCGAGACCTGGGGGAAATGCCGATGTGTTCTTCGCGTCTAGCGACACAAACTATCAGCAACTAGCATCACTCGATTGGAACTTCCTTGGAGGAGACTCGATGCAGTATGGAGGTGAGTTACGTAAATGAAAGTTTAACACCTAATTGCATTATCAATTATAACTCATTAAAAAAATAAAACTGAAAATCAACAAAAATCAGCCTTACGTAACATTTAAAAAAAAAGATTTATGAGAAGTGGTTCAACAAGTAAATTAAAATTATTGCTGACGCAGTAAAAATTTAGTTTTTTTTTTTTGTGAAGGAATGAGATATTGCCGAGGAATTTGTTTGCGCAAAGAATTATTCCAACGCAAATACATTAACAGTGTTCTGTAGAGCTGCCTGTTAATTTGAATTTCCACATTTCTGTCCATTGTTTCAAAAGTAGCAAAATAGATTACATGAAGAGAGTGATGACAGATGCCAGAATAAGTAGGCATACGTCATGGCAACATCGGCCAACAGAAAGCCGCTTTCATTTTTAAGGGCGAGGAGGGGAGTCTACGATTAATTAATTTTGCTGCTTTATAATTTAAAAAAAAATAGACGCGAGTAAATAATTCTTTGTGGTTAACCTTGTAGATAAAAACGGCATAACTATCAACATTTTAATTTTCCTAGAAAACGTCCTCGTTATATAGAAGACATGTCATGCATGGTATGATAGTGGTGGTAGTAGGACGATATCATTGTGAATTTGAGACATGCACAGCCGTAAACACAAAGGAGCACGCCAAATTGCAGACAAAGTCAGGCGTTGTACAGAGATAAACTTCTACTGCCAGCATATCTAATGCGGGTTTGCGTCAACCGTGACACCGGCTGCTCCGAGGTCACGACAACGTAAGCATACGACACCGGAAATACACGTTCATTCTCTTTTTTCTTTCGAGAAGCATAGGCGTGCGCACAGGGTGGGCCAGGTCGACCATGAAACCCCCCCCCCCCCNTTATTTGTCATTGACCAAGTACTGCTGCCATGAACAAGTGTAATGAATATAGACCTGCAAAGTTCGCGCCCATTATTTGGGGACACGTTAAACTTCAAATACATGCACCTTTGCAATACGTTTTTTCATTGGATAATACATTATTTGACACGCCCTGGGTAACTCTGGGCCAATAAATGAACACTTCACAATTGTGTAGTTCAATCACGCGCAGTTCATTCAGAAAGGGCGTTACTTCACATCTATGCAGCAGCCAATAAAGAAACGACGCCGGCTCGAATATATACAGCACTGTGAAATGTAGCATGATAGCAAATAATAACGCGAATTTTGCGGGCCTCTAGTAATCAACCTCTGAACCTCTGAAGGGTGCTTTGTGCTAGGGTTCGCGCCCATTAGAAATTTGTTGAAATAGCATGTGTATAGCACATTTAAAATTTATGACAATAAATATGAGAACAATATATATTAGTCTGTGACACACATTGGAATATATATATGCACATTTTACTATCGCTCAGTATATATATATATATATATATATATATATATATGTGTGTGTGTGTGTGTGTGTGTGTGTGTGTATACTGAGTGATAGATAGTAAAATGTGCATGTTTTCAAGACACAGCATAAACTACAAATGTAATTGGAACTTCATGATTTGGTTAATTTAGCGAATCCAATGTTTGCTTTGCCGTATTTTTACTTAAAGACATTTCTTCGCTATTTTACCCAGTACAGCAAATACGTAAAATTTGTAAATATTGTTTTCGTAACAGACAATCGTAAACGAGTCTTGTCTCAACCTAAAACACTTCAGCTTCAACCATTGTGCGTTCGTTGTCAGTTTGACCGGAAATAGGAGTTACACCGACGCATTTGGCCAAGGCATAGGAACCATGTTCGTATCACATGTTGCATAGTCCGTAGGTAAACAGAACGTCCAAATGGCACCACCAACTGCAGTACTTTCAAAAAATGTTCTTAAGTATATATACACACACAATTCTCATTTTAATTTACAGAACATGAAATTTAGTGCCCCCCTGATGGAAATGACTAAGCACGCCTATGTCGAGACGACCAGGTGCATGTGTTACCGCACTCCTGCAATTCTCGTAGTGTAACACCAACTTTTCAAACGAAACATTATTTTGCACATACTCCATTGCAGTAGGTATAGTATAAAACAAGAATAATACGCAGAGAAAACAACACAGAGGCACGGTATAGAAGCCAAGTTGGGCTGCTGTCAGTGGATATGCAATAAACCAACAAAGAAAATTCCGAACAAGGAATTGAGAACGCGTGGTAATACTAATTCATCCTGGAATTGTGACTGCTCGTGAATACATTAGTGTGGTGTATATTTCTACAACATCTGCATTTATCCTTGAAGTTTGATGATAATGTTACAGTACGATTGGACAATTTAACTGGAATGTCCGCTGTCAAATATAAGTGAAAAATTAACGAAGAAAAAAAAAAAGGACTACGATTACTGTTTATGTTTGATTCCATTTCTCTTAAATACTGTAACTTAGACCACGCCTATGTTTGGTAGCGGACAAAATTAATTTAAATTATCGTAATAACATCTGAATTGTATCAGATCATAAAAAAAATTACTTTTTTTTGCCATCGTTCATTAAAATATTACACTGTATATCATAAATATTATCTGTTATTGATGATAACTGCATACTTACACTACTAAATTAAATATGGTCAATGAAAACGGGAAACTACAAAGAACTTACTACCTCTCCCACACATGGAGTGTACGAATTTTTGAAGTTATACTTCTTTTGGCGAGTTGAGGGTTAAAGTTCAGTGTGCAACGGAAGTTGCGCGCACACAGCGTAACGAAATTCGACAGTGAACGTGGTAGCGGTATGACCCAACGCGCATGCGCGTATCGTCTAGCTATATACAAACGCAAAGTACACAATAGCACGTGGTTATATTTAAAACCGACAAAAAAATCAGTTCATGTAATAAGAAAATTGAAAAACATTTCATTTATATTAATAATTCATTGTGAATATATATATTTATATATATACATATATATATCGTATTAATTAATTTTACTTACTTCTTGCCGTGAAAAATTTGTTAGAGACAAAAATTGTATAATAAAATTTTAAAAGTGTTTTCAAGTATTTGAAGTTAATTTTTGTAAGCATTTCATTATGTTCTTTGATCAAACCTTTATTAATTGTATTTAATATATTTCTTCAGTCATTTTATTGTTTTCCTAATTACATAAATTATTTGCATACGTAATAACCTTTTATTTTTGTCACTCCAAAGAAGTATAACTTCTAACGCGCGTACATAAGTACACGCACCCATGTTTTATTTTTATATTTACATATAGTTATACACACATGGCATACAATTAACGATGATCACACTTCCTTTACTTCCTGCACAACTTGCATGAAAATTTTCATCCCCCCAAGAGGTGAAAGTGCCAAATACTGTTCGTCAACCTTCAGTTCGGAAGACGACAGCATTGCCCACGTAAAACTGCAATTAAGATGCATTTCGACACCGCGAAGAAAATAACTGACTAGAAAGGTTAATTTCTTAAGGAAAACCACTGTTTCGATCGGATTTTCCAACTTGGAATCGTCGTGGAAATTGAAGTGTAGAGGGGAATGACTGCCAAACCGGTTTCGTGGGCAAGCGGCCCCAACAAGCGGCCTGAAGCACTGCGCTCCCAGTGAACCAGCAGTGTCAAGAAAAGACTATGAAAGATCACTCAACACGTTCATAGAATATTTCAGACACGAAATGTACAAGTTATTATAATTTACTTACTAAACTTAATTAATGTATACCTTGGGAACGGTTTGGCTTCATCTACCGGATGAATTAGCCGTCCGTATTAATTAGAGAACGTAGCCTGCTAAGTCCTATACGTGTCTTAGGCCTGTCTTTCTCGTTCGCTGACAGCATTTTTACGTAAGTACTCTCTCATTAACCTCTCGCCTTTCAGTAAAAAAAACGGAACAAGAGACGAATTGAAGTAATTGAGGCCTGTCCCAAACACCATCAGCAGAGTCTACCAAGCGCAACTTCGTATTTAGGGGAAAAGGGGAAGGAGGAATTTTGTTTCGTTACAGCTTTCTGAAAATGTAAAACACATGGCAAAATCATCCATCTTGGCATTTAGAAATGCAATGATTTCATATGATGAATTATTTATGTTGTTACCCAATGCTAAAGTCAAACACAATTTACTGTCCAAATTTCTTATATAAAAAATGTTAGCAAAATATTTATAACACGTTACTGAAAACTGTTCATTTGCGAGATTCAGCCGTGGACTTCCGCATTGTTGCCCTTTTTATCTTCGTGTTTTTGAAAGAAGAATACAATTTTGTGGCTCTTTGTAGCACGTTTCGCGGTTATAACGTTCGCTCAAAGCAAGCCAAATATTCATATACACTACAAAATATTTATAATGCGTTGCTGAAAACTGTTCATTCGCAAAATTCAGCAGTGGACTTTCGTATTGTCGCCCATTTTATCTTCACGTTATTGAAAGAAGAATGCACAAAGTTGTGGCAATTATTTGTAGCACGTTTGAAAATTATAACGTTATCCACGGCTCTAATGCAAGCCGAATATTCATATAGGCTACTCTAGAAAAAAACCACTGAGCAGCTTCACTCTTGGCTGATTCCTGGCTCGATAGACCGACAAGTGCGGAGTACTTGGCAGACAAAGCATTAGGGTTCGCCTTATGGCAGCTGACAGACGGGAGGAAGACGGGCAGGTGTAGATGCCTTTCAAGGAAAAGGGCAAAGTGAAGCACCATTGTTAATGAAAATTATTTACTCCAGCGACGAAGTCAGTCAAAGAGACCTCGCCGCTACTGCCGTAATACGCTGTGGAGAAATGGGAAAGAGGAATATTGGTGGATGGAAAATAAGTCGGGCAGAGAGCACGAATGACGTTAGTTACAGCCAGTGCGAAAGTAATCAAAACAACGGACACAGTCCTATCAACCGCTCCCCCCCCCCTCCAGTCACTTCCATTCGTCCTTCACTTGGGTCTTGGGATGGTGGGATGTGTGTGTGTGTGTGTGTGTGTGTGTGTGTGTGTGTGTGTGTATACAGCGTGTTCAGAAACTCAGTAGGTACCCAAACTCGAGACATAGTTTTTTTTAGGCCAATAGTAACACAAAAGCCGTATACACTTATATCCGGAAAGGTATTTCTATATCAAATAATTGTGTTCAAAGTTGCGGCGTACAACGCCTGGATGGATCAGTTGCGTAGGAAGTAGGTGCGCATTATGGCGTATGTAATAATCTAGTGTTGCGCGCCTACGACCTATGCAACTTGTCCTACACGCATGATCGCACCGCCTTGTTCTCCAGGCGTTGTGCACTGCAACTTCGAATACAATTAAATTATTAAAAAAATACTATTCCGGATACACATGTATTGTATTACTATTGGTCCAAAGAAACTATGTCTGGAGTTCGGGCATTGAGTTTCCGACCATCCGATATACATACACGTACATAAAGGCTGTTCACGACAAAGTGAGCACTTTTGAAATCAACATTTGAAAAATGTCACTGTCCCTACATGCATAATTTTACTAGTCACACTGTCTGGCATGCGCCCAATAAAGTTGGTAAGGACGGAGGGGAAGTAGTGCCATTTTTTAAAGTTCAATAAAAAGTGTTAGGTAGGCGTTCTGTACGAAATGAAACTATTCAATGATTTTATGTCTGAAACATAATTATATGCCCGCGAAAAGCCCTGACGAAAGTTTTCTCAATACTAAGCGCCGGCGGACATTACCAAAATTTAGTCAGTTAAGTATAACGGACATTTTCGAACGATTTGAAACTTCAACTTTAGAACAGTAAACTGTCGAAGTGATTTTACCATGCAAATTATACGTAAAGGCCAATTATAAACTATTTTCAAATTTAATTTTAATAATTTTATTCGAAAAAAGTGGAGTTCCTATTTTTGAATATATGGTTTTGAACATAAACTACCTAAACTTTATTTTATTCACCGAGGGCATATGCAAATGT
Source organism: Clitarchus hookeri (assembly GCA_002778355.1). Taxonomy (NCBI): domain Eukaryota; kingdom Metazoa; phylum Arthropoda; class Insecta; order Phasmatodea; family Phasmatidae; genus Clitarchus; species Clitarchus hookeri. The sequence goes on from NQII01000024.1 coordinate 961,041, forward strand.
ACAGTCCTATACCAACACTGTTGAGAGTTATTACATTTTCACACAATTAATTTGGCTTGCTCTACACGTGCTTTACTGCTTTTTAGTGTTTTGTGAGTGTGTTATGACTGTTATGTTAACCTGTGTTTAGTTTTGTGCCACCGCCTGGAATGTTTTCTGGAAGACCTGTTCTATCATTTTAACTTCAGACATCACACCACGCACACACATAAAATAACAATAGTAGCATCATTTATGATTTAACAACGAAGGTACGCATCAAAATATTAAATATCACATATTTCATATCTCCCCGATAAACGACATGATGCGCACAGTGTAGTAATTTTCAAGTAGATATTAAATACTAATGTAGAATAAAAATGTTCACTAGGATGTAAAATATAACCAAAATAACAAGTTGCCGACAGAGTGTCAATCACAAATCGTTGTGACGTTAGCACGTGTTTTCCGCGGCCTTGGCTTAATGGGACATCCTAGGGAGCATAACGTGCCCTTGCTGTGAATTCGGACAGCGACAATGTGACGTCACATCCGGGATGCACTTTTCAAGGGCACTAAGCCAGGCAAAGGCTGTTCACGGTAAAATCAGCTCTTCCGAAAGCCCTGCGTAAGATCTAATTGCATGCGTATAGTAAATTCATCCGTCGTATTCAAAATTAACATTCTCATTAGCCTGATCACTATGTTCATGCGTTCGTTAAGTGAAACTGTGAAATTATTAGAAAAATAGATATCTTACGAATGTGCTAATTTCTACACTTACATTTGCATTACAAAGACAAAAACAAAAAAATAATAATTTTACTATATACAAATGTTTGCGCAACACTTTTAATTCAACGTTACGACGTGGAACTACTTTCTTTCCACCATTACCAACTTTACTGGGAGCATGCCAGTCAGTGGCCGTGTTCTAATTCGTTTCGAGTTTCGTTTTTCGTTACTTTTACTCTGTTTCACATAACTTCAGTAAAATTTGACAGACGTTGTGACCAACCTACACAGCATGTAAAAAACAAACGCCTCCATTTGCAAAGTACTGTTGTTAAGTTGGTGGTCTTTGCGATGATTGCAAAAGAAAATAGTACTCGGCATTAAAAATTATAATGTAGAAATTTCATGATAAGTGCAACGTTTATGGTTAAAATGATGCTCATAGACTAATGTACAATTTTCCTGAGTGATTGAGCAATGGCATTAAAAACATTTAGGAATATTACGGTAGAGCATGCGAACTTTACGGATGTGTGAAAGGTCTCCACCAATCTCCCTTGTCTGTGGTCTTAACCCACACGGTGAAATGCCATTGCCATTGAGCTCTCTTCCGTCATAATTTATCTACATATGCGAGAATACCTTGCTGGTGGTGTCGGAATATTTATATATGCTGCTAGTTATTTTTGTATTTGCGTATTTAATTAAACGCAGTTCGTCGTATGTCCCTTTTTAGAACTGTCTCCTCAGTGAAATGAATTATCGACACGTGTCTGCCGCTTTGTAAAAGGGTTTGTTGTGCGCTGTGGTCCGCCATTTTCTTTGACCATCACGAAGCGCGAGTAAAAAAAAATTAATACGTTGTAAAGTTTAAATTTGTTGGTTTCGAGAAATAATGCAAGTGTTTTAAGTTAATTGAACAAGTCAGCAAATAAATTATTTCGTATCAGTGGCCGCCAAAAGTGATATTAGTGAAGGAATCATCCAAAGCTCGTCACGCGTTTAGGAATTACGAATTTAACAGTAAGTTTGCTTGTTTTGTAAATAACGTTTTCTTAAATGGTTGACGGAATATCTGAAATGTATTTGGCCTTTTACAAAACCCTTGTTTTACTCTAATTTATTTTATTGAAACACTAACGATATTTGAAGTTAAATTTGGTGAAAATGTTTACATTCTGCATTTCGCAGATCGGTATTAACAGTGACGTATTTATTGCGTTTTGTTCTTGCGGGAAGTTTTCAAACGTAAGTAATCTAAATAAACGCCCTTTTAGTGTAGTTCACTATATAAAAAATGCAAAAAATTTTGTGTGCTGAGTATTTCTCCCATCGGTATGAACAGCGACACATATATCGCATTTATATCTTCCGCTGAAGTTAAAACTTTACAGATTCATAGTAAACTGGATGTTATTTCCGTACGAACAAGATTTTCCACTGCGTCATCAAAACAATGCAAGTTCCAATCGCCACTCTCGCATAAGAAGAACCGTAAAACAATCACGTCTCACGAAAGAAGTTAAACTAGAGTTTCTTATCCCAACAATAAAATTAATAGAACCCCAACTAGTATATTATGTGGTCGTACCAAAATTAAAACAGTTGGAAATGGCAACCAGCTATAGTAGCCTAAATACTGGATTGAAGTTGTCAGTCTTTCAATGCCCGCCATTGGATTCGTAGTTTGTTTACAAATATCGTTTTCGTCACCGATAGAACAGCTGTGGCGGAGGGATACATCGTGGCCGCACTTCTCTTCGAGAACTGTCAAAATTTACTGGAGTTATATGAAACGGAGAATAATTTGGAATTTTGTATGGCTCAGTCGGAACGCCACGACATTGTATGGCTCAGTCGGAACGCCACGACATTCGGTCAAGCACGCTATGCTGCTATTATTTTGGTGTTTATAATTATTCCAAAAATTAAAGTACACGAATTCTTAAAATAAACTAATTATTTCTAAAAATTTTCGGATGACGTTTAAAATTAAAAATTAACAAAATGAAACCAATATAATGCGAAATTGTTACTTCACAAAAAAAATTTGGAAGGAGAAAATACCTATTTCAAGAATATTTCAGCAACTCGCTTTGTGAAATAAATATTGCGAGTACAATGCATATTTGGTTATTCCAATAAACTCGTCTATATTTGTATTTAAACGTTTCCAACAGGCAAAACTAATATTGCTGCGGTTTGGTCATTTGTATTTTGTAATTCGTCAGTTTCTAAACTGACAAAATGCTAAAACGCAATTTATAAAAATACGTCATGAATTTTGTAGACAAAACAGGCAACGTGACAATTTCGTTAACAAAAAGTGTCGATTGTGTGTTAATTGAAATAAGTGCAGATAGAGGCAGTAACATTTTTCACAAGTAGATTTCGGAAGTGCTTAAATAACCGTGAACAGCATATAAAGGCCCTTTATCTGTTCAATTCGAACACGGCACAAGTCTTTAAAAAAAAAAAATAAGCCCCTCAACACATCCCGCGGGGAAAGTTTGTTCGCATCACACGGCGAGTGTCACATCGCTCGCATGACAGTGACAAGTGACAAAGTAGACCACGACGCAGGAGAAGAGAAACACCTACTCGCGGTCATGCCACGTGGCTGGCGACAATTACCCGTCGCCTCTAATTGGCTAAATGCCGAGAGTCATTACATGACTTGCCCCGAGGACATGGTTTCCTTGGCCACTGCAGAGCGCCGACACACTCGGAGATAAAAACTTTTCTTTACTTTAAGGGAACTGCCTACCGGCTAGCAGCTGCGAAATTTAAATAGGAAATCCCATGTCAAGGAAATTTCGCCTAAGAACGTTAATTTTAAAGATAGGCGTTTCAAACAAAATGTATTCTTCGCGAATTTTTTAGAAGAAGTTCCCTAAGGCGGAGATGCTTCCATAACATGTATAGCCTGTTTGCAAGGAATTTTTAAAATTTATGTTTTACAAAAACGTACATACTGCTTATCTGTATTGAAAATATACTCTCGTAGGATTGTTCTCGTAAAAATTCGGGAAGAATAAATTTTGTATGAAACGCCTATCTTCAAAATTAACGTTCTTAGGCGAAATTTCCTTGACATGGGATTTCCTATTTAAATTTCGCAGCTACCAGCCGGTAGGCAGTGCCCTTAAGATGGCCGCCTAGTTGAAGGAACTCTGCACGCATGAGGCCTAAAAGCGTGGTAGCGCTAGGGGCGACGGCGACATGCGCATCAACTATCTCATCGCCTCTACGCGCAAAGCACTGAACTGGCGTGCAGTCTTGCCGTCGATAACGCGCCTCTATGAGACTTTCGGTGGAGATCCTACTATTTTATGCGTGATATTAAAAATAAAGGTTTGATGTGGACGTCTCTGTTCCTTTTTTTTTAATGTTTTGTACCGGAATGTTTATACCTAAAAATTACCGTGAAAACACCCGTTTGAGCCATTTTCACTATCATAAAAAAATGCTTTAGAGATAAATGGGGGAACTGAAAAACGTATAGAGCCGCGTAACAGTTCTTAAATGCTATTCGTAAGCAGACTTCACTCAGACACGTTTGACGGTTTTTTAATAAAACGTTATCTGCTGGGGCTCTGCACACCGTTCGGCGGCCTACCCAGGTGACTACCTTAAGTCTGTATGCCACGATAGAAGATGCCTTGGACGATTCCATGCAAGCTTGCATGCTGCTTATAAGGATGGTTCTATGGAATATTTGGCCATCTGCTGGACGTTTTCGTAATTGGCCATGTACAATTTTTGAAGGAATGTTTCCTACAGGGTTGAAATTTTAACCAATTAGAGAGACGGCAGTAGAGTAATTTCGTTTATTTTGTTTTGAGAAAGATCGTGATACTATTAAACACGAATAAATAGTAAATAAAAAAAACCGCGAAAATGTTTACTGATTCTAAAACAACACTGTTTGAAAAATATGGAAAACATTTGTGTTCATTTAGCACAAAAGTTCCAGTTATAACAACATAACGATTGGGCTCTGTGCATAAATACGTAATGCTGAAGTCGCGAGTGAAGATTGTAAGAACAAGTTGCAGTAGTAAAATAATAAAAAAAAAAAAAAGCACCCTTTACTTGTGTGGCAACAAGTAACGTTGTATAGGTTATTCCAAAGAACCCTCCATAAATACTTGGATTTTATCGTGGCATACAGGCTTTAGTAGTAGTGATGGGGCAGGCCCGTGCACAGTATCTGAAAATGGGAGGTGGTGTGTTCTGGTAGCTGAAGGCTGTATCGCGGTAAAGTGACTACTTTTGAAAACAACCTTTTAAAAAAAATTTACTGCCCGTTAACTAGATACACGCTACCATTAACATACACAACGGGCATGCAGCAGGCTCCCAGGTAAGTTGGCAGCGAAATAAGTAAAATAGTTTCAAGTTTTGACGTTGTATTGCAAGTGTAATATTTAAATTTAAAGCAAACTGTGTTATACACATGGTATTACAATACGAACGGGCATATCAGTTACACATTTAGGCTTCTAGCAATTTCACTTTTTCACTTTACTGATGCATTAATGTCATTAGGCCCATGGAAATGCAAATTTTACATACGTCGGAAAGATATAAAATTTGGAGAAAAGTCAACTGATATTGGCACAGTTTGTTTATAATTTTTAAAACGCTGCTTAGTTTCGTTTTATTTATTGCAACTTTAAGAGAGGTTTTAACCTCTAAAAATGATCGCTTTATCACAATTCTAAATGTAATATCTACAACTGTAAAAATCACAAACTTATACACATAATGATATACTATCAGTACTATCACTATTAGGAGTTTATTTGTATTTTTTTTTTAAGGAGAGTCATGCCATAAACAACACGGTTGTAAGCTCTCGTGATTCGTATGAAATAGATTAATAATCTGTACAGTCAAACAATGTCAATTTTGTTTTTAATATACCGTATAAATACCAATGTTTTAAGTACACGTTTGTGAAATTATATTTATCAATAAGTTAAATATTTAAGGTTTAGCAGGTTAACATATTAGGGATCTGAAGTCATAACATCGCGTGCGTGTTTTTTACCTACGGACTTATACGACGGCTCTGCTGGCCCTACCGGACTTGGATACAACGAAACTACATTTGCGTGTTGTCAAAGTGAAATACAAACAACAACAAAAAAAAAACTACTTACGGTATTTTCCACGCAAACGCAATTTCGGGTAAAGATATTATATCGTTCCGGCGCACATTGTTCCACAAAGAGCGCCCGCCACCTTGCGGTTACGATTGAGATTTCTCCTTTCCCACCTTCTCGCTTAACTAGATCCGATGGCCGAAACCCCGGCAACAAACCCGAATAAAAGAAAGTAAAAAAGAAAAAAGAAATAATAACAACAAAGGTATAAAAGAAACAACCCTGGAAACACAAAGCTCCAGGACTGGTCCAGCCAGCTCTCTGCCCTTCCTCCCCTCTCTCGGGCTCTTACCTTGAACCTTATCTTCGGTTGTTCCCTCTGCGTTCTCGCTAGGAGAGTATGGACGAACCGCACGCCGGGCAACACAACTCCACGCACCCTCCAGTTGATGAGAGAGAGGGAGAGAGAAGACGGCTTGAGGCACCAACAGCGGCTTGTTCGCACAAGCTAGCAGCGCGGTTCACGTTCCAGCTCTCTCGGACCACAAGGCATCCGACCTCAAACGGCGTCTTCTCGTCAAACCGTCGCGCTAAAACCAACGAGCACTCGCGAAACACGTCTAGACGCCGCGGCGGCCAACTGAAAACTGACTGGCTGGCCCGGCCGAGGTAGGGGAGGAAGACGCACCGTGCACGAGCCCGAACCACTCCAGCCTCGCAGCAGCACAGTCAAAGCACAGTGACCGACTTTCCACGTCAAAGCCAGGGCGAGGCGCGGAGCCGCGCAGCTTTTTAGTAGTGCCGTCCGCGGACAGGTAGCGCTGGTGAACATTCCAGCCGCCCCCACCACTCCCGCCCAGGTACTTTTTTTTTTTATGGCCGTCCCTCCCGTTTCCACTTCTACTAATCCTTTTTTTATCCGACCTCTCGCCAACCAAAAAAAAAAAAACACGCCCTTCCTTCTCGCATTGGCTGCAGATGCTACTCCCAGATCAGGACAAAGAAATGCATGTACCCCTCGCAAGCGTAGAATAAAACGTGAAAGGAAACAAAGAAACAATGGGAACAAGTGCTTTTCTTTAATTACTATAGCGCCAAAGAAACTTTCTATTTAAAAATATATTTTTTTTTGTTCTGTCTTTTTTGAGAATTTCAGTGAACCATATACACGGTTGTAAAAGTAGTTCCTTAGTGACTGCCACTAAATAGAACTGTACACTTTACATTCATCTTGTAATCTATTTGAGGTATTTTCACACTTTTTGAAGCACACCTTCGAAAAATCACACCATCTATGACGTGTTTGGGTGTTTTCCAAAATATGTAATGTATCACAAGCGTTTCATACTTCTGTTAACATGAAAATATTTATATTTGGTTGAATTGGACTATTACATGTATTTTATATATAAATTACAATATTTCATTTATAATCATTATGAATAAAAGCCGGAATAAAACAGGTGTGTTAGTAATGCCTAGTAAGAGATAGTTTTAATGTAGAATGTTATTAAATTGAGTACGCACAAATGCCGTGGGTTATTCCTCTGGTGTAATTTTCTATATTTGGTGGGGAAGCTCAGTTTAGCAACTAAAAATGTTCGCCGCCAGGGTGTACTGGTGTCGCATATGTACCGTATTTTTCCGTTTTGAATGGAGATAAATGGGTTGCAATTTTCATAAAATAAATATAACCATGTAAAATGTTCATTAGTATTGTCGTAGAGCTTACGTCAAGAATAAACTTTGTCTTAGTACTACAGTGGAAATAAATATTGTCGTAAAACTGGGATTAGCAAAACTATGGATTACACAATTAGTCTATTTGAATATGACATCTAAAAAAAAGAAAGATGGATATAAATATAATTGTTAGGGCTTCAGAAAAGGTTGAAGTAGCCACGAATGGACTAATCCCACTCTACCTTACGTCTTAATTTCTCTATCAAGGTTTTATTATTTTATCTAAAGGAGGTTTACTCGTATTTGCAGATGTGAGCGGGTAGAATATTCTGTTAGATTCCCCCCTCCCCCTCCCCTTTCTATTCAGCTGTTTAACATGAATTGACCACTGTGTACGTAAGCGTGAAAATATTTCTAAGTATATGCATCAGTGGATTAAAGGACTCGTTCGTTGGATTACGAAGAGAATGATAATGACCCAATTCGGTATATATTCCTATAGTTATCAGACTGGCCAACAACGAGTGGTGTGCGAAATGGTAGCTTTGAATACTTGTAAATTGCAAAACGGTATCTCGGTATGCCTGAAAAATGCAAGAAATTGCTGATACCAAATAAATGTTTGTGCTCAATATAGCGATTTTTTTTTTTAATTAATACGTACACATTTGCCTGCATTACGTGTTGCGATTTTTATTTTATTTTTTTTTTTTCCGTCCTCGAAACGTGGCTGGCTCGTGATTCTGAAAGCCCGCTGCTGCGGATTCGATGTGAGAGAACATGGCGCAACCCCCTTCCTCTTATAATGACCACATATAAAAAAAAATATTCGTGACTATTAGAATTTCGTAAAATAGTAGCGTGAGTTTACATTATCTAGGTGGTGTGCAAGCTAAAATAATAATAAAAGTAAATGTTTTAGTATTTTTAAACGGAGAAAGTTGCTACGGCAAGCAGTAACCAGTAAGGACTCGACCAAGAAACCACCCCGGCATTCGCCTGGAGTGATTTATAAAATAGAAATTCGGACCGAACGAGTCGAGTATCGAACCCGAGTTCCCTTGACCATTGGTCTTCCCTGGTGCTGACATGCGCGTGCAGATATCTGTGTTTATTATCTTTGGAATTAAAGTTGGGTTGTGTGAGAAAAAAAAACAAGCTGCTGGAGCGACAAACCTCCCCTCAGTGGTCAGTGCGCTAGGGCGAAGACCAATTCAACACCTGGTGCAGCGCGGCTGGCCGTGTGCGCGAGCTCAGATTACGACTGCACGTGCCTCTCGTTTACTTCTGTAATGAGGCTCGTGATCACTTTTTAAAGTATTCTTTTGTCTTAATAGTTTTTTAACGCGTCTATCAGTCTCGCCTGCAATTGGGATATTTCGCGCTCTGTGTGTGTGTGTGTTTGACGTATGAGCAAGTGGAGAATAATCGTTCCCCCCCCCCCCTTATTTCTTAGTTTCACACCATCACAAAGTATCTTCGGTTTCGCAGGAATTAATAAAAAATTTCAAATTTGATTTTTTATACGAAAAAAAAGGTGGAGTTCGAAACATAATTTATTTACAAAAAAAATTGTCAATTGAGTTAATTTTCTACATTTGAAAGGGATTAATATAACTCTAAAATTGCATGGTATCCGTAATGCACTGCCTGCAATATGCTCTAATTTTTTTGCACATGTGAAGTCTTTCCTTATATGTCTCGACGAAGTTGAAAAGTGGGGAATGACAGCTGTATGCGAGTGTCTTTGTGGTATAAATCTGCATGGTGGACTAGCATCTCAGGAATAAAACAATGTTTTAGTTCTCGTAATTTATAAAGAGTGAATACTATTGACACCTGCTGGATTAGAGGCCGCACACATATACGTACACACACATGTTCGCATGTCACTTTTCATTCTGCTAAAGTCACGTAGCAGTGTGATGTGACTCTGAGGAGAGGCTGGGGGTGTTTTGCTGCGTATCAGATGCATCTCTAAATGGAGCGAGTGCATACGAATGTATGAAAATAGAGAAATTTGTTTCCCGAAGGTAACTGTTTTTTTTTTGTACTTGTGGTGGGTGGACCTTTACGTTAGCATATCCTCACAGTATTTTTTTCCCCTGCAAAATTTACTATATGTGCATTATTTATGCGTATTAAGAGTTTTATATGCTGAAAATTGGTGTTAGAATAATCGCCGCACGCGGAGTAACCATATAGATATTTTTTCCCCGCTGCCTGAATTTCCTAATGTACTGATTTTAAACTTGGGAGGAAATGTTTTTAATGATGAGCGTCTATGCCTGGGTTAGGGGGAATGCATGGGATCCTTCACTGTGCGTATCGCATATCGTGAGAAGTAGCGAAGTGGTTTTAACTCTGTTTTTTGGTTTTTTCGAGCCATAATTACTTTATAGAAAGCAGCATAACGCATCCGTACATGACACATTTTTTTCCAAATACTTAATTAATTTTTTTTAATTATTACATATGTACACGTCAAATATATATACGTTATGTTAGTGACGGCTAGAGTCTCATTAAATATTTTTTTCTTTAAATTATAATAAAACTGGTATACTAAATATTTAATTTAATTTAAATTTTAACGAAACTGATATACTAGATATTGTTTCTATACCAACACTGTTTTTTTTTTAACTTGCGTGGGCAGGACATAACACGAGATGAAATAAAAATCTATATACTGTTTTCAACACATTTATTTGTGCACGCAAATTACAACATTATTCTTATTATTCTGCATAATACAGGGAAATTTTTTTTACACGTGTTTCTTCTCTGAGTCTTGGAGGGTATTACACACGTAATATTATTTTTAAAATGTACAATGGGTTCCTCATAGTCTTTTTTCTTAATGTACCACGGATTATCATAAATCTACAATCTTTGGGCTTCTGCGTTGTACACGGCACAACAATATCTTTGATTTTTGCACTCGTGAAGACTTGTGGCGTAGGTCTCGACGAGCTGTCGAAACGGCCGGCAGCGGCAATGCTCGTGAACGTCTACAAAGTTCGTTCCGATGGGGCACGCGTTGCGAATCGCCTACTCTTGGCGTCTTCCAAACACATGCACAGGTTAATAGGGAATTATAGCAGAATCAAGCATTGCCGGAATTTCCTCGCACGGAATATTCCCCTCGTCCCAACTTAGTCCGTGCGTTTCGTACGTCCGTAGGAGGTACGCGTGTTGCGTGGTGCTGCCATGGACACGGCGGTAAAAAAGTGAAAACTTTGGTTTTCTCGTCTTCGTCACTGTACGAGATGGCAATCTGCTTGATAGTGCACGAGTCCAACGAGCAAAAACCTCGGAAAACCAAACGTTTCATACGATTTTGTTATATAAAAAAATTTTAAGTTCCCTCACATACGCCGAGTTTCATATATTTTTTACAAAGTCGTTTAAAACTTCATCGAGGTCCATACACATCGGCGGGCACCTGTGTTCTGGGTTGGTTTCCTCGCCGGGTATTGCTTGCCAGTAAATTTCTTGAAGGTGAGCATCATCCATGGTTACAGCTTAAGAGTAGATAGCTTGCACGGGGACGTCGACGTCTTCTACGGGGAGGGCGTCTTCAACGGGGACGTCGTCTTTCACTAGCGCAGACGTCGCGAAGGATGCTCGGTGGGCCTTGCGATAACTCCTGCGATTCGGCGTGCCGGGAACTAAGATGGTGCAGCCCTCTAAACACTCATTGCACGGGGGAGGTAGTCCCGCATATCTTCATCCTGCTGCAGGTAGGCCGGCAAATGCTTGAATACGGTCGAAATTTCGTAAGGTGCGTAGACCAGGATAAATTCTTTCGGCAGGTATGGTAACACGTCCCGTTTGTCCAAGGGGCTAAGCGAGCACACCCTTCCAAATGCCAAAATGGCCGAAATGATTTTATCGCCGCTTGGACAACACGTGTACATTTCTACGAGCTATAAAAATGACTGATTTACCGAGGGGGATCAGGGTGCGTCTTATAAAGAGTTTTTAAGGGGAAAAAATAGTCCGCTATTGCGATTAAAGTAGGCCACCGATTGGTAGGAACGAAGATTTCCGAAAACGCACGAGCAATTAGCCAATCCAAGAGATTGTCACGTGACGTGGTTAGCCAATGAGAATCAGGAGTTGGGATGGAGGCCTGCTGATTAATTGGTCGAACAAAAATGAGTAATTGTCGTAGGGGGTGATGGAGGTGAGAAACAGGGGTAGAGTTGGAGCGACTGCTTCTAATTAGTCATACGAAGGTTTCTGAAAACGCACGAAAAATCAGCCAATGGGAAAAATTGGCAGAGAAATTAAATATATAGAAATGGTGTGGTGCAATTAGCCAATGAGAAACATCGGAGGAGCAATTAAATATATTGGATAGGTTGGAGGGGAGCCGACTAATTGGTCGAAGGTTTCTAAAAACACCCAACTAATTAGCCAATGAGAAACATTGGCGGAATAATTAAATATATAGGAAGGGGGTGGGACATTTGGCCAATTTAATATATTGGAAGGGGTAAGTGGAAGGGGTCAGTCGTCTGCTTGACCCGGTGCTGGGGACAGTACCAACAATATACAACAAATGACAAACGAAAAAACTAATATGGCGGTGGAACGAAGGTGAGAGAGAAACTCCACCGAGATGGTGGAATGAGTATGGGTGGAGGGGGTGTGGGGGACCTCAGGAAATTTAAGTTTTTTAAATACAGTTTTAGAATAATTCTTTTAATAATTTTTAAATAATTTTTAATATTTATTAATATAATTATTTTATAATTTTTTGGGAATTTTTATTAATTTTTTTATTTCTGGGATCAGAGGTTACCGGGGTATAGTTCAAATATCACCAGGGTCAAGATCAAAGATCAAGGTCATCTGAATGTATTATGGCCTCCGGCCGACCGGAATGACAGAATACGAACAGCTCCGACGCTCCGGTTACAGGTCCCTATGTGCCAAGTCTCCATAATCCCTCTGCTGGGGCTTGCCTTGCCTTGTTTCACAACGTGCCATCACACCCAGAGGGCGAGGCGCAGGGAACACCCAGGTCCGTAACGACAACGCGCAGCAAGTGGCTGACAATAGGAGCCCCATTGCGCACTCGCAGATCCTGGCTACCAAGGCCGGCGCGGCGTTCGTCCCAGTTTACGAGCGCAGAAATGCGGCCGTCAACGTGCGTCACAGAGGGAACATCGCGCGGATAGACGCCGTGCCTATTCACAGTGACGTATTGCGACAGTCCTCCGTAGCGGTGATATACGGCACTATATGTATATGTATATATATTGGAAAATCGACTTTTTTATATTGTCTCGTTGTATTTTCTGCTTGCAAAGCATTATATACTATACGGAATAATAAGCGATTTAGCCAGTAGGAAAAGAAACAATGTACCATAATGGTAAAGGAGAGAACAGCACTGCTGTAACTTTTCATATTTGTGACATAGTACCCTTTACCTCCGATGCACAGATGTGCTGTTCGCGGCAAATTTAGCACTTTCGAAAGTCATGCTTGAGATCTACTTGTATGCACATGGTGTATTATTCCGCCATGTGTAAATATAACATTGTTAAGTGCCTGATAACTTTATTCATGCATCGGTCAAGTATAACTGTAAAATTATTAAAATAGTACATTTTTTTTTTTCAAATTTCTCCACTCTCGTACTTATATGCATAAAAAAATCAGAAAGCAAAATAAGTAATTTCAGTATTCACAAATGTTTATCTAATACTTTTAATTCAATTTAAAGGCAATGAGCTAATTTCCATCTGTCGTTACCAACTTTATTGGTTGAATGTCGGTGAGTTGCCCTTTAAAATACACAGTGCAGTCGATAAGCTCGTGGACGCTGTGGTACGTGGCTACCTAAACTCGGGCCATAAGTCAGTCTACGAACTTAATTGACTGTGGTTTTAAATATAGGCAAGGGCAGTAAAAAATGTTAAATACTTATTTCAAAAGTTTTTAAATAACCGGGAACAGCCTACAGCAACACGCACGGTAAGGCGTAGCGATTTTAGTCATATCTCATGGTTCTTTGTTAAGACTACCTCCCTACCTCCACTTTCCTTCCCGCCAAGCCGTTTGGCCGAATTTACATAAAAGGAAAATCATTACTACTCACTAAGCATTATTAATTAATTAATTAATTAAAATGTGTTTTTATTTTATTAAAATTATAAGTGTCCCTGTTTTTTGTGTCGGCAGATGGCCTACGTGCTTACGCAGCACTTGTGGACGACTCGACAGAGACGAAAGACGGGAACTTGACAATGTCCCGCACCCTGCCACAGAATATGTAAGAATACAGAAGTCGAAAATCCGCGCGTACCGCGATCTTCAGACTGGGGTTCGCTCGCCGGCGACTTGGTGAAACACCGCTCGTCATTTAGCGCCTGTAGATACCAACATCAGCCAACAGGTAACCTTTTACGGATCGTAATGAGCGGTCAGTACAAATGACACCTCATTCTCGCGAAAAGAATTCCACCCGGGCTAGACTTCAACATCCTACACGCGTGTCTTTGTGATAAGACATCTTGGTTTAGGCAGGTCCTTCTACAACTTTCGAGAATAATTACTGTTTATTTTAAGACCTCGTGGTATTCTAATTTTGGAATCATCATAACACCAAAAATAATAGTGGCTGGCATGCTAGGCAGTTTAATGTCTTGTTGTTGCGGCTAAACCGTACAAAATGCTAAATACAAATTACGAAAAACGAAACTCGAAAAGAACTGGAAGATGGCCTGTGTAGTTACGGCTTATAGGCATTGATATTCCCCCCAAAGGTTGATTTCAAAAGTTGTTACTTTATCGCGAAATAAGGTTACTCTAGTAATTACTGTCTGTGATTCGCGGTCAGACAGTTTAGATGCGTAGCAATTAAAACCACCCAGTCGCAAACATAGATCTGAGATAAACTGTTTTGAAATAAAACTGAACAGGAAATCTTTTCGCTGGCAATCGGATATCCCTACCGATCAGCCGCGTGTCCTTTCCCAGAACTCGCGCAGTCAATGAAAGATATATTACGCTTGCATCAAGGGAGTTGGCATGCCATTTCGTATTTGTGTAACTGGCCATCGATGGATTGACGTAAATTGAGCACTTCAAGAGTATAGCCTGACTTATTCTTTCAGCCATCAGCCCTTTCTGTTCCCATCACCCATATGTAAGAATTATCACAGCGATGGACCTGTTTTGAAATTCATGCATCGAATCAGTGACAACGGTTAAATGGTTGAAAACCAAATTATGTTACATTTAGGACCTTTACTTACTCTTTTGTGCATAAGACAAAAATAAAAAAAAAACCTTCCAGTTTCAATCAAAGGGCCGGGATGCTGTAGTGGTTAGACTACTCGCCTCCCACCTAGGCGAAACTTGTTCGATTCCCGGCGGGATCTTTCCTGGGTTTTCACATGTGGCAATCGTGCTGGACGATGCAGCTAGTCGGCGGGTTTTCTCGGGGATCTCCTGTTTTCCCCACCCTTGCATTCCGGCGCTACTCCATACTCATTTCGTTCTATCCTCATGGGCTCTCAAGACCTCGATGTTAAGAGCCGCCAAAATCTCTTCCCTTCCACCCTCAGTTCCAACCAAATTTAAACGTTACACTTTTACTAAGACATTAAAGACAATGAACTACTTTTCTTGTAGGTTTACCCACGGTTGATTCAGATGTCAGTAACCAGCCTCCCAAAGCCCTCATTTCACCGCTGTCCCACCCCAGTCTCATCCGTCCATCCATCCTATCTTCAGGCTGTTAGGAATAACGGGTCTATCGCCCGGGCACGTACGTTAAAAATAATTCCAGTCATTTTACGGAAAAAAGCTGGTAAAAAAATCCCCAGAACTACCCCTAAAATTACGGAGGCATTGCTTTTCCAACAACGGAATTTCCGTAAATTCCACGGAACGTTCCGTGAACTGAAGGAACCTTTTCTCTAAATTTGCTAGATAGTTCACGAAAAATAGCTTAAATTTTGCTATGCGGGCTTCTTACTCGCGTTTTCGTATATTAACTGTATAATTCAGTAAAACTTTCCGTGAATATATGGATCAAGTGTGTGTACATATATACATATAAATATATATATACATATATATACACACTTATTATACATAAAAGAATATACGGAGACACTACGCTATTCAAGTGGACGATGCAGAAGAAGGTTCAGTGCATCCATTGGCTTGCGAAATTTGAATCTGTGACGCGTGTTAGTCGATGAGATCGTCGCGTTTTCAACGAAGAGCCACCACATGAAAACAAGATTCGCCGGTGGGATGAAACAAGATGCGGCTCTTCCACACTAACAGTGACATTGTTCGTGAGTTTCTGGATTTAACATTTCCACAGCGATAGATAGGCAGGGGTGGATGGTTGGCGTGGTCCCCATACGATCACCGGACCTCACACCACTAGACGTTTTCGTTTGTGGCTACATCAAGCAGTGTGTGTAAATTGTTCGTGTCAACGATATTCCGCACTCGAAAGAAAAAATCAAAGAGGTTTTTCAGTCCGTTACACCTGATGTTCTCCGTCGTGTATGGCAAGAACTGAAGTGTCGGCTAAATGTACGTAGGGCAGTGAATGGAAGCCACGTCGAACTGGTCTGAGCACGCAAGAAACTTGATAGGATGATCTCTTGTCTGGCACGTCGTTGGGATACTTACTGCTTAAGATTAATTTAATAAAGACTTTACGGGCAGACTGAATTTCAAAAGAGCAGCGAAGAAGGCATGTTGTGAGACTCGCGTTTCCGGCTGGGCCTAGCCGAGGGCTCCGGGCAGTGTGCGAATAATTTTATTTAAAGGGGTAGTGAGGGAGGGGGGAGGAGAAGATGCCTGGGAATTTCCCGAATTCCTCATCTCATATTTTTTTTTTTCCTTGCTCATACAACAAAAATTATTTCCCTGCCTGGGAAAGGGATTTATCTCCCTGAAGAGTAATGCATGATGTTACTGATACGAATCGTTCCCCCACATACATATTATAACAACGAATCTTTATGCCTACTTCAGATTTAAGTACTGGCTGGAAAAACTACGAGACCACAGGCGATTGAGATATACCGTCTGTATAAACCCAAGTTTTCGGCGTAGCGCAAAATTTTCGCGTCGCCCTTGGTGAACTTAGGCTCCCGCCTACCTGGTGCTTGACCGCCGAAAGTCCCATGTGTGCACGGAGCACGACGAGAACACTGCGCGCCAGTTCAGTGCCCTGCGCTTAGTGGCGATGGCGTACTTGATGTGCGAGGCAGTGTCGCTCTTATCGCTCCTGCGCTTCTCGGCCTCAAACGCGGAAAAAATCTCCAGGTAGGCGGGAACCTTAACTTCACACAATGCACAGATCGGATACACATACCGCTGCAGTTTGTTTATAACTTAAGCCAGTACATGCAGGATGTATCCGGGGTGACAAACTTTCAGGGATGGAGGAGAAGGGCTCCAACATCCATTTGAGATAGGGATCCCCAGTACGTAAACGCCTCCGTCATCGCGGGCATCGCGTCCCCCCATCGCCCCACTCTTCCTCGTGTCCTAGCCGTTGCAGCACGCAATCCCCATCTCCACCCCGGAAAGGCATCTCCATCCACAGACGGCGGAGCATGACGCCGACAACTCCGCTTCCGGTCACGCCGCTCGCTGCCTGCCTGCCCGCCCGTCTGTCGCCGGCAAGCCCTACACGCCAGGCGCTGCTGCTCTGCCTAGAGACGGGTCGTTACAGATACAAGTCTGTATCTGTTTCAAACTGATATAGATACATACTTGTATCTGACATAGACTAGAGATGAGGCAGACCGCTTATTCGTCTTCTGCGCATGTGCACAACATTGACCTACCCCAGAGGAACACAACTGTCGAAGTCACACGATGAACAGTAATGAACGTGTTTGTTTATATATTAATTTTCAAACGACAACCACTTTTATATTAATAAATTACTTTTTACCAATTTGAATATTTAATGAAACTGCATTACACATTGATTAAAGGAGGTAGAAAAACATTTCAAAACTCTTGTTTACCAGACAGTGTTCTAACCTCAAATCGAATCCCCGCCGTTATTGCTAGTCGTATTGGCAGAAAAGTGGTACAATGTTGAGACACGGAGATTGATTGTGCGCAGCCAGCGAGATCGGTCTGCCTCATCTTTAGTCTGTGGTGTAATGATAAGTTGTAGTGCAGTAGACAGAGAACGTAACGTAACGTAACACACATAAACACCCCAGATTGATTGAATCTTACCACATATCTGTATCTTAGCAAAGATGTTTGTAGTTCAAAAACAATTGCCACAGCCAGTTCTCCGTAGGCTACGGACACCACACAAGAGACACCAGGAAGAAATAAAAAAAATAAAAAAAACTACCACTAGCTACTAACCAAATGATTACTCTTAGAGACTTGATTTAAAGTAAATTTGATTTAATTGTAAAATAAATATTTTTCTTGAAACATTATGAATTAAATGAATATCTGTGCAAATACTAAGTATTCTGTAGATAGTTCATTATTGATTTCAAAATGTAATTTACTTTGTGTGGCCATAACTATGGGAGTAGCCCTCTCGTGGGTATTTCTTGATTTCAATTCAAATGTAGCTAAGTCTCTTCAGATTCTTTAAATTATTTCAAAAGTTGTAAATTAAATCAATAAATAATTTTCTTACACCAACCCAGTTGGGAGAAAATGAGATCTCAGTTCAGGGCTCCGTAGGCATATAGGTAGAGGAACTTAAACAAAAAATTATGAACCAAGGTGGCGTAACGTAAGCCTGATTAGTTTCTCAAAAATCATTAATTATTTTACATGCGTAGTCTCTGTGTCGAAAATTCAGCACACTTTAGCTTGAAATAAATCTTGATCGCTGCAACCGCTCTTGATATCTTCTGTAGCTGGTTCCGCTGGTCGTGGGCCTTAGTCTTCTCACAACAGGCCTTCGAGCCTTAGGTACATCACTAGAGTCTTTGCCGTACCATACGCAATCGCGGTAGCTCAAATTTGACTTTAAAATAATCCGCGTAGGCAGCGCGTGCAGAGTTAAAATATTCTCCTTCAAATGCCGCGCGTCTTCACCCTAACGGCAATCTGCATTCTTGTACGGTGCCAGGCCAATTAAACAGCAAAATAAAATAACTCTCAGGCCGACGACCCACTAGTTCATCGCCTGCCTGACAGAAAACCAAGATGGCTAAAAGCCTTAAAAACTGCATAATTAAACGACGCCTTTAAACATCGCGCCAATCACGAATCACGAAATGGCTACATCATATCTTACACATAAATCTTGTGTTACCATAGGAACCAATCGACAAATTCCTCTATGCAAAGCGGCCCACATAAAAATAACTTATTGAATGAAAACAAAAAGACTTACAAGCATAATTACATGGAAATACGTTTTATGAGTTTAAAAAAACTTGCAATTAATAACATGAATTTAAGCTGGAGTAAATAAAATATATCTGCCACAAATAAATAACAAATAAAACAAATAAATATTACTTTAGCATACACATTGCAAAAATAAACTGAGGTAACTGTGACAGGAATAAGTAGCGGTTATTTGAGGCGTTACAATGGTATATCTGAAAACGGATATTCACGATAAAGTGAGCACTTTTGGAAGCCCTACTATGTTTCTACTTTCAGCACGTTGTTTGCATAATATCTTTCCACGTACCTATCAAAATAAACACAGCCATGTGACTATCAGCTGGTTTTTACATCAGCTGGCTCATATATCCTCTTCATGCTCATTAAATAAACAACGAAAAGTAATAAATATCGTAATCAGGACTATAAACATGTACACGTTAATTTTAGTAAATATTGGTTTGTGAATATTGACTGATGTACACGATTATTTTTATGTTAAGATATTAATTAATGCCTTTTACTGCGGTCAATACTTCCGAAAACATAAGAAAATATGTTTGGTTTAAACTTTATCCTTTTTCCGGTAATAAAAAGACGTTTTGAACGTTCTCCTTTAAGGAAACTGAAAAGCTGAAACACTCACCCGTTAAATGTGTGAGTCACACTCGTAAGAAAGACACATTTTTAGATAATATGGTGCATTTACTCCATCCAGAAGACAATGTGTCTTAAGCAATTGTTAAATGGCCCAAGAATTATGTTTAACGACATTTATGAGTAAAATTGCATGCATTAACAACTCACAAATCAATATTTTAACACAAAACTATGCACAAGCAAATAACGGACGTTGCTACGAAAACAAGTGCCATGATGCCATGAAACAAAATAGCTGAATATAATTGATCAAAATTTTTACAGCATACATCCACAGTAATATTTATCACTCGATGCAAGTTTAGTGACTATTCATCCAGCCACACAGTTTTTAAAGCACATAACAGGAATTATTTCTATAACATGCTGTTTTACTTACGAAAAAAAAATTACTTTACGCCTATACAATTTAAATGCCTGCACTGATATGAACGTCACTTCGCCAGAATACAAAAAAAAAAAAAAAATTTACCTATCTGATGAGAATGTATTTTATGTAAGTCGTGGAAGCCAGAAAGGGGCTACCCACTGTTCGATATATAGGCTCATGCAAATTAAATAGTTTGGACAGCCGCTATAATACAGATTTAACGTATTCCGAACACTCAAGGAATGTTTCATGTGCAGTATAAAACATTTTCAGGCCGTTATTATTTAAATACGAGTGACAAAGTGCCAAGGTATTCTCGTAAACTGGGAATCGTGTAAAAGCCTACTAAATAACACATGCACATTTATTTAATCTTTCAGAATTGCAATACGGATCGCAAATATAACAAAAACACACTTCCAAAGGTTCAACTTTATTAGAAGTTCGAAATTTATACCAACCAATTGCATGAAGTAGCACATTTTCCAAGTCGGCAATATGAATTTCAAAGAATTTCCGAGACAAGAAACTGCATGGAGGTACAGCAGACAGCAATAACAAGAAATAATGCCACTTGACTCAAAACATGTTTAGAAAATCTTTTATTTATTATGTTAATGAATACTTTATTTCAGGAGTTACAAACTGACATTTAAAATCACGTTGGTCGCGAAATGTTATTTTTTCGGCACACGAGCGCGGATCGGAATAAAAAAAAAACAATGAACCAGCAAATTTGAAAGTTGCGTCGGCCAGGTGATATGTGAAAAAATTAGAAACATAAATGTGTTATAATCATGCCAAATCTTATTCTTATTTGCATGTAACAAAAAGAAACTGAGTTTCAGGCAACAAAAATTTTTAACTTTACGACTGACGTTAAAACATGCAACTACTTCTCATAGCTCGCTGCCAACTTAATTGTGAGTATTGCTGTCATTGCTAACGTTAAATAAAACGCAGTTATGAACAGTGATGTTTTTCATAGGTTAAATTTAAACGTGCTCACTTTATCGTGAACCATGTATACGAACTATCTGATACTTTCTGTGTCAGATACAGGAATTCGCCGATTGCGTCGCTACTTCGCTAGTATCTCGAGTAGGCTTGTTCGTGCATGTTGCCAGGTACACGTTATCAAGTAGGCACGTTATCAGGCACGCGCATTATTGAGTACGCGTGTGAACAAGAGAATAATAAAAGATTTCATTAGCGTGAAA
Source organism: Clitarchus hookeri (assembly GCA_002778355.1). Lineage (NCBI taxonomy): Eukaryota > Metazoa > Arthropoda > Insecta > Phasmatodea > Phasmatidae > Clitarchus > Clitarchus hookeri. The sequence goes on from NQII01000024.1 coordinate 982,184, forward strand.
ATGTATCGGAGGATATAATTAACTTGCTATATGTAAATCTTTTAAACAAAAACTTAATTGTAATTTTTTTTTCTAAATTACTTAACTGTGCAGTTTCCGTATCTAAACCAAGAATTTGTATTTCATCTAAACCGCACAATTTAAACACAACTGAAATTTTATGTAATGATGTTACATGGAACAGCAGACGCAACATACAGGCGACGAATGCTAAACTGATACTAAATGCATCTGCTACTTCAGCAATGTACTCATTTACAGTACTTGATACACGTGGGTATCAGATACAAAGTAACAGGTTGATACTCTGTGTCCCACCTCTAGCTCTGCCACGACTGTAGTGCTCTTTACAGAACCACTAAATATAAATAATTCCTCAGAAGGAAATAAGTCCTAGGAAGAATTTTCTCCCCGTTTTTTTACGAGATAACTTCCTGACTAGACTTCGGGGCCGCGGTGGTGTAGCGGTTAGACTACTCGCCTCCCACCAAGGCGAACCGGGAGTAGAAGGAAATGAGGAGAACTGGCAAATGCCACAACGACCTCATGCTCTGTCATTCCTCGTCAACAGCAGCCATCTTGTTTTTCCCTCGAAATCTCCTTTTTTCTCCTTCAATTTTTTTCCTATTCCCAACCTCCTGCTCTATCATTTCAACTTGTTTTTTCATGCTCTGGCATTCCACTTGGGTTTTTCATGCTCTGTTATTCAGCTTGGTTATTCTTTCACGCTCTCACGTTTAAAATTCCTTAATTTATTTTTCATGTGAACATTTTTTTTTAGTGAGTGGCCACGAACGGCACATACAGTATATTAAAAATACTTATACTTACACATACTATATATGCGTATATGCTGCTCACGTTTAGCAATTTTTGAAATAAACCTTTGAAAAATATTCCTACCCCTGCCTGCATTTTAAGGGGTACACCGAGTGGCATGAGCTCAGTAAAATAGGTACTATGGAGAAAAAGTAGTTCCATGTCTCAACGTTGAATTAAAACTGTTAGGTAAACATATGTAAATACTAAACATTTTTCTTTTATTTATTTAATGCTTATACAGTAAGTGTAAGTATGAGGAAATTTATAAAATATTTACTTCTCTAATAATTTCAAAGTTTCACTTAACCGACGCACGACTAAAGTGATCTGGCCCATGACAATGTTAATTTTACACATCGTTGAATAATACGCAATGTGCGTACAAATAGATCTTAAGCAGGGCTTTCAAAAATGTTCCGTCTTCCGTAAACTGCATTTATAGGTGTTTTGCTGTTATTTAAAGAGCAGCTTTTTTAAAGAGAGAAATATTAGAAAGAGGGTTTTCAAAGAAATTTTTGGGTTTGTTGAAACTGATAGACAAATTTCAAAATAGCCTATATCCGATTTAAGTCCTTAGCTTTGTTACTACGTCACAAAATGGCGGGGTCGCCGCTAAGTCCAACGGTTGCACGTTGTAAGACTGCAATGCAAATACTGCTCCAGTTCAGTAGCTTGGGCATAGAGGCGTACAAAATTCATTCCCTTACTTCAGTATCTCCAACACGCTCGAGACTCGAGAAGCGACCTACATTCTGAACAATTATTCCGAAAAAAGGACCCGCGTTTCTAACCAAGGAATCTTCGTGGCGTAAACCGGCGTGCCATTTTCCTGTTTGCTTACGCGCATAACGAAGAAAATGCGGTCCACATGCAACACCAGTACTACCTGGCGGCGAAAATATTTAGTTGCCAAACTATTAGCATTGAGCTTCCCGGCCAGAGTATAATAAACCTTAACCATGACAATGTTAATTTTACATATGGCAGAATGATAGAAAACGAGAAGTAAAAGCGTAACTTGAGCAGGGCTTTCAGAAGTGCCCGCGAACAGCTTATAGATTCGCAGCGAAGCGGTGCACCGGCAGGCATGTGCTGCCAGCACGTTGGCACAGCGCGTGTTGTGACAACGTCCCTGGAATTTTGCCCTGCCCTGGGACACGAGGCATTCTTCTCCGTGCGCACGCGCAAGAGCTACTTTCCCGTTTGCCGTGGACGCGTAGCGAGTGAGCTCTACTCTATCGCATGTATCGACTTATTTGGGGGGTGGGGGTGGAGAGATTTGGATGGCTCTTAACATCGAGGTCTTGAGAGCCGGCGAGGGTGAAACGAGGTGAGTATGGAGCAGCGCCGGACTGCAAGGGCGGGAGAAACGGGTGATCCCCGAGAAAATCCGCCGACCAGCGGCATCGTCCTGCACGATTCCCACATGCTAAACTCTAGGAGCGACCCCACCGGGAATCGAACCCAAACCGGATGTGAGGCAAGTAGTGTGACCACTACACCACCGCCCCCCCCCCCNGAAAAACCCTATCGTCTCCCTTCTCCTTCCCAATATATGTTTAACCTCACCTCCTTAGAAATTATGTGCCGACGGCCTTGCCGTGCTGGGAACCCGGCGGTCTTCTGGTATAGTCCATTAATGGTTACTTCCAACTTTTCTGAAGCCCTGCTAAAGTTCTACTTTCAGACCATTCTTCCGTCTCATGAAAAAGAAGCTCTACTTAGTCTAGAACATTTCTCCCGAAGGGACAACACACCAGATTCGTGCCCACTCAGTTTAATAATATTTTGCATGAGAACTATTTCTTACTCGGGCATTACAAACACACCTATCAACTCTCTGCACTTACTCATATTAATTATAAACGAAATATTAACATGTATAGGTAAAATATAAGTAAAATCCAATTCAACTAAAATAATATTATTTTTTGTCGACAGAAGTGTGATACATAACAGATTTAGGACAAAACCAAACTCGACGTAAGTAGGGTGATTTTTCAAAGGTTTGATTAAAAAAGTGCGAAGAAACCGCGAATAGACTATAGCCATTGTTCAGCAACGTTTGGCGTGGCCAGTAGGGCCTACTTGGATGGGTGATCGCCAAGGAACACTACGTAGCCGTCGGCACCCAAACCCCAGCCCAAACGTTATTCCGAGAGTAGAGTAAAGTAACACTTAGTGACAGCTGAGGAAAGTAAAATTAAACGTGATTTTGGAACGGGTATGATGTAAATAGCATTCTGTGTTTACAAATGTACTGATTAAGCAACCAATGTAAATTCCAAATTACATTTGTCCTTTTCCTCAAATTCTTTCTTTTCCAAAATATTAGTTATACATATAAACAGCTTCACAAGCCATAAATTAATCATAGACATTACATCTAAACATGCAACCTTTATAAATGTTAGCTTTTAAATAAAAAATACGAAGTTTATGACTCGTCATTATTAACTTTCTCGCTTGTGTCTGTAAAAAGAATGTTCACATTTCCTTTCAATTCGTTCAGTTCTACTAAACTTTCCGCCATTTTCGTTTTACCTTTCCAAACTCGCTGAAATAGTGTGTAAACGTTTTACTCTGGCAGAATGCTCGGAGTAAGTACTCTGCAGTTTTGAGACACTTCTAAGAACGATTAAAGCAATTGCTCAACGTTCTTTGGGACAGCCAAATAGAAAAGTTTACTCTCGCAGCAACGTTTTGGAACGCTGCCGCCGCCCAGACGGTCGGCAAGGCATCCCCACTTTCAGGTACGGAGGTGCAGCCCTCGGGCCAAGTACTCCGCCCTCTTCCTGTCCCAAACTGGGACACAGGCATTCCCTGCCCGCGCGAGCTCCCTCTGAAATTAATACATGGGATAACGTGCTTGCATCAAGGCCTGTCTACAATCTACGAACTCTTTCTTATCCACATATTTTCTGCTTGTCTGATGTGCGCCGGCACTGTTCTCAGAATAGCCAACGTAATATTAATTTCTGTTCGTTCGTGCATCAGCTGATACAGGATTTTGTAAATGGCGCGTTGTTAGTTTTGAATACATTACGTTGCCACTCACTGACTGTCAGAATGTGGCCTTCTTATATGAAATGAACCATGCCTGTGGACGCGGACGTGTCCTAATCGCGGCGTCAAGTGACGTCACATTGACACAGTCTGGATATGGTCTACAAATGCGTTGTCGGAAGTGAGCTTTCAGAATTTGACACTAGATCGAAGTAAACTCTGCACATTATTTGTTGTTATGTAGTGATATTGCTGCGTTATTGATTATTTAACGTTTACGAGATGGGTGATTTGAATATTTATTTTTATTTATGTGTTAGGCCCCGACTATTTTATTTTAAATAAGTTCGCCAACTGACGTCCAAAAATTTTTCTTTGAAATTTGCGTTTTTTTTAAGTTGCATCCTTCATAGCAAATAGTTCAGACAGAAGGCAGCATTTCATCACGTTCGTCTTGAAAAAGTCCACCTTGCATATCCATTTACAACGTAAAAATTACACGAATTCGCGCGGAAGTATCGGAAGTCTTCTTTTTTCTATCATCTTAGGAGACAACTTGGGACAAAAGTTCAGTTTCCTGAATTCTTCGACTTAGGGCACAGGTTGACTTGGGACACGGGAGCTTGGCACAGCGCCATGATGTCATAGGGTCACGTGCAGTGGCGCAGTAACTGGGTGGAGGGGGAAGGCAAGGAGCCATTGGTCCTCCCTGCTGGTGATGGGGAGGGGGAAGGGGTGCCAAACTCTCAAATCCTTGAGGCAAAAGAAGTATTTCTAGGTTTAATTGAAACTACTGATATCACAGGAGAGAGGCTGTTTGCTGTTATTGAAGATGTTCTTTGTCGTTTCAATTTGTAATTTCAAGATCTCAGGGGACACTGTTATAATGACGGGAGCAACATGTCTGACGCCGCCAAAGGAGTGTAGGCAAGAATAATAGAAAACCAGCCAAAAGTCCAATATTGCCATTGTGCTAATCACTCACTAAATCTTGCTCTTCAGGACTGTGTAAAAGGTATTTCTCTACTGAGAGACTGCTTGCAGTAGGTGCAAGAAATTTGTAATATTGTTAAAAGGATCTCCCAAAAGAAAAAATAAGTTTGCAGATTTAGAACTAGAAAAAGCACATGATCCCAAACCATTATGCCCCACATGCTGAACAGTCAGCGCAAAATCTATTATCAGTGTGATCAACCCTTATCCAGTGGTTCTTCAATTTTTACAGTCTCTCGCAGAAAGTAACGAAGATGTTGCAAGTAAAGCATGTGGTTTATATGATCAGTTTTCTAAAGGAGAAGTGTACCTAGGCTTGCGATTTGATTTATGAAGCATCCAAAATTAAAATACGGTTAAATTTTGATTAAAAATAGGCTTATTAATTCATTTATAAAATCATTTTTATAGGACATAAGTAAATTTTAGCAAAAAAATTTTCAAGAGTTAAACACTTGTTTAACTCCTTTCTTCTTTCATATGCAAAATAAGTCGTACTTTTCTGACAATCTTGATAGTGTGTGTACTACTTTTTGATGAGTTGTGCATGTCGAACAGTCTGGTGCAGTGCCACATCGGACGTCACTCTAGTTTTATCTTAATCTTTACATTCGCAGTGCAGACAATTATCTGCCTGTTGCACAGGAAGGTTTATATTTGACCAGTGCCGTACTCTGCGAGACTCAACGTCCAGTGATCTTCCCTGGGGGGTAATTATTTCGTAAGTCGTGCTACTGCTCTACGTTATGACTGGTCCGTATTACTGATCATCGAACACAAAGCGGATAGCTTATTGGTTGTGATGACGTAACAAGTTATTTGTCATCTTAAATACAGATGGTACAAAAATAAATTTTACTGCATCACCTAAAACAGTGAATTGATGTCGGAATGAAAGGGTTAAAGTGTGTCTGAAAGGGTCGGAGGTGTAATTCGTAATCGTGAGTCAATCACAGAAGTGTGGTAGAGTACGACAGGGACGGAGAGTCTGATGCCATGTTCCGATTCGTTTCGAGTTTCGTTTTCCGTGATTTGTATTTAGCATTTTGTAAGGTTTTGTCGGAACACTACGATATTCAACTGTTTAGCATGCCATGCTGCTACCATATTGGTGTTATGATTCCAAAATTAAAAGTCCACGAAATATTAAAATAAATAGTAATTATTCCCGAAAGTTTTTAAAGGGCGTTTTAAAATATAAAATTAACAAAATAAAACAAATATGATGTGAAATAATTATATTTATACAATTATTGTTACTGAACAAAACTGTGCAATTAAAAAATACCGATTTCAAGAATATTACAGCAATTTGCTTTCTGGAATAATTTTTGTGAGCACAATACACATTCGTTTATTCCAATGACCTCGTCTATACATGTATTTAAACGTTTCAAACAGGCAAAAATAAACGGCTGTATAGCGGATTTCTTTGTATTTGAAGACAGAACTCGCATAGATATGCTTCCATTGGTTCTCTAGAGTTTATGTTGACCTCACATGAACACTGCGACGCATCAGTTAAAAATTTTCTTCAGTTATAAAAAAGAACACGATGGACTGTATAGCGTGTTACACATGGCAAGTCACTGTGATTGGGACACAGTCAACTCACCAATACATTGGCAAGCGACTTTCCTAGCAAGTGCGATGGAGCTGCAGATATCGCTCAGTCTGGACCCCCTGGGTCCTCCAGTCTCGGTGGGACTTTCACGCGCTGGAGGCACCCGTGACGTGCGTTACTTTCCTTCCTTACTCATTACATTACGTCAGCGGCCAGTACGCCCACTCACGTCACGATTTAGGCGGTGTATCTGACGTTCTCTCGGCTCAATACACTTCGTGCTACAATTTTAAATTCCACTATTGTAATACTATGTTAAAATATTTTTTGATAAATTTATATTATTTTAATAAATTATGAAAAATTAACTTCACAAACAATAACAATATATTATATATATTCTTGTAAAATAACATTGGTATGTTTTATGAAAGTTCAATTATGCTAGCTGTTAACCCAGTTGGAGGGCGCTGCGAACATGCAAAGGACTTCTGGACAAAACTGAAGATTATATCCTAAGTAAAATTGTAATAGGTTCCCCAATAACGAGTCCCATTAACTGTGAAATACGTATAGCACAAACTGAATATACACCGCTTACCCAATCCGACATTATTAATACAGATTTTAATCAACGACTCCAGAACAACCGCTGGTAGCCAAAATACCGTAGACAAGAGAACATTAAATATGCAAGAAAAAAAATTAGAATAAATTGGAACGTGTCCAACGAGGCACGTCCTCTAACGGCCAAACTGGCTAACAAAATATCCCCAACGCGGAATAAGTCGTCAGGGTGCTAAATGGATATACTTCAGCGACGTCTGTTACATTGGAATATTTATTTGAAGTTTTTGGCTTCCTATTGCAAAGGAATAACTGGTTGCACCACTGCGTGCAAGTACAAGCAACTAAAATGTTACAGATCTAGGACGGCAATCAAAATTCTGAAATCGATGGTATGGCAGCACATTTATAAATTCAAAATAACGGTACTTAGTTTTTGCTTGAATTTAAATGCCAATTTTCTTGACCTCGCAGTTTTTATGCATCTGAAGACAACTTACACGAACGCCATATTTCGTAAACTACACTCATTTGCAAAGAGAATTGATCATCATGAACGAATCACGTGAGTACAACGGAGGTCGTCATATCCCGACAAGTGTCCCATTAACGTTTAATGCGGGTTACTTGCGCGGGCGTGCCGAAGACAACTTACAAATACACCATATTTCGTAAACTACACTCATTTGCAAAAAAAAATCACCATTAACGAATCACGCGAGTACAACGACGTTTGCCACTCAGTATCGTCATAGCCTGACATGTGTCATATTTGTGTTTAATGCGGTTTGCTTGCGCTGATGTGCCACTAAAGGTATGCAAATCCCTCCATCATTTAGAGCTGCAAGACACAGAATGAGGCATTAGTAGCAGTGTGAGCAGTGTAAGCCACAGATCCAAGTTCAATGAACCCGCAGCATGCCCCGATGGCGTATCCGACAAGCCTTTGCTCAGCTGGATGAGTTTGAGAGAGACCGCATCTTCTGCCTCCGAGAGGCAAGTTGGTTGTTTCGACGTATTTTTCGACACTCGAACCGTTCTACCTAAACTGTGAGTCGGTGTTGGACGCAGTGGGAACAGGAGGGCACAAACACCCGTCGAAAAGGCTCGGGTCTACCCCGGTGGACCACCATCAGCAGGGAGGATCGTTTCTTCGTGCGATAGGCTGTACTCCACTGGCGTCACTGTGCACCATCCAGGGACATGTCACGGCAGCTGGTGACAAGCTTGTGTCCACCAGCACCACATGCAGGCGGCTAGCAGATCGGGATCTGTCGTCCCGGCATCCCTTACGACGTCCACCATTACGATCTGAGCATTGCCGATCACGTGTGATCTTCTGCCGGGAACGAGCAGCATGCATGGCAACTTGCGGATTGGCGACGAGTGATGCTCAGCGACGAATCACTGCTCTGTTTGAATACAGACGACCACCGAATTCGAGTCTGGAGACATCCTGGCCAGCGCCATGATCCATGCTTCATTGTGGAGAGCGAGAGATTTCATAGCGTGGGGGGCCATTTCCTATGATTTCCGTACCCACTGGCGGTGATTGAAGGAACCCTGTCGGCGCGGCGATGCGTTCAAGAAAAGCTGTGACCATGTGCGCTTCCCTTCCTGATGCAGCTTAACACATCAAAAAAGTACGTAGCGTCTTTTGTTAATGCTTAGTGGCATAGACTATATGATGCCTGAAGGTTAAGGGGTAAAACACAAAAGGACTTCATCACGACTTCGTAGTTTTTGAACAGGTTTATTCGACGGGACTTTACTTATACCTTCCCGGCACTGTTGCGGGAATTTACACATACTTTCTGCCGAGGATTTTCTCACACATTAACGCCCTGCGATTTCAAGGCCTGAAGGGCTGGTTACAATGTTCAAAGTTCTGGTTACATNTTTCAAGGCCTGAAGGGCTGGTTACAATGTTCAAAGTTCTGGTTACATTTCTGTTGCTGTAGGGGCATTAGGTGTCAGGACAGGTCCCTGAGTGACGACGGGGTTACTTATCTGTACATGTTGCGTGGTAGTTGTTCCGGCAGTTGGTGGTCTGGTGAGCTGGATGGTCCTGGTAAAGGCCCTCTGTGGTTGGTCTGTTGCACGCAGCTGGCTTCCTCTTGAGCTGGCG
>NQII01000024.1:1008344-1202734 GCA_002778355.1 Clitarchus hookeri
GACAGGCCTGGTTTGCATGTGTTTCTGTATCCAAATTCAATTATCTCTGACAAAAGATGCAAAGGCCAACCTACCATCTCAGCTTTTAAGAACAGAACTTCATCAAAATTATTTGCATCCATGTAGAGGGGAGTAGGCTAATTAATTATATTGGCAACTTCTTGTTTCATATATGACATATCTTTTGAATTAATTTTACTTGTATCAGTATTGAAATATTATATTTTTTTTATCTTTGCTGAATTATTGTTTATTTTTTGGTCCAGGTACTAGCTATTTTTGTATTCTATTTATTGACTATGTTAGCAATTGTTTGGTCAGCATCCTACCACTTTTTAATCAGAAATATTTTTTGTTTAATTAACCAAGATATTTTATCTTCCTCAATGGATTTTTACTGTGAATATTCACTGTTGGGGTTGTTTTCTGTTCACTTCATTTAATTTTTTGATGGTTTATTGTTTGCTGCCAAATGTTTTTAACAACTGCTAAAATCTCTGTTGCTTCAGAGTTCTTGGTCATCCTGTCATGCAATATTATTTGCTTTTGTGAAGTTCCTGCCTTCATTAATTTTTTTTTCTGACTTACGTTTGGCCACAGACTTCATCCATTTAAATTGACTTATTAATGCAAGTCTCCAATTTCTGGAAGAGGTTGTTGACTGTTCCCCCTTCCACTTGGGGTTTCGGGCTACATGCCCTTATTACGTACTCTGAACAGTTGTTGCCAAGTCGAAAAGAACACTAAATTTACAGTTTGACAACATATAATTTTTATTTTGAACAAGGTAACATATAATACAGGAAGTATATAATGCAGAAATTTTGCACTAGCTACAACATTCGCACACACACACCTCACAATATTTTACAAAATATAATCTTTGAAAATAAGTTTTCTTATTCAGGCACTGCCCACATGGATCATGGGACAGAATTTTGTGCGTTGGCAGCTTGACAAAATAAAATTTATAATAATACTCTTGCCATTTCTTCAGAAGAATAAATTTCTTATATATTTGACAACAGGAATTGAAATGTCTTCACTGACCTCTACAAATTTATATCTTTCGATTATCATAGAACCTATGCACTATTAAGCTGCAATTGCTTTAAAAAAATTTCAATTCTATGTTTGGAAAGCATATTCAATTATATAGACATTACTTGAAATTAATACAATAATGGTTAAATAATTACAGGAATATCAGATAATTTACTGAAAATCCTGACAAACTATTTGCTGCATTTACTATATGAAGAAGTAATATGAATAAAAATACTATAATTGCACAGTGTGATTTAATTTGTTACTATAGACAGGGTCTGGGCTTAGACAATTATCCATATGATATACTATCCAAACACCAACTGCATTCTAGAATATAGATTTCAGGATAAACTTAACACACACCTGAGACTAACAAATTGTTAAATTTGATTTTGTTGTATAAGAGCATTGCATAACCAGGATAGAGGAGGAGGGGGGAAATAGAAATTGAGGAAACAATCAAGACTAATTTTGCTCCATTTTGTGTCCACCAACTACATGCACTAACTGTCAATAAAATTCCTGCCTGGGCTTCAAATATATTTAGAGCATATTATCATCAAATTTGCAAACTGTATGTTAAAACTTTGCCAAGGTAACAAAAATTTGTACAACTAGCTCTTGGTAAAAATTGTAGTTGGACACACTGTCCTGGGAATTCTGATTTTTCAATCCGGCAACTTTCAGAGATGAGGGTACAAACTAAGGCTGAGACCTACAAAGGGTTCTTAACTTCAGCGCAAGCATCAAAGATTAATCTTTTATACATAATACGAGCTATAAAATATTTTCATTAGATTAAACAAAAAAGTATACTTTACAGAGTTTTGAAATAAAACGACAAGACAGCAATTAACAAATCTAGAAAATGTCTCTCATAAAGACAAGCCAAAAAGCATACAAACAATGCACCAACACAACTATGTGATAACTGTCAAGACTACAAACTTTATTAACATCATCTAGTATCCCATATTCCATTTACGAATATAGACAATCATAAATTCCAAAACACAATTAGCAACTGAGATTATTGCATTTGTACGATACATTTGTATGATTCACATGTCAATTGTCAGTTTTCCTGGAATAACTGTGTGTTTCCTCAACACTTATTAACATTTTGCAGGCGATATTATTCAAGGCCGGTCAAGACAATGCGTTTCTAAAATTGTACAATTTTATATTTTTACATTTTGATGTTATTATAAACTTTGAAAGTGCCCATTTGTGAGTAGTACTTACATCTACACAACAATGTACTAAATGCCCTACACACATATCAAAACAGGAAAATGATTAGTCCGAAGGTGGCTTTAACACTGCTCATTTTAAGAGATTGAAATATCTAAAGAAACTTCAACAGTGAGTAAACTGGTGGTAGTTCATTGTTACCTAATACGTACACTTTTCACAAATAACACATTTATATATTTGATGAAATTAGCTATCATTAAAATGGTGACAGTAAACAGAAATGCAAATCAAAATTCTTCAGTAATTATATTGTAATATTTTGAACATTCTTTGGACATTATTGAAACTGTAATAATACATTTTTTTTTTTTTACAAAGTTTACAGGACCACCATTGCGAACAAAATATACACAATGTAAATGACCCAAAATCTACAAATCAAAGCAATTTCACTCATGTGAGTGCCTCACTACTTCAAAATTAGTCGTTCTTTCATAATAAATTTACAGATTATGAATCTGACATGTTCACAGCTGTCTCTGAATACATAAAAACCACCCTTACACTTATTACATTTACAAAATACAGCCAAGATGCTTTCATAACAATTACTTCAGAAATACTTACTTTCAATGATATAATTTTTATAAAATTGAACAGTCAAATGGGAAAGCTAAAATGAAGCAGTAATTATGTTTACAATATTTTCATGTCGAGAAGTAAACAATATGTAAATGTATTAAGGTACTTCTTTCAACTGCTATCCGTCTGTCACCAAATAACAGGTTGAAAAGATAAAAACATGTTGGGTGAAAACAGAATTAAATGTGGGGACAGGGAATGACAGGGATGTAATATTGCATATGAGATTGAATCAATATATATATATTATATATAATGGAAATATTCTACACAGTGATACAGCCTCCAAACAAGAAACTTACACCTCGGCAGAAATATAACAGGGGAAAAAATTGAAATGATAGAAATGGCTTAAATTTTTTTTAATACACGGCATCTCAAAATATTAAGCACTCTCTCATAATATGGCATAGTGAAACATAGCTGATTTGCTATTTACACATATACAGATCAATAAAACGTGATAAACATTACAGTTCATGGGAGGGAAAACTTCACATTAAATAACAAAGACATTCTGTAATGTTTACAAAACTAGCTGCCACAACTGTCACAATAATCTGTAACACTTAGAAACGGAGAAATAGTCCATAGCTGTCGTATCACTCAGGCACTTGCATACAGTGATGGTTGACGTTTGAACTTGAAAATGCACTTCCAAGCCACACTATACTAACACTAAAAAATTACTACTGTGCGAAGCATTCATGCACATTTTAGTACTGCCTGTTAAAATGCACAAGTAGAACCTGTCATTCTAAAGAAGTGTCTCCCCAGAGTTAACGCAAACACACAAAACTTGCAGGTACATCGCACAGTCTTTGTATTTCTGAGCTTCTGTGAAGCAATGCAAACTGTGTTACATGTAGACAAAGATATTCAGAGTTAATTAGTTTACAAATACAGCACTCAAGAAAATACTTTGTAGTTACTCATTTGCACTGCACGAAACAAACACGATAAGCTTGCTAAAATGAAGTCAGTTTAGAAATTTGGCATTTGCATGTACAGTCGCTGCAGACAATACACATCTTCCTTGAAAGACATTGCACAAAAAAAAAAAAGCTGGGGGTTGCATGCACCGTAATTGGTTTTACCATTAAATGTGCACAGAACGTCTACAGACTCAAAATTTACCTTTAAAGTAAGCTTTCTTGAACTCATTTCCACACACGCAAAAATTCTCAGATAATAAATGCCAACTTTTATAAGTTTTCCCACAAAGTTCTTTAATACTGGGTTGACTAGAACATAGGTCACTTAAGACAGGGTCAAAATGATGCACCTCATTAGTGGAGAAAACTATAAAGAAACTCAGAAACCGCCATATTCTTGGATGCCAGTACTACAAAGTACCTGCCACCCATGGAGCAAACCGTGTGGTCTGTTTTATGACGTGTACACGGATACATAGTGTGCAATCTAAACCTTGTATAATGTTACACTTGAAACCAGAGCAAAGGGTAAATATGAAAATGTTATGGACCTAAATCACCATACGTAGCACAATTGAACGTAACATTTACGTTCAACCTGTATAATGTTGCACTTGAAACCAGAGAAAAGGGTAAATATGAAAATGTTATGGACCTAAATCACCATACGTAGCACAATTGAACGTAACATTTACGTTCAACCTGTATAATGTTACACTTGAAACCAGAGAAAAGGGTAAGTATGAAAATGTTACGGACCTAAAACACCATACGGAACACAATCAAACGTAACATTTAGGCCCAATTATTACACAAAATGAATTAGTGGCATGACGTGTTTACACAAGCCAGTACTTCTATGCCTGGTTTAATGATTCAATTTTTAGTTACGAGATACTTAATTCCGAATGCTGAATTGTTGATTTACAGTGACAACAAACGTGCACGAACCCCTACCGTAAAAGTTATAGTTCTGGCGTAGAGAGTGTATACAATAAAATGTTTCCACTCTAAATACATAGCTAAGAGGAATAACAACAGGTATGAGGAGATACAATATAAATTAATGCCCGCAAACAATCATTCTGCAATGATGATGGTTTGGTTGTGTAGAGAGACTGGAAATGCAAAATAATAAGTGAGTGGTTGGAGAAGAAGGTGGAAGGAAGGAAGGAAGGCTCAACGAGATAAACCATCTGTAATAACAAAATGTGGAGTAGCAACAAATGAAGATGAATAATTGGACATACAGACGTTGCAAGTGCTCACTGTCAAACAAGTAGAGTGCTCGGTCTTGCTCTTCATTTTAGCAATTTCACAAAATTAATTTTTGCTTAAATCATCATAATTTCATGCAAAGTAACAAATACAAAGAATAAATTATTACATAGTACTCAACAATTTGCTCCAAGCATTCATGTCAATAACAAAACAAAATGTCACCAAATACATGTGATAGGTCATAAAACAGTTATTTTAACTTTTTAACAGCAATGTTAATTTATATTTCTTGGTATTCGGTTACTAAAAATAACTTCCAGCAGGGCATTTGGCAGTGCTGTTTTGAATTTCTAACAATGAATAGACCAATGTCAGACTTAGTCCTTCCTCAAATCTTTGGATGATACAGGAGCAGCTGATAACGCCTTTTTCTGCAGAGGTACTTCAGGTGAAGTAACACTTCATTAGCCATGTTTTAGAGCTGCAGTTATGCTGATTTGACCATGAAACAAACCAATATCTTTAGCAGTGATGCTGCCAGCTTGCCAGTGTCCTGTCTGTCATTCTGAACTCTGGTGTACAAGATCCAAGCATAGATGACGACATATGCCAGGTGGTATCTTGCACATTTGCAGTAGGCTAAGAAAGCCCACACTCCACACTGCCTACGGGTTTGTTATAATTATGGATACCGTACAAGACTAACTCATAGGTTTTCATGGACCAACTTAATCTTCTGATAACAATCATGAGACTGGTTCCAGCATAAGACAAGAGCATTTTGACATATGTATTTATTATCAGCCAACATCACTGAAGGAATATCCATCATCAAGAGCAGCAACATATGTACTCATATGCATATCCTTGTGGCACAGACTTTATTTCCTTCACTGTCTTCAAAGTTGGAATGTAACAATGTAGAGTTTCAATCTACATGAATATTTAATTCCCCAAGGCACAAACTCCCACGTGACTTCAGGTACATTTGCAGGCCTACAGAAGTGTAGTAATTGCCACAACATTTTACGATTTACATATTTTGGCAGGTTTCGAAAACCCCACACCTCTGCTGCTTGCTCCCGAAACAGGTTCATTTATCAACCTAAGATCGATGTGTATTTCCTTGGCATGTGTATATTCACAAATATTAAGTATAGCATGTTGTGTCATGCAACAAAATATTTTTACAGCCATATTTGTGTGGCTTACAAGACACGTATTGCTGCAAATGTCAGGCTTTAGTTGCACGTATCTCCAAAAAAAAAAAAAAAAAAAAAAAAACTGAAGAAATATTTCTTACAGTATATCAATCATGGGTCAGACTTTGTACAACTTACGCCTTGGCTGACTGCGAGGTACATACAAGTGTGTCATTATTATTAAAAAATAACCAATTTTCCCCTCTCTGATTTGTGTACAGCCATCGATTCTTTTATTGATGTCCGAGCAATTCTTGAGTTCCAAAATGAGCTGATTGTATTGCAGTTATCATACTATCAGGTTTGGAAAAACTAAATACCTTTTAATTTTTTTGAATTGTACAATTTGGTTTCTTCTACAATTCTGCCTAACAATACTGATAGTTTTTTCAACTAAAAAAATTTCTTGGGCCAGATTTTTACTTCCAATGAAACGCACCTGCCTCTACAAGTTCAGTTCCTTTTTCTTCCAAGTCAGTTCCCGTGCAACTTCTTTTGATTTTCGTAATTTTGGTGTCGATTCTGCACTATCGAAAGCAGCAGTTGGTGTATCTGCTGGTTAGGTACAAAAGAAGAAAATTATTTGTAAATTCACTTTCTTTATCTGTGAAAAATCAGCATTCGTTGATAGACGTCGCTTCCTATGAAAAACTCAAAGATGTTTATTTAAAATATGTAAATTGATTTCAATACTCAAGACATCTTTAAATTAAAATAATGTCAATGTCTTAAAAGTTTATGTACAATCACTTGATGCCAAAAAATAAGTGTACACACAGCACTTCATAATTTCCAGCAAACGCGAATTTCATTTTCAATTGCTTCTCATGGCGAAATCAGAGATTTCACTTAAATCATATACTTCAATATTCAGAAGGCTTTACAAAAATGCATCAAAAGTTTACATACTCACTGATGCCAAAAATTGAGTTTAAAAAGATCATAATTTTCAGCCTAGCACAAATTCAATTTTCAGTTGTTTCCTGTGGGGAAATCTGCAGTTTTATAAAAAACACACATTTATTTAATAATCAGACGTCTTAGTGGTAATAAATGATAACATACTGTTGATACCAAAAATGATTTAACACAGTACTGCATAATTTTTTTTTAGCAGGAAACAACTTACTATGTAGTGGAAAATTCCACCTGGCATTCCAAGACATCCGGTTTAAATTTTACCCAGTTTAACACAGTTTAGCACGTTTAAGACATGCACAGAGGAACATGCTGTGGAGGAAGGAAGAGATTTTACAAGCACTGTACACTGTATTATCTTCCTGTTGACTGTGAACATACACAAGTGAAACTGAGCATGCACTGCGCATGAACAAGTGATCAATAAGACAAAAGCACAAAATAGAAGTCTGAAAACATAAATGGACCTGTACTCCAATCAGGTTATACTATATATACGTATGATTACGCAGCAATTTTTAATCATATCCAATTCTGGATGTAATAAAGAACATCATTGCTATTAAAAAAAAATATGTAATTTTCATTTCATGTAATTTTTTTTTGTTTCGACAAGTGTTTTTTTACAGTTACGGTTTAGAAATAAAACAAAACCTAAAAATTAAAATGTAACAAAATCAAAGCATCTCTGATAAGTTACAGATTCCAGTGACTATCTAATACAAATTTTGGAAAGGTTTATGCACATTCACAATTGTGTTGAGTCACGGCACACGTGAATTATTCCTATCAACTTCAGGTACAAGAACATACTTTTTTTTTTTTTAAATTGCTACAACACAAACTATTTTGGCAAGATTATTTGTAAACATTCCCATACAAACAGGAAGGTTAGAAGTTTAACCTAGTATGTAGATTAATCTAAATTTGCTGCTGCTGGGAATCTCATTTACATTTTTTATGATATGCAGCAAGGAAGATTAAACTCAACAATATCTCTATAAATAGTACATATAAAACAAAGTCGCTTATCCGCATTTGTCTGTGTATTCGCTTAGTACTTATAAACTACTTGATGGATTTTGATGCAGTTTTCAACATCATTTAGAGAATATCATGAGGAAGGTTTTGGTGTATAATTCATTTATATTTAATGTAAGGATAGTAGAGAAATGTTGAACCGTTTGTAATAAAATCTTAACAAACCGCTTTTACGGCCCTTACATGGCTTGTGCTGACTAAACCATAAGAGATACATTAAATTAATTTACTACAGAATTGTAGCTCTCAAAAAAGTCTACAGATAAGTCCACGATAGCATATGCTTATCTTTTAAGGAAGACCCACAGTAACCATTTTTTTCTTTCAAAGTATCACTGTAAAAACTAAATTGTTACCGGGCGAAGCCGGGCCGGTTCGCTGGTCAGAAATAAAGTCACTTTCATTTTCAGTTATATCAATGACATTAGGTACTCTTCTCAGTGGCCCGGATTTTTCACACATGGGCGTAATATTAGTATCTTTGGTAATATTGTCTACCATAAGAAATGTACAATATTATATCATGCAGATATTTCTGAACTCTAAAACTTCATATTTACAACACACACCACATAAATAGTTCAGATTTAATCACGCAAACACAGCAAGACTGATGAAAATTACACCTGTCTATCACGTAGCTGAAAAGGAACAACTTTTAAACACATTTTACTAATAATTATTTAGTTATAAAATGGAAAAACCACGAATAAATTAACAAAGACACCCCGTTGTTTTTTTTTTTTTTTTTTTTTACTTTCGGGTTTTAAAAATTACGGCCGTAAGAAATATGTAAACAGGACATAAAATTGGCATGCACACTTCCGAGCATATATGACAGACTGGTGTTGTGAAACCAGCGTTACGCATTTGGTGCAATGTCCTCGTGTAAGATTTTGTTTCAAACAACCTCCTGGATCTTCTCAAAATAGCACCAGCGCTGCATTGCAATACTGTAATCTTCATTCCAGCTCTCATAAATTCTTCTGTCAAATGTGAGTTTTAAATTGCGTAAGTCTATATCTGCGTGACTGTCTTGTATTTAAACACTATTTCGTATAAAACATATAGGCTGTGTTTTTAGGATTCTATACAAGTGCTGTTAATTTCACAATTTACATTTTATGATAGCTCCATAACTTACTCTGCCATGTCACTGATTGTGTCACAACAAATGATGCAATAACATTTCTATCCTGATATATATAATCAAAATACACACAAATAGCTGCCAATATTACAACACAGAAGATAAAAAAAATTATTCCCGGCACCAGAAATACTAAATATATAATTTTTCCAATGCTCTATAGACGTTACAGAACAAACACATTTACTTTACAGTATATTGATTTTTAGCACCAGGGGAAAGAGTACGGAAATTAAGAGAATTTGAAATAGCCTTCACTATGTATTGAATCTCCTATACATTGAAGGACTTCGTGCACTAACTACATACACACATTATTGTATAACACTAACATTTTTTTTGTGATTATTTTGTACCTACTTGGAAATGTTCGATAAACTAGGTTAAATCTTTAAGCATGCAAATGAATACTGTTTTGAGATTAAATCTAACAATTACACACCAGAGAACATTTGAACAATGCCACCATGTAGGCACAACAAAACACTGGAAGTTGATGTAAACTACAGTTTTTATAGTAAATTGTGTACGTGTTCATACAGAGCAGGCTTCAACTATAATAAAGTTTTGAGTTTCGCGGATGCTGGGACGTAACTACGGCACCACTCTTCTTCAAAACATATCCACAAATTTTCAATTGGCACACGTACTGATATTTCAGCAATACACAGTTAACCTTCTTCCACCAGTAGTGTGACTCTCATGATTGCCACAAAAAAAAAATGAACGTTTTTATTTTTGGATCTGGTAACAGGCATCTGACCCATGTATGCACACTATAATGAATCTTTCTTAATTTTCATTTTTGAATGCAACATTATTGATACATTGCATGTTTTTGGGACTTAGGAAATAGTAAAATACAGAATCATTTTATTTTGTGTTGCTTTATAAATTACGTGACAGTATCATTGTAGGTGTGAAGTTCAAAATTTTCTTAGAAAGTTGAATGTGGTATTTAAATTCAGGGCTATTTGATTGGTTTTTGTAATGGGCCGCCAACACATAATTACAATGCTAGACGAGCCACACTCACTTATTACAAAGTTTTACAATGTTGTTGCTCACATACATCAAATACGGTAGAGAATAATACCGGAAATAGAGGCTTTTTCTGGCGAATAACTGTGAGTAACACTCCTTACGGCAGCGAGTGGTCGATGGTTTGTTTACATTGGACCTATGCTGTCATAAGCCGGTGTTGTTTTTAGTTATGTAATAATAATTTCGCACTGAAACTATACAAATTACCACTTTTGTATCATACAAGATAAAAGCAGTGGTGTTAGTTGATTCGCATATCAATTTTCAGAAGAATTCTCGTACCTTGTTTAAATTTTCTTCAAACGACACGTAAGTACAAATATATTTAAAACATCCTTTCAAACGTACATTAAATTGTTTTAACGACTTGATACATTAATTCTTTTTGTTTGATATTCAAAGAAACCAACTAAATGTTTTTATAGACCTGTAGCCTGCTCCTGTAGTTCTAAAAATCATCCTATCGTAGTTTGAAACAGCTCTTTAAAAATGAGCTGCAGTATGGTAAGAGGTTTTATTATGGGTTTACACCTATGCCAGATTTGTTTTGTCTGTCTGCTTCAAAGTTGAAATGCATAAATAGGCCTAATGGTTTCTTTATGTCATATGTTTTGTGTGTAAATTTTTAACTGCTTTTTTTGTAAAAATTAAAATATAGGTGTCAAACTGCATTTTTTGGGACCTGCAGAAATTGCTTTACCATTTCCTGAGTGCATTTTCAATTCATCAATCTCTTGCACAAAAACCTCCAAAGTGAGGAAGTGTATTAAAATTAGGGTAGTTGAGGGATAAATAGTAAAATAATTATTTATTTATGTAGACAGTCAATGTTAAACATTTAAAGCTGTGAGTGATTGGTTACTGTTAATTTAAAGTCTTACTAGAGTTGTATCAAGCTTGTGGGTATTGTTGGGACTTTCAAAAACAAATTCCATTAAGAGTATATGTGCAATTCATATAAATTTTTTTAGGTGCAAGAAATGTGAACACAAAACCAAGTGAATACATATAGATGTCAGAAAGGTTGAACCTGCAGGAATGAGAAAAAAAATATTCAGAGAACTGCAACTGTAAACAAACATTTTTTTGCAGATAAATGGACACCACTGTCTCTCACAAAATGCTGCATAAATGCCACTGGCGGCAAGAAATTTATTTTTTACACACATTATGTTTTTACAGAAAATTGTGTATTAATGACAAAAAATAAAGGTATGTTGTTCAATTCTTCCGTTTAGACCTTTATGTGATAAAATGTCTCGTCTCAGAGCAATAATACTGCAGGAAGTGACAAGTTATGCAAATATGAAAAATGTTTGGCTTCATAATATACTGGATACATTATCACATTTTAGCTGTACAGAAACAGGCATTTATAGGAATACTATATATACAAACAATGAAATATTTGGAAAATTATAACAGAGAGGAAGAATTACTTTATCTTGAAAAATGCATTACAGACTTACATATTTTGTTTTAGCCAAGGGATACAAATACTTATTTGATGAAATATGCATCCTACTCTGAAGAATTGGGGTATTGCTAAAGATATAACAGCAACTAATTTGCATGCCCAGTAAATTGAAATGTTTGTTAGGTAGTAAAATTAATTCATGTAGTTTTACCTTTTAGGGTAAATATACCAGTATTAGCCATTTCATTTTACACAGTCATATTTTGAAAAATTATCGCTAAAAAAAACGGCACTATCAAAACAGACCATAAATAATTAATGTTTAGAGTGTAAAAGTTTATACTTTTATATTATGCACCATAAAGTAAACCCATTTAAAACAAAATATTTGTATACATTTGTGGTGAAATGGCATTTTTCTTAGCAAAAATAGTAATTAGTTTGTAGTTATTTGCACGTCACAGTGTTCAGATGACAATAATTGCTACAGGAAACTGTTACCTCTTGAAGAAATACTAAAAGTCTTTACTGGAAATTTTGCATTTTCACTACAGTGAAACCATATTCATTTAAAACAATCCATTATCTTTTTTTATATTAGGCTAGTTACTAACCTTTCACCAAAGATAACATGTACGTACATCCTTAATTTCCGGTGTCTTACTACTTAGGACAACCAAATGTGCACATATTTACCATGTCTTGCTCTGGTTATGTCCCTCTATTAAATTTCGAGCCTACAAGTCAAATACGTAGTCCTATTGGGTTTGGGTTATCTTTTATTATTAATTGCCCAGCCAAGGTAAAAATGGGTTTAAGCATAGGATATGGGTATTTCATTTCACAATAGATCTGTTTCATTAGTTAATTCTTAACAGAGGAACAGTATGTTGCAAAATAATGAATTGAGAATAAATTGTGAAGTAACGAAACAAATTTATACTTATCCAAGTGTTTATGATGAAATGTCCAGGAAAACGTGTTTACATGTGAACATGTGACGCGTACCGACATATATATAAATACAGCTTCGCTTCATCTTCACGTCTCCCCAGGCAGGGTTTGAACGATGAATGGCTTGCTACCAGAGCCTACCAGCACGCCCCTAGGCAAGGGGTAACCACGTACACGTCAGCCAAGATCGTTTTCGCCAACTCCCTCACGTGTGATGGAAGCCAGCCAAGTAGCCCAGCGCTGCGCCCGAGCTCGTGCAGCAAACGCAACCCCGCATAGCAGAGACGCCTGCTTTCACCATGGACAGAAAGATGGCACCAGTGTGTGCAGCTCCGCCCACGGGAAGAGGACCTCACCCTGCCACCCCCACACCACAAAGAGCCTGCGGGCAGATAGAACATATGTCCGTGCACAGCCGCAGAATGGCAATTCATTCTCCGCATCTCTCTCCAACATTGTGTGTGCTGGAGCTCTCTGCAGACATTGACATCCTCCAGTAGGACCACTGCTACCTGCCAGACATCTTCAAGACTTTCACCAGCAACCCTGAAGAAGTCTTCACCCCTTCTAACACCCACTAGCCTTCTGGTAATGCCACCAGAGTCCCTTCTGGACAACAGCATCGAGTTAGATAGTATCATAGCTACCTAACTGCATCTGCTTGTCTAGTTTAGACCCAGGTCCCCTTCACCTGGTTTTATCGTAGTCTGCTTCCGTTACAGTCCTTGTTAGTTAGGAGTTAGTACGGGCCACCGTGTCTATTCCTCACAGGAATAAACACGTCTTTCTATCCAACTTCCAAGTACTTATTTCTAAGGGTGACTGTGACTTTAACCCCCATAGACGTCAGCCCACCAGGGAATAGCAGACCACCTTATTAAAACCCATTTTACTGAACTTAGAGTAGGTTTACAGGCTCCCTTAACTGGGCACATGTACGTCTCGAACACACCCATAGACAGCCACCCATACTGTGGATCAGGTACGGAGGTACCTGGTGCGCACGTACAGTAGAGCCACAATCATTAGGAACTCAATCCACAAGGCAGCTAGTCAACCAGTCCACCCAATACACTCTATCCACCGCACTGAACTGTCGCCAGAAGGAGTGATAAGACTGGTTCTGGACGTCTGCCCCCTTTGGACCACACCCACGTCGCCGTCTGACATCCAGAGTAAACCCACCACTCTAACTACGACGCTGAATTGTCGCCGGTTGGAGTAATCAGGTCCAACAGGCAATACCCGTAGCTAGTGATCATCATCGCCTGCTCTTCCTTAGTGTGGCAGACTTTAGTACATTCCTTTCTGCCATACTCCCATTGGAGTGGTGCAAAGCGGTAAGCTAGGACGGCAGCTACTGTCTCCGAATACTATGTGAGCTGTAACCCAACCCCATCTGCCCACTGTAGTCTAACCATCCGGGAACGAGCTCAAGCCGCCCGACAGTTGTTGTAGACTTCTGGCAGGGGCTCCACGCACCACTGGGTATAGCAAACCCGTGGTTCCAGCCCAGCAGCCCTCTGTCGGCTTCCATCAGCACTGGCAGCCGCAGCACCACCTCCACGCAAGAACTGGGCACGAATTCCATGAGCGGACAAAACAAATTTGAAGCAACCTACTACTGTCTGGTATATTCAAGTTCAAATGAAATATCTCAACATTAAACACAATAACAATACCATGAAAATATATTATATTTCTTTAGCGATTTTCCAAATTCAGTGGCATCATAAACATTTACTTTCTTAAGTTGTGATAACCTCTACAAAATGCCAAGTTTTATCAGTATTTTAAATATGCAGTATTTGTTATTTTTTTTGGCAAGATTATTGATTATGTACACACTTTTAAGCTCAGCATAGGTTCATTCACTTTTATTTTATATACCTACGACTACAGAATAAGTACAGGCACTGATTCATTTGAGTGCTTAAACACCGGCTTTGCAGTCAGCAATTTGAATTTTGTGCCATGTTGTCACTCCCGGCCACGAGTCGCTAGTGCGCATGCCACCATTCTCTCCAATGCTAAAGCATAGGCCGTGTCTGTTATTGTTCTCTACCGTATTTGCTTATATGTACAGTAGTTTATTCTCCTGAAAATGTAATACACACACGAAATAATATATAATTTTATCACAAGTTTTTTTGCTATAGATAGTTACAGTTGACATTAAATTACATCAAAAGCATATGTTAAAAATAAAAGATTTGTTGATAAAAGTATTTTATCCGCAGGCCAGCCTGACAAATCTGGCGGGTCATATGTGGCTCACTAACTGGATAGCCCTGATGTAGGTAATAAAATTTCATATACAATTCACCAAAGTCAAAAAGTTGGTATACAAACAATTCCTCTGAAGAAACAATCAAACAGGAAAGGTCTCTGTACAAAACCTTTAACATTACAGACATGTTCCTGATGTGAGGTGTAGTGTAAAGAAGCACACTAGCACTCCCTTTTCTTTTGCAAGCTGAGTGATGTTCAACAGATGCAGTTCAATACGTATGTAGATCTCACACTGTTTATTTCCACACACAAGTTCAAATTTAAAAGAAATATTATGTACTCTGCAGTATTTTGTAACCACTACCATAAGATGCTTAATTTTAACAAGACGACTAACAGCATTAGTTAGAACACTGACCTGTACAAAGAAAAAGTTTATAAAAATATCTTCAAATATCGCAAAAAACTATGATACATTCTGCGTAGTTTAGAAGTAAGTAATTATGAAGGAATAAAATGGTATCTTGTCAACTCATGTGATAGGAAGCTGGTCCCATTCATTTGTGAAGAACATTATGGACAATGCTGACTCAACAGTGACAAAAATATTGTATGTACCACGAAGAACAATATGTACTGTATGATGATTTTAGCAATCTGTATGCATTAACACTGAAATTACATATTTTTCTTTAGCAAGATAATTTCTTATGTTGAATAACACACATTTACAGCAAGAATATAAATATTACATTACTAGTTTACCTAGCGTAAGCGTCGTCATATTCTAAAATACTTGATATTTGAAACTAGGTCCAATACAAATCATATGCATTTCCTATAAATATTTGTTGTCATACAATTTATTGGTTAAGAACAAGTACAACAAATAAAATTTTAAAATAACTTTCAGAAAAACTGTATTTTATGGCAACCATAATGCTTTTGTACATGAAAACTGCACAAACAATTCAATAAATTGTAAAATGAATAAGAATAATCTACACAAATGTAGATTCCCCTGCACGATAAAAAAAATAAATTAACAAATTAATACAGCAAAAATAATAGATTGCCTTATTTCTGTAATAAAAAATCCATTAAGTTTTAATGGCTCTTCACAGTAGGTATACTATTTATATTTAAATAATTTTTAACCAACTTGAAACTTTCATTTAAAAAGAAAAACAGATAACTTAAATATTTCTGAAAGCATTTACAAAAAAAATGCATATGAATACAAAATGAAACAATAATTTAACAACTAAAGCAGTCATGAGCCTGTGTAATACAATGCTTTGCATAGCATGCGTATTAAAGACCTCGTATACTGTAATGCAGTTTTACAGATTTATACCTAAAGCAAACACACAAACTGAGAACTGTACAGATATTGCCTAACTTAATCTCAATACTAAACTGTTGGGTGAAGGTAAATTAGATCCAATCCCAACATGGTGAAAATTGCACTAATAGCATAATTTCTTTATTAGCAGCCTGAGGTTTGATACTGGCATTAAATAACACAGTACGCAAAATCACATATGTAGACATAAAATTGTTTAGCTTCTTTACAAAAAGCTAAAAACAGTCACTTTCAGTTCAAATGAATTTTCATGCAATCATTGAGAATTATAATCGCTTCCCTTGCTTTGGATCCAATAAAAAGGACAGTTAATTAAAATTTCAAGAGTACAGTAATTCCAAGGCGTTCAGAGCTGTGATTTTCATTCAGTGTGTTTGGTGTTTAGAACCATTCCATAAAATACGAGAAGAAGCCAGGAAAAGTTTTGCTCCATCTTGTACAAACTATGTACTGAGATGAAAACATTCATTACAAAATGTGTATTATTTTGTTGGTGGTGTATTATCTTAGGATCTACATTCAGTAGACATTGTGATAGCAAGGGTTTGGCAAGAAAAGGTGTGGAATTGCAAATGAGTAGTAATTAAACATCTTCAGACATATTTTATGCACTAAAAAATTACAGTAACTCCTATATTATTTGGTGTTTTACATATTTATAAAATACTTGATTAAAAGAATTTTTAACTATGGATTTCAAAAATTAATTAAAATATAAAATTAAATAAAATGTTTTCAGTGAATTACATTTTTCAAAATACATACTAAGCAGCTTAAAAAAAAAAAAAGGGAACCAGATGTGAATTAGAAATCACAGACACTTAACTCTTAACCATTTATGGTGGGAAAGTCGTAGTTTTCTCCAGGTGACAAAATATTTTATGCAGCTTTGGTTATCTTATGACGTAATGAGGTTAAGGCTGGCTACTTGATACTTGTTCCATGATGATACATCTCCCACCGCTCTCTTCGAGTAAAGTGAAAAGGTTTGGGCGGCTCCTAAAGAGGTCTAGAGAGCCAACGAGGGTAAAGCATGGAGAATACGGAGCAGCATTGAAATTCAAAGGTGGGGAAAATAGGAAATCGCAGAGAAAATACACCAACCAGCGGCACCATCCGGAACGATTCTCATATGCTAAAACCTGGGAGTGATCATGTCGGGAGCGGAGTGAGGTGCGTATGGAGCATCGCCGGGATGCAAGGGCGGGGGAAACGACACATCTGCGAGAAACCCCACAGACCAACGGCACCGTCCAGAACGATTCCCACGTTATGAAAATCTGGGAGAGCCTCCGCTGGGAATTGAACCCAGTTTGGCTTGGTGGGAGGCAAGTAGCCTGACCACTACGCCAACAGCAGCCCGCACTCTCCTGGAAGGAACATAATTTGTGCCAGTGAAGGATGCCAAGTCACAGGTTCGAAGCATAGCGATGTAATTTCTGGACATGTGGAGGAGTATTCTCTCTTTGAGCCCTCAGACAAACTGATATTGGTTGGTTGGTTGTTAATGATTGTATGTGTTTAATATCCTGACTGTAGGTGCCAATGCACAGTCACAGTGTTTACTTTTTACACCAAATATTTAAAAATGAGGGTTGTCAATTACCACATTATTCTGCCCATGTTGCATCTGTAACCATCATAAACAGAAACTCAATATTTACTCTTTTTCAGTCTCACATGAGAGAATACAGATTGAAATCAGTCCATTCTGATTTCATCAACTCTGTTAAGTAGTTCTGTACGTAATATTAGGGTTCAGATTTTAATATTAACGGTAACTTATAAAGAGATATAAATAAGCATACGCTGGCTAGGAATCCATCACCTTAAGACACGCTCTGTTGAGAGTATACAGTCTACCTGTGAGGTCTGCGGTATCTAGCAGTTACTACACCTGTTCCCCTGCTGACATGCACCCCTGGGATTGGACATTATTCCGAAGAGTGGAAAATTAATTTGCTTCCTGCTCTACTTTCTTCCGTTGCAGGTATGGAAGTTGTGAAACGGTGGGACAGCGCAACTTGGATGTCACAGCATGTTGTGTCTGATGTGATGACTTGAGATCGGGGTGCAAGATGTACCCGAGCATGATCCACCTCCCTTTTCTTCTCAGATGGTGGTTGTGGAATAAGTCTGAGCACAGATCCTCTGCCACCTAAATCCTTTTCTGCAATGGCACCAAATTCTTTCTCTCGCAGCCCCTGGGGGAGGGGAAGAATACCACAAGTCGAGTGCATGCGTCTGGTTCATTTGAATTTGGTCTCCAAATTAGATGTAGCAGGAAATATAACACAATGCTTCTCCACAACCCCCTTAACAATCTGAAATACATATGGCCACTAGAAGAATGCTCCTCCAATCCATCCCTACGCACATTTTGGTACAATAAGTATATTGTCCGATCACCCACTGCCAACACTGCGCACCACATGTATTGGTCGATACGTAAATTTGTTGGCCGGGATCACAGATCCACCGATGGCAGTACCCTGCTGCATTAACTGGCTGCCTACCATGGCAAAAGTCCACGAGGGGCGGAGAGCAACATCGTGAGGAGGCGGCACAAACACACAATGCACTAGGCATATCTCACAACAGGATGCACTGTGAAAGATACTGTAAAAGCACTGTTTTACGAATATTTGAATACCTTAACTAACAGAAAGCGACTTGTGTAACTAGCCAACATAAATATAATAACCTCCACACAAATACTAAGAGATTCAATTTTAAAAACCCTTACACAAAAATGTGTAAGCTAAAACCAACTGCATCATAATACTGATGATAAAGCTGCTGAAGTTATCATGTCAATCTTGAAAATACCTACGTCCAAAATCCAACGTCACATTAAACTCTACATAAAAATGAAATAAGTAAAAGTTTGTATTTTGAAAACAAAAACATTACAAAGGCAAGGTTGGCAAACTTTCTGATGGATTTATACAAAACTTTAACCATTTACCCACCTTAAATATTTTCCAAAATGGAAAATTTTTTGCATTACACTTATTACCTGCATACACCTAACACTTGAGAAACTATTTTTTTTTTGTTTATGTACATAGAAATTTGGAAAAAATAATTTAAACAATAAACAAAATTGCTCATGTGATATTTTATACATTAAAATTTAGGGGCATTATATAGGATATTTACAGCATGTGAAATATAATCAAGCCTTGTGATGGCCTTACAAAAACTGCAATAAAACCTATATAATAAATACTATGTGGCATAATACTTAAGAGTGCATTTGCAGTATTATTATAACATACTCGTAAGGCATATCAAGTTAAACATACTATAGCTGGTTTAGACCATGAAACTTACATCAATCACACAGAACATTTATCATCAGACTGAGAACTTTAGATCGCAGTTACAAGGCAATGAAAATTTAAAAACATTCACAAGTTACCCTAGTTAGTGACATTTGATCAAACTCATGGTAAGGGTCTATCTAGTTTTAAATAATTCCAGTTATTCTTGGTTGGTATTCCAGACTGATGTTGACAATTTATAGTATGATTAGGGTACAGCCCTGTTAAAATGTTCTTGCTCATAACATTTTCCAAGTTAGAAAACTAATAAAACTCACATGTCTGAAAATGCTTTTCAATTTAACATTATCCTTTTATAAAATTTTGTATATATATTATATATATATATATATATATATATATATATATATATATATATATGTATATATACATATATATATTTTTTTTAAATGTTATAACAGGATACAGTTTACACAAAATTTCAAATGAATGCTAAACTAACTCAAATTGTTGGGCTGCATATAAAAGTATTTCTGTAAAATATAAAGATTTTAATTACGTACAGCATCACAAAAACTGTTTCACACTATAAAGACAGAGACTAAAAATTATAATACTTAAATAGAAAGCAATTTGTTCTTTTTTACAGTGATGAAGTACAGGTAATTAAAAAATCCACAGTCACTTTTCACGTAACTGAATTACCAGTAACAGTTCTTAATACATAATGTTACTTTAAGAAATTAATCATAGAATCTTACATTATTATCGAACAATGGTACCTGGACATCAATAATAAAATTTAAAATTTCTATAAATCAAAATTGTCCCTTCAGGAAACATGACACTTTTATATTGGACACTTTTCAAATGAACAAAGACAGCAGTCGCACCAAATCATTTATTTTGATAAATGGCGGCATAGTTTAGTTTGATAAATTCATTACAGGGGAACTGTAATGAAAGGAACTTTATGTGAGAAACTGGCATGATCAATGAATACAATATGTCTGCCCACACTCTCATACTTGCAACTACGTGCACCGACTTCTGCAAGCAAGTTGCTGCTGCTGAAGCCTCGCTGGTTGGCGGATGAACTGGAAGAAAACCTTGGGAAACCGTAACTTGCAAAACGAGCTACACCTTGGGAAACTGTAACTTGCAAAACGAGCTACAATGGGAAGGACACGGCCACAGGGCACTAACCAAGGGTCTGGCGGATGGAATCTGGTAGCGTGCGCAGATACCAGTCGTGATCCTGCCCCTTGCCGGTGGCCAGGATGCCACCCTTGTTCTCGTGGGGCGTGTCCTTGTCGTAATTGTAGCACTTGCCGTGCAGGTCTGTCAGCCGACCACCCATGGCCACGAGGACAGCTTCAGGAGCACAAGAGTCCCAGCGCTTGCAGCCTTTGCTTGCAAATACGTATGCGTGTGCCTTGCCTTCCATAAGCAGCATAACCTGGTCCAACAACACAGGCCACTCCTTTATCACTCACTTATCTACCCTGTAACTTATTACTTAATGTTGCATGCTAATTAACCTAAGGTAATATCACCATCAACTTGAGTAACGTTGCACAAATTGCCCAGAAAATATTTAAAAAAAAACATTTAACATAGAGTTTTACCCTCAGTCAAGTGTTTTTTCCCATTATACACTCTTGAACAAAAAAAATTTAAGCACCTGGAGGTAGCGCAAATGGAATGAAACTACACTGCTGAAAGGTCATGTGAGTTTACTGCAACAATTACTATGATACAGTGGCAGCTCGTGATTCAAACAGAGGGTGAAGCGCCATGAGCAAAGGGTGGGAATATAATTTTGAGTTCACTGGGTTAAAAAGGTGTTACTGCAAAGAGTCTATCACCAGAAACTTCTAAAATTGTGATAATAAAACTGATGGTTATCTTTCGAAAATTACGCCATATCACGAACTTACATACAGAATGCTCGGAAATTGAACGCCTTAACTACGAAAGGTGATTCCTCATGGGAAATAAAGTCGAAAATATATATGACACAGTATACCTAAACGGAATATTAAAGGAGATATGAGCCTACGACAATTGGGTTTTGAAAACGTGTTTTTGCAGAATGCCTTGTACAAAGCCTAAAGTCTGCATCAAAAAAGTAACTCATGATTCCCACGTTGCAGAGATACATGCGTAATGTTGACCATCCTTGGTCTGTGTGCACTGTTTGGCTTCAGGAAGTGATACGTCAGCACATTAACGACATGCCCTCCACTAGTACACACTCCATAGCGCGCCAAATGGACGTGTCCATTCAACGGTGTGGGATGTACTGTGGGTAAATCGACGCCAACCTTACCGCTGGCAGAAAGTACAAGACATTCGGTAAAAATACACTTTAAAAACCCAATTTTTACAGACTCATATCTCCTTTAATATTCTGTATAGGTATATGGTGTCCTACATATTTTCGACTTTATTCTTCATGAGAAATCACCTCCTGTAGTTTGGACATTTAATTTCCGAACATCCAGTATACAAACACGTACATACACAAATACACACAAAACACAATATGTAACTAGTCTACCAAGTTTAGCCGACCTCACACGGTCATTACCATTAATTAAAAACAACTGCTCATTAAGTATAACATGTTGGTATACAGATAGTTGTGGATATAAAGAGTCTCCTAATTCACGACTCAGCAAATCCCCATATTTTATTCACTCTTAATCAAGTTGTATTTTGCATAATATCTTAGAAAAAATTTATGAGACGAAAATGTTGGCAAATAAATTATAAACAAAGGTCTCTACAAATTTTTCCATATTCAAAAGTTTTCTAATACATCAGCAAATAGTTTTGCACCAAATCTTTGTTAAATAGGATAGTTTTAAAACCTAAAAATTTTGTAGCTTCGTATTTATGTTATGTTTATGTATCATTGCATATGGAGAACACAGACAAAAAAAAAAGAATCTTTTTATTTACGATTTTTTACATCACTGAAATTTTAATGTCCTACGTCACGTGAGTAGTTTGAAACTCATGTACAAGTTAGGCGCAGCAAACGTCACCTGGATGTAATTCCTAATAATGCCCAGCGCGCACCACAACAAAAGGCCAATGTCCAGTTACAGAACTTCTCGGAATTTGGTTTCCTTCCCAAGTGACCGTGTATGCACTATGACAGGCGATCAGCTGCGGCACGTGGGTGCCTGTGCAGAAAAGTAGGTTACAAGTTGAGAAGGGGGGGAGCCAAATGCTTCATTAACGTGCACAAGAGCTCCTTATGCACTGAAATACATACCTAGTTCAATGCTAAACAGCAAATAGAGAAAATAAAATAAATACTCCAGAAAACAGCTGCCACATTATACCTTAATATAATGGGCCACAACAATTTTCTGGTTCAGCTTTGATTATTACATAATGTCGTCACTGAAGTCAAGGAGACAAAAATATACTCTGATTACGGGATAATACCAAGCATACTAGTTCGTAGTTTCTCATAATGCGGTTATTCCTTGTTTATTCAGGAAAAAAAACCAACTGATCAGACTATTTATTATGTACTCATTATTCTTTGATCTTTTGTTTGTTCGAGAACTAATTTAACCTTACATGATCCAGTAATTCGTACCTATATGGGATATGATTTCATCCGCTATATTGTTTTTATTTTTAATGCTTTTAATATAATGAATTTTGTAGTAGAATGATAAATATACAAATAATCAAACTCTTATATGCCCTCTACAAGCAAACACAAAAACACAATGTAAAGCAGGAACTTGGAACTCGCAGCAGACTAAAAGAAAATCTCTGGTGAAAATTACCTTGTATTACCAAGTTACTTCGATTGGGATACGTCCAGGTATGATAATGGCATAATCATTACTCCTAGTCTCTCTCTGCAATTGCAAAATATACTAAAAGGTAGATTCAAGGGAAGAACATACCTTGTGGCCTGCACCTCCAACCTTGATGATTTCATCCGGCTGCAAGGCGCTGAGCGCTGCTTCGACGACCGGGTTTGAGTGGGACCTTGTGGTGGTGATGATCCTCCGTCCTTCCGGAGCCACCTGGGCCACAAACCCACCCACCCCTGCCCCCACGATGCCCCAGAGGGTGCGGCCAAGTTCGTCACCTCCAGACTCGAAATTGTAGTATGGCTGGTGGATGACCCCGCCCACTGCCTTGTCGCCCACCGCTACCCCTATCAGCACTGTCACATGGTCGAGCAGGCCTGTCAACAACGTGCAAAGTCAACACACTACGTCACAACAGCAGAGTGGCACTGTCACTCTCAAGGCGACAACTCACCTTGCGTGTATTCCGATGTTCCATCAAGAGGATCCACCCAAACAACTATCTGTGGAAGAAGAAAAATTTAGTGTTATGTACTTTAGCCACAAAATGTATGTAATCATATGTGTGACCACGAGGTGGACCAGGTATGCAACAGACACTAAGCTATTCATGAAAAAGTGAGCACTTTCAAAATCAACAGTTGAAAAAAATCACTGCCAATTAACTACATACATACACAATGGCATGCAGTCTAAAAGTTAAGTTGGCAGCAAATTAATAAAATTATGGCAAACTGCAGGTATAATGTCCAATTTAAAGCAAATCAAGGTTTTTTTTAAAATACACATTAAGAGTACGAATTGGCATATAATTAACACATTTACGTACCTAACAATTTTTAAGTTTTCATTCGACTGGTGCATGAATAAAGTTGCTAGGCCCGTGGCAGTTTAACATGAGTTTTACCACAATCAAGTGTTTTTCATGTTATACACTAACGGACAAAAAAATATTTAAGCACCTAGGAGTAGCTCAAATGGAATGAAACTACACTACTGAAGGGCCTTTGTGAGTTTACCGCAACAATTACAATATCTGAAGACCTTGCTGGCCAAAGAATCTCTCAAAAAGACACATACCTTGTGTCAATGAGCATTGTATTGTTGAAAGAATATACACTGGTGCTGTCTCATGAGTGATAAAATGAGGATGCAGGATTTCACTATGCAGTCAGGGTTCCCTGAATCTGGACTAATAAAAAACAGATGTCAACTTTTAACATCCATAGCTACAATACTATTTGCCTTCATCGCTTAAATATTATTTTATAGAATTTTATTATATACACTGCTGGCCATTAAAATTGCAACACCAAGAAGGATGCACCCAAAGTACACAACATTTGGGGAATTCATAGAGCAGGGAAGGACAATGATGCAATTAAATGTTCAGCCAAATGGCACAGCAGGTGCACCAATAAAGGAGTGAGTTAAGAGATTTAGGCGGCTCTTAACATTGAGGTCTTGAGAACCAATGAGGGTGAAGTGAGGTGAGTATGGAGCAGCGCCAGAATGAAAAGGTGGGGTAAATGGGAGATACCCGAGAAAACCCGCCAACAAGCGATATCATCCGGCACAATTCCCACATACAAAAATTTGGTGGCGACCCCGCCGGGAATCAAACCCAGTTCGCCTAGGTACGAGGTGAGTAGTCTAATCACTACACCACCATGGCCCCACGTGCAACAATGACGAGAATTACAGAGAGACAGTGGCATTGTTTCCCCGCCTTTTATGTTCATAGACGGAGTGAGTATGCCGTGCCGAAGAAACATCAACCATACGAACAGGTTTCACAGTTGCGCGGGAGAATTGTAGCCTATCTGGATTGCACATTATCTTATCGCAAAACTAGTTCACGAGTTGGAACAAATGCGACCACAGTGAAGCGGATATGGGATCAATGGGTCAAGGAGGGACAGACTGAGTGATGTGAAGGAAGCCAACGGCCCTGTTGCACCAATGAGCACAAGGACAAACATCTGGTAGGCATGGCCATTATAAACCATACAGCCATATCAAAGACCCTCGCTCAGGAATTCACGCATGTGGCACATCAATCTGTCTGCATGCATTGTTAGTTGCTGTCTGCAGTATCAGGGCATCTTATCCAGGCATCCATTACTGTGGCTGACAGTAACTGCTTACCACAGGCACCTACAGCTGCAACAGTGCACGGAACTTTGAGCCTGAAGGACAAATAGTACGCCATTGTCATCTCTGACAAATTCAGTTTCTGTTTGCAGCAAACCATGTCGGTTGCATCTGTGTCTGGCGACACTGTGGCACACGCCTGGCCGAGTCCTGAATTATGCACTGTTGTACCAGCCCAGCACCTGGAATTATGGCATGGGATTCCAGTCCAACTCACGCCTAGTCCTCATCGCCAGTACGCTGACCTGCAAGCGTTACATGGTGGAGGTGTTAGAGCCATCAGATTCCAGTCCTGATTGTCATTTTTATATAACTTAGGCACATCTTACATTCACTTTTTCTCACCAATGATTCACTAAAAACTGTCTATACTGTTGTAGTTGAAATAGGAAAGGTGGCAGGAAAGTTCACAAATGTGTCTTGTCAGATAGATAATAGTAAAATTATGGTTTGATTGTCACCTCCTGGATTGATACTACACGTTCGGCAGCACTGTAAGACACACTCACTTTAGGCACAGTACAAGCGTCAGAATAGAGAGCGCTCAAGCAGCTACTCTGTAAGTTTTATGGTGCACCTGGCTCGTGCGCATTACCATGCGTGTTGTCTACCAGAGTTTGAGATGTTATGATATGATGAGAAGCAGGATATTATTGTTCAGTGTAGATTTGATACGAAAGTCAATGAAAGATACATTGGACAAAGGAATACAATGAGTGAAAGGCAACCACGTAAATAATGTGGATTTAAAAAAATATGCTTGAAATATCATAACTGAATTTGCGATTAGACAAACCTTTATGAATTTGTCACCACAGTAGAAGTAAACTACATATTAATTAAATTTGTAGTTTAATTATATATATATATATATATATATATTTTTTTTAACCTTTTACATCACAAACATTTTTTTTACAGCATGATGACAGAAACTGTGTGAGAACAGAATGTGACTGTACAGTGGAGTCTTGCGCATGTGTAAGCACAAATGCGCTGTAATATATTTTCTGCAACACAAGTAGTGATTCATGTAAAACTAGCTCGGCTCTCAAGACCTCGATGTTAAGATCCGCCCAAATCTCTCCACTTCACTCCATGTAAAACTTGCAAACTGCAAACATCGGAAAAACCAAGTGTCAGAGCAGCTGGTAAGAACTTACTGGTATA
This sequence comes from Clitarchus hookeri, assembly GCA_002778355.1. Taxonomy (NCBI): domain Eukaryota; kingdom Metazoa; phylum Arthropoda; class Insecta; order Phasmatodea; family Phasmatidae; genus Clitarchus; species Clitarchus hookeri. The sequence goes on from NQII01000024.1 coordinate 1,035,173, forward strand.
TTTTATAATAGATTTATCTGAATGGCATAAATAGTGAATAACTACATACATAAACACATTAGTTTTAAATAAACGAATTCGTACATAAAGATTATAGCATGACATATTGTTTAGGAGGTAATCATTGCCTCCACTGTTATACAGGCAACTAGCACTAGTGGCTCAACAATGTTGTGTTAATTTTTCATATTATCAACAAAAACACACAGTAGAAGGTAATATTATTTGCTATTAAATTGTAGTGTGACACGTAGTTACACTATTTCTTTTTTGCTGCAACTCCGTATCATCACGCGCGCGTCATGTGCCCCAAAAGAGATACGAACCCTGAATGGCAGCCACCCAAGCCAGCATTCCGCCTCCACTGAAAAGGCAAGACGCCTGGAGAGCGGCATGCACCTCAAGAAAGAGAGTAATATAAATTGCCCCAACATGACACAACCCCATGAGAAGGGAGACCAGCCGACCACACCAGTGAAGTTGCCCCTAAGCTCGAGCAACCGATACCACCTGCACACGAGGAAAACCCTGCTTCCAGTCGCCCCCGAGACATGGCAGTCAGCGCAGCTCCGCCTACGAGGGGAGGAACTACCCTTCCGAAGGCCGAAGGAACCAGAGACACCCCCTAGGGAGAATAAAGGGCCCGGCACCGCCGTAGAACGGAAGTTGATAGCAGCAGCATACTTTACTTGAACGTAGAAAATAATGATCCAATCTTGAAGAAGAGTTCGATGTATTATTTATACGCAATGATAGACGTTAATGTTTTGCACTGACTCCGTGCGTGTGATCTAGTTGTTTACAGCCCCATAAAATCCTTAATTTGTGAAGTTCCTAGTGATCAAAATGTCATCAACAGTGCAATTCCAAAGATTAAAGGATTTTATTTCCAGCATTTCTTGCGTAACTTGTTATTGCAATATTAAGTAACATGTTATCTTAATTTTTTGCAGAAACAAAATATTTTTTGAAATGTAGTAGTTCATTTAAAAGTCTGTCTGTACTTTATTTTTATTGTTGTGTGCAATGGAAATGAAACACGAGACAGCGGATTATTCATAGGACATAATTGAGTGATTACATCAAATTATTTTAGTCTTATATTGTATGCATTTACAACAATGAACACAAATGAGGAATATGATAGATTGTCATCAAAATTATATTATAAATGAGAGTATAGAGGTAATTTAAGTAAGTAAAATATCTGTACACAAAATAAAATTTTTCACACTAATTCCACTTCAATTAAAATGCTGAACACTTATTTAAATAATAGTGGTAGAAAGTTTGCCAGAAAACAACAGATATGTACAATGTCATAGACATAGGGCAGAAGCTCGGTAGGAAGCTTATGCAAAATGTTAAATACTTCAACTCGCTGAATATACTGTTTGACACGTATTCTAACATTAGCAACACAGTATATATCAGAAATTTCCTTGTCAGTGAATCTTATTTCTTAAAAGTGGAGGTGTAATTAATATCACATTTTTGTTTTCCATTGTTGTTTTGATTCCAGGGAAGCCTTTGCCAGCCAATACTTCGGCTGCTACTTCTGCCACCGTAAAATATACTGATTTGGCGTAACACTAATTACAAATTTACAGGGGTAGCATCCTTTGTAATTTGAATACATGAAAACCCTAATTTCTACTGTATCAGGTTGGTCTGTTTTTATTTCAGTACAGTCTATAATAACTTTAATGTTTAAGTATTTAATTATAAAACTTGAAAGTGTGTTTCTTATGGTTTATTTTCTTGGTGAAAATAATATTTTGTTTTGTTTTACTAGTAAAAATATAAACAAATTGAAATAATAAATTTTTTAATATGAGTGAAATATGACAGATAGCATAAGTGTAGAGCTCAAAGGGAACAGTTAATATTTAAATTCAGTTATGACATTTTCATCAATTACTGGCTAACTTTCATCAAGCATTACATTTGGGGCACCAATATTTCCAATTTCAGACTTACTTGGTATTAAACACCCATGTAATTGCCACACTATACAAAATATTCTTTAACTAATAACTTACATCTTTATCAGAAACATCTTGGAATTCTGTAGGACACGTGAGGTTCAGGACCTCAGGATCACTGTCGGTGACTACCCAGTCCGAGGGCACTTCGCAGTTCGAGGAGCCTTCTTCCCCGATAATTGTGACGCCGGGGAACTGCTGAGACAAGGAAGTGATGATGCACCGCTGAGCTGAGCGATCAGCCTCCGTCTGAAGGTCATTTTTACCCTGGAAGTAGAAACAAAACTTTTCAGACAGGTTCTAGAAGAACTGGCGGGCGACGCAACAACCTTGACGAGCAAGCAACACCACCACTGCTGTCAAGGACTTGAACAACGACATCAGTGTACGTGCCTCCTTGTTTGTCGTCAACATTACATTGTGGAGAAATGCGAGAGCACTAGCTGAAGACAAATCAAATAGTTATTGGGAAGATGCCTGATGTTAGGCTCAGGCTATACGAATGTGATCAGCAAAATACAGATTACTGTACGATCAATAGTTAATTTACTAATTACTAAAGATGAAATCTACCCCCTTCTTGTCCTCTCCAGCTGTTCACTTGGGTGTGGGTAGTGCTCCCCCCGACACCCAACACGCCCACATCAGTATTGATGTCCACGTACTCCACACGTTTTGTCATAACTATTCATTTATTTTAGCACTAGTCATGCATGTTTCTGCCTACAACAAGCAAACCAGGCTCTAACAATATTAAAGAAAGATTAAAAAAAAAACACTAATCACAACAACCCAAATACAAATTTTCCAAGTTCAAAGACACTGCACTCAAACATGAAAGTTAAAAGCAATCTGTTTTCCCAGAGTAAGACGTAACACGGTTATGTTAAAAGGAATTAAAAAATATGGTAATGGTCACAATCTCACACTCTTCAGATCAACACACTTTTGTTATTTTTTAATGTGAATACATAGTTTAAAACAATTATGAGTTTTAAGTGGGAGAGCACTAACAAATAAAATACATCCGCATTCCAGACTGACCCTGCACATTGGCCACGGCTGCAAACACCGTCTGAAAGCTGAACCACCTGGAAATGAAAAGAGATTTGTTTGTCGTTAGCTATTTTACACCAAACGCACAAGAGAAAACTGCTAATGACACAAGGAAACAGAAGTACACTTGGTGTGCAAAAAATTAAGGATAACAGTGAAACGCAATGCAAAGGTGGACTGCACCCTTCATACCAGCATTATAACAGTATCATGTTACGTTGCCAAGTTTTCTGTGAAAGTGACGTATAAGTAGACTGCAAAATGGTGTCGAACATGAACAGCAGCAGATAGCACATGGCACTGCAACAGGTGAAAAAGAACCAATTAGGAAGTGTACAGTTTCTTCAGTTTCTTAATGTACAATAGATGTACATTTGAAGGGAATGGCTATACGAAACCATACTGATGATGTTACTAGAAGAAGAATCATTGGGAGACAGGGGGCACTGTCAAACTCAATGATGGTGAATCACACACTGCATATCTAACTGTCTGCCATTTCTAGTGGTTGGCAAAGGTTCCAAGAGGGTGGAAATGTCAGTCAATCCTTCCGCAGTGGATTTTGGGTACAATGCCACAAGAAGACTATTTGGGTGCAGATGACCTTGTTTAAAGACCAGAGGGCAGCCAAAGACACAAGCAGTTCAAGGTATACTGTTGCTTGCTTCAAGTAGAATGATGTCCCTGAAGGTCAGATATGCAGTACACAGACCACTACCCACAAAACTGCAAGATTAGCAGGGTGCAGAAAACATTAAGCATGAACCAAGGATCACAGGCTGTATCCTGTTTGCAGATATAAGTCCAGGTTCAGTCTTTGCACAGATTTCTAATATGTTTACATATGATGAAAGTGCAGGAGTACATAGAGCCCAGCTAACAACATTGAAGAGGACCATTATGGAGGTGGCTTGGGTACAGTACAGCTAACATTACTGAAGAGTACAATTACAGAGATGATAATTTGTCAAGGTTTTCAAAGGTGCAATGGGTCAACATTTTCTTTTTATGGATAAGAATGCCCATCCACACTGGATTGCACTGGTGGAATATGAGCACATTACCAGTTTCAATTAGCTTGCCAAGTCCCTCCATCTCAACCCCATTGAGCAGGCTTGGGATGATCCTGAGTATCATATTGCATGGCATCTAGTCCCTCCACAAAACATCTGGGAGCTTCAAGGTTGCTCTGGTGCAGGAGTTTGAGTGCAGGGCAAGCAAAAATCTGTTACAAATGTCTTCAAATGTTATGTTGCTACTAAAATAATACTGTATGTTGCATCTTATATTGGTGGAATTTACCCACGTAAACTACTTTTACACAATGCAAAATGGATTTTGTACGAGGCCTCGCATGAGAAATATCATGTGAGAATATCAGGAAAATTCTGTGACTTGTTTTGTAAAAGTTAAAGAACTCTGATTCTAAAAGTAACTTGGTGTTACAGAATTTTATTAAATTGTAAATAAATAGCTTTGGCAACATTTCCCCTTTTTCTTGCATGCAGATAAATATACATTCATACATTAATTAAACGAGCTTCAACAGTGTAACTTTCCAACGGTGTTTTAATGTTAACAAAATTAAAGCATTACTATGAATTTTCAGAACCATTCAAAACCAATTTAATGCTATTTTGTTCTGCGTACCATAAGCTAACTAATATTTTGCCATTGCTCTGGCTCCGGCTTTCTCTCTCTACATATAGTGCCCCCCTGGGGTCCAACCTAGAATGGCTTCCAAAAACCCCCGTGCCCCTACCTCGCAGGGGTAAGGGGACTGGGATTACCTGGCTGAAGGCAGAGGCGGAGGCAGAGTGGTCCTGCAGAGGCTGCTGCAGGGACAGGTGTGCGTCTGCTGGCTGGAACACTCCAGACAGGTCCTGGTATGTTTTTTCCAGGTAGTCAGGAAATACTACCCCAAGGGCATTGGGGGATTTGCAGAGGTGTCATTGGCTGGCTGGCTGGCATTGTTGTGCTCCAGACACAGATGATGCCAATTCCTCCCATGGGGCTGGCTCTTGTGGGGCATGCAATTGGCAAAAGACACAGCTGCACATGTCCGTCGGCCGCCGAGGGTTTGAGTCTCGGGTCCGTTCCCTTAACACCATGGCGTGCCTGAGGAGCCTGGGAGGGAATGTATGTGCACCTCACAGATAGGCTCCTTGTACTCCCTCAGGGATCCCAGAGTCTGGGAAGGCAGTACATACAGCACAGCTCCACTCCTCATACTACGGCAAGCACTCTCTAGCTACTTCGGCCCCTTAAAAGCAGCACACCACCTGGAGGCCCTGTCACAGTACGTGTGAGAATGTGCGACGGAATGCACTGCTTCCCACCGGCACTCAACCATGATCCACCTCTTAACGACCTCTGCAGCTTGTACCTACTGTTGTGTCGCAGTGTACTGTCCTGCCGTCGACCCAGAGTGTACAAGGAGCTGTGGTGGTCCTCTAAATACTGTGCCTGGTGATGCCCCTTGCTATCGCGAATAAACTGGCCACCATCAAAATCGCTAACAAACAAACAGACAATTTCTTGAATACCATGTCCCTAGCGACCATGCACAGCCGAGGGCTACCCTGCACAGAGTGATACACTCCACAAGGCTAACAAAACCATACTACCGGGAGTCCACAGAACTCGCCAAGTGAACAACTCAACAAAAGATGAACAATTGCTCCTAACTCCTGAAGACTGATGGACTGATACTCCTAGCTTCTGCCCTCCATATTTCATACTCCTGCGGGCGGTATGGCGGAGTGATACAAACTGGGTGTTGATGAATACCTATGGAAGCAGATGAGCTGTAGCCCTTTATAATTTCCTGATACTGTCAGCGCATGTGTGTGCTCTACTCCCTGTCTCACTCATATTAAGTGAGTTGCTGATGGCTTGGATATTCATTCCTTCTGACTGGTGATGCCACACTGTAACATTTCAGTTGAATCAGATATGTAGAAATTACTTCACTTTTTTTTTACTAGCTAGTTCTTCTCACAACCAAATTAAGTAAATATATATTGAAACAATTGTATTACTTATCTCCATTACTGATTATAAAACTTCAAAACATCTTGCATCAATTATCAATTAAATTAAATCCATTTTATATTTTTCATTCTTACACACGCCCATCATTGGCGGTGGTATTATTCTTTCTGCTAAAGAAAAATTACATTCGATTTTACCATTTCCTTACTTATGTTGTCAACTGTCCTCCAATTGGCTGTCATCTGACCACGTCACATCTCGGTACTAACCAGCAATGGAGACACGAGAGACCACTAGTATATTTTCTTTCATGCATTTGTTTAATAAACCTTAAAATACTTCCTGTTCTCTAGGGAATAAATAAAAAATAACAAACAAATTTAGAATACTGAATATTGTCTAGAAACAAATGGAATATACTTACACATGATCTCTATATCAATAAACTATTAAAATAACCAAAGTTGATACTACTATATTTTGTTTAACTCCTATAATAAAGCTGAATTTGAAAATTATATTAAATGAATTGGCAACATAAGCAAATACTCTGTAATCATATATAATTATAATACTAACTAACAGTAAATCTAACCCCTGACAATCCGCAACGTTACATAACTCCCTTTTTTTTGGAACAAATTTAAATAATTTGTTACAAATCGAAACAAACCTAAGAGTTAATTTACTAGAATTGCTACATTTTTTTTACATTTGAATTCAAAATAAATAATTATATACATTTTACATTATTATGATAGCACTTCAACTTTAAAACAAAACATTTGCTTATAATATTTTCCATTTGATTAATTATGTTTTTTTTTTTCTGCTGATCAGTTTACAATCATTATCTATTTTATAACATTACAGTCTACAGTCTCTTCTTAACCATTTAGTTTTATATTATTTATACCTATCTCCTTGCACAACACATTGTATCCTTATTTTACATAATCTATAAACAACTAAATTTACATTAACACAATTACAATACAGTTGTGTTTTACTTCCCATCTGAAAACAAGTATTTAATTACAATATTTAATCATTGGTGTTTTTATCACCACTCATTAATGTTTCTTTTATCCTATAAGCAAAATTATTTACAATTATAATAAAATATATACAAGCACACTACACATCAATATAAACATTCTCTTTACATCATGACTTTCCCCTATTATTATTATTATGATTATTTTTATGGCCTAATTTGTGTTGCATACATTTTCATAAAAAAAAAAACAGTTTTATAAATTTACATAAATATAACCTATCATTAGAGACCGGAAAAATTTGTGAGTTCATTGACCTGCACGTTAGACTCTGAAGTCTTATGTACAAATATGCAGATATTAACTGCACATTGGTTGTCTGCTGTCACAGTGGAAGGCAGGGATTGGGTCAGCGTTCTCCAGGAGGTGTCAAACACTGTGTGCACCAATGGCTAAAGTTATATTAACACATGTATTTTGAATTCTAGTTTGTCTCAAAACGAATCTGTGGATTTTTCAGGTCTCTACCTATCATCCTTTAATATTAACTTTTTGTACCTTGCTTTTTGCTGTTGTACTAAAAATGTGTACAATATAAGATTTCCTTAAATTAAAATTACCTCTCTTACCTTATTAATTTACAATCTTTTTCCTTCAATAAACTTATTATCTCCATTACATTTTTATTTTAATATTTTTTTTACTGAATTAAAATCATTATCTCTGTTACATTAGTATTATATATAAAAAATATGCACAAAATTATACCTAATTTTCTATCCCAATTTGCATACTGTTTGTATTTCTTACTTAATTTTCTTTCTTTTTCTTTTACTTCCTCTCATTCTCCCTTTTCCTTTCTTTTTTCTTCACTACATTCCTCATACAGTACTTTATCTTTTTTTTTTTCCACACTGTCTGAACTTAACCCCCTTTTTTCTTTTCTTTTCCCTTAATTTTTTCTTGTTTTTGTGTGCCCAACAACCTTGGCCCTTATAATTGTCTTCAATCTTACCCTACTTCTGCATGTTTGTTTTTCATCTGACCTCCACAATGAGGTTTTCCTTCTTCCCCCCCCCCCCTTGCCCTTCTTATTTTATAAGCCTTTGTAACAGTTGTCAATCCTACTTCATTCCTTCTTACATTAGTTTGACTGTTTGTCCTTGTTTGTTTGATCGCCTAATCATTTTTCTCTCTTTCCTTTTACCTGACTGCTCTCTTCACCTTTTATGTACATTCAAGTTATTCCCATTCCATTTTCTTACTTCTTACCTTATTTTTTAATTGCTGTTGTTTATTTGACACCCCACCCCCCCTAACACACCAAACTACCCAATGAGTTCAACATTCCTTTACCCTCGTTTATATATTTTAATAGTTCCTGATTATTTCCAAAATTATTTTTCAACTACTCTTTCAAAACCAAGACTCTTATTCGTATTCAACATACCCTTTTCATTTAATGACACAGAATCTTGTTTGCACATTATCTCCTCTTTACATTTCTCTTCCCTGTCTTATTTACTTCAACTGTATCATTTTGTTCAAATTTTTTTTCTATTCCCTGTAATTTTTTCAAAATTATTAAACACTGTTTTTATTTCTTTCAGTATGCCTTCGTTACATGTTTGCTTATTTTTTACCATGGTTTCAGGTTTTTCAAATATTAACCCTAACATTTTCTTCATGGTGTTTGATTAAAACTTTAACCAAATTTTTGTAACAAAGGTACTTACAAACTTTTCTCTTCTATCCTGTAAAACCCAAAAATATATATATATTTTTTTTTATTTTTGTTAATCCTTTGCTTTCTCGGCGAGTTGCTCCCACTAAGTCTCTTGGTTTGGAAAATACGTACAACTTCTGTCGACGAATTTCCGATGTTCTCAGCATACCTCGGACCACCGCATCTCAGCTCTCACATTGCCCTGAAATGTAGCAAAATCTCCTTCCCGGCATGGTCCTTCCCTTTGCGGAAGTTCTCAGCTTCCAAAGTTCTAGACGTTCTTGAAGTTCGTGCTTCAGCCACACATATGGGTCGCCAGTTGTAACATTTCAGTTGAATCAGCTATGCAGAAATTACTTCACCTTTTTTTATTAACTAGTTCTTCTCACAACCAAATTAAATAAATATATCTTGAAACAATTGTATTACTTATCTCCACTATTGATTATAAACTTCAAAACATCTTGCATCAATTATCTATTAAATTATATCCATTTCATATTTTTCTTTCTCACACACGCCCATCATTGGCGGCGGTATTATTCTTTCTGCTCAAGAAAAATTACATTCGATTTTACCATTTCCTTACTTATGTTGTCAACTGTTCTCCAATTGGCTGTCGCCTGACCACGTCACATCTCTCTACCAACCAGCAATGGAGAGACGAGAGACAACCAGTGTATTTGTTTAATAAACCTTCAATACTTCCTACCCTCTAGGGAATAAATGAAAAATTACAAACAAATTTAGAATAATGTATACTGTCTAGAAACAAATGAAATATACTTAAACATGATCTTTATGTCAATAAACTATTAAAATAACCAAAGATTATACTGTATTTTGTGTAACTCCTATAATAAAACTGAATTCAAAAACTATAATAATGAATTGGCATCTATACTAATATAGTAAAGCGGAAGAGTTTGTTTGTTTGTTTGTTTGTTTGTTTGAACGCGATAATCTCTGGAACTACCAGTACGATTTGAAAAATTCTTTTTGCATTTGATAGCTCATTTCTTGACGAAGGTTATAGGCTATTCAACATCACGATACGACCCTTAGAAGTTGAGGAAAATGAAAGAAAGTCAGAAAAAATGCTAAGTGAAAACAAAGTAATAGCGAGGTCGTGCAATGCGATGCGGTGAGTCGGTGGCCGAGGGCGGTTACCCGACGAGAACCGAACAAGAGCCGAACCGAGCATTACCGAGAACAGCCGAACTGTGCACGTCTACGAGGTACCATGCCGAGCGGCTCAGACGCTTGGTCGGCTCCCGTCGCAACAGTCGTGTCCTACACTGAATTTGTTTGAGCTTATATATGTTGGTTGAATAATTTTCATTTTTTTTTATTTGGTGGGTCAATACTAGAAAGCAGGTATTTAAAAACAGGTTTCACATGGTTTCTAACGTTTAATTTGTAAATACTTCTATATAAACACATTGTTGTATCTATTAGAATTTGTTTTTTATTTTTGGTTAGTTGGTTAGTAATTAGTAATTAGGTAGGTAGGTTACAAAATAAGTTATTTAAAAATAGGTTTCATATTGTTTTTAAAGTTTAATTTGTAAATGCTTATATAGGTTGGTAACAATAAATTTAAATTGAGTTTTTATTGTTTTCTTATTCTGTTATATGAATGTTAAATAATGTAATGAGTCAGTGAAATAATCCTTTCAATATGTTATTTATTATACAAATGTTAAAATGTTAAATAATGTAATAATTAATAAAAATTAAATCTTATTCTGTTCTTATTTTGTTAAATGAATGTTAAATAATGTAATGAGACACAGAAATGATGCTTTCAAAATGTTATTTATTATACAAATGTTATATTGTTAAATAATGTAATAATAAATTTAAAATAAGATTTAATTTTGTTCTTAAGTGATTAAGTTGGAAAACAGATTGCAGCCAGCGCGCTCTCTTGCAATACGCTGTCTAAACCGTTAAAGATGGAACAATATTATATAGTAAAGGATTGTGGAGAATAAAAAAACCTAAAAAAACTCTGCAGCAGCATGTATCTATCTATAACAGAGAAATACTAATAAGTGTTTTTACCATTTAATTCACCGAGACGTCGAGTTTTATAATATGTACAGAGTATAGAATATTAACACTAAGTAAAATTCAACTTTAATAATAATAATAATAAAAAAAACACACAATAATTCTGCCGTCCACGCGAGCGAAGCCATGGGCACAGTTAGTATAATTATAATATCTGTAACCAACAGTAAATACAACCCCTGAAAATCCGCAACGTTACAACACTGTGGGGTGATAACGTTACCATGCTGCAACTGCCTTGCAGCCAAGCGCCCAAGTGGAGCAACATCGCCAAAACACTTATACTTACATAATAAAAAGACTAGACCTGTCACACATTAGACTAACATGCAGGAGGATGTGCGCACGAATACCAGGCCAGTCACAATGATTTTCCTTGGTTCCCCTAAATCACTGCAGGCTAATAAATGCAATGGTTCCTTAATACAGGCCACTGCTATTTCATTCCCCATTCTTGCTTGTCTAAGCAACTTGTTTCATTTCCAATTACGCCGCTGTCAACAGGAAATCAAGCCTTACCTACACACTAAAGGTACCTATCCGTTTTCATGCAATATATTTACCTGTTTTCTCATATTTTGAGTGAAAACTGTATATTTTCCTAGACAGATTTTCAAGGAAATTGCACTCACTGAGTAAAAATAATCCTGTAAGTACACTGTAAAAATTTAGAGCAATTGGGTACAGCCAATGAATTTTACGACAAGAATTTTTCTCACTTATAGCAAAACAGCAGAGCCAGCCATTTGTTTGTATGTAGCATGTATATTATTAAAGTACTGAACAACACAAAAAAAAAAAAAATAATAATTTAAACATTTGAATTGGAAAACTTGCATAAGAATCGCACCTCACGTAAGAGGTGTCTCACCTCGCATAAGAGTAGCAACCCATTTTTTGACACTTAGAATTGACTTAAATTAGTGTGATGAATATGCAAGTGTGGTTGGTATTAAGTTATCGAACATTGTTTTCCAATACGGTAGTGGTTCTCAAACTTTTCTTTACCTTGGTCCTCTAGGTGTAGACTGTCAATCTGATACACACTGTTTCCTCTGCACCTCTTCCATTATGTACCAAAAGGTAGGAACAATTACCTAATACTTATTAATATGAATTATCACCCTAATTAAGTTGGAATTATCATCGCAGACCTTACAGTAAATAATTCACTTGCAGAAAAAGTACAAAATAAAACAACAAAAACTATTACTAAACTAATTTTGCAAACCCCCTAGGACCAGCAGTGGTCCGTGGAACAGTTTGACGACTACATTAGAGAACAACTACACAATTTCAACACATCTACAAACATTGCTATGATTGTATTACAATTGGCAAACTGGATTTTGTAATATTCTACTGCGTTAACATAAGAACACACGTCGCTTTAACATACCCAAACACAAACAAAATGTCAATTTCACTTGCAAAAGTTATTAATCCATATGAAGATGGTTTCAACACATTTTTTTTATCAAAAAACCCACCATCCCCAATAATGTGCAAGACTCGTGAAAATTCATACCATGCATGTATTTAAAGATGAACATCAAGCATTGCAGGTTATCTCCTTTTCTTAGCAACGATATTATATATTAAAGGGTGTTGTAGATAACAGAAAGTAAATATTAATAAACTTAAAAATTTAAATTATATAAAATTTATTGATTTTCCTTTTATTTATCCATGTAACATTGAAACACAAAAACTGGAATGTAGTTCCTGAAATTAATGTTAATTATATTAGTACTTAGAGGTGCTTAAATAGTTCAATCACATCCCCCTAAATGATCAAATGCAAATTTGATGGTGTTCATGGTGAATTATTATGAGCTCTTGAAATCAACAAAATAACTTACGTTAAATTGCAGTTAATTTGAATAATTTTACCATTACAAATTTCAAGTTGTAAATTCATTGTCGTAATTGTGAAGGAAATGTCTGAGCGGTACAAATGTTGTAGGCTAAATTTGGCTTTTGCAAATCTTACTGTATTCAAAATGCATGGTCGCATCATATTACGATTTGTGGTTTGAGCAGTAAAAACCTGGTATAGTCACAATTGTTAACCCCTGTTATTTACATGATCTACCCTGTTCCTTTAAATCCTTTAATGCCAAATTGATGTGAACAAATGTGAAGTGAAACAGCAAATTTATGAAGTCATTTGGCTAAGTTTTTCCACACATTTAGCTACAGGTTTTGGGAATTTGTGAATTTGACTGTGTGATGGTGTGCATCATGAGATGAGAATTGTTCGATTTTAGTGTGCCCAGGGAAAGAATCAAAATTTTTTGAGTTGTGACCAATGCCTGACTTTGTCTTTCTGAGCACACATTGTTAATGGTACTTGATTTTGCCAAGGACTACAATAATTTTCCTTCGCAAAGACCTGTTAAGATATGTATTGGTAGCTAGTAATAGAAACAGGTGTGGTGTAATGTTATAAAGTCTTTGGGGCAAAGCATGCAGAACAGAAATGTTATGTGTTTGTTGCAAGTTGACAAATGTTTTTTTACTTACACTGTGTCACTGCAACAACAGTTTGGGTAATGTGCCATTTTAGTTCATTATTTTGTTTGCGCATACTTCTGTAGAGAGGTAAGTACATACTTCAGTATTTTCCTTGGCGATGTTGGTAATGGTATATTTATGTACCTCATTCATTCAAGGTTTACAACTGTTCAGACATTGTATTGACTTCCAGCTAGCACCAAAAAAGAGAATTCACACAAATCTGCACCACTCTGCTTCCTGGAGTGCAAACAATACTGGATTACCTGCTTCATGATTTTTACCTACTTAAAATGTTCTTGGTAAAACTGTGCGACGCAGGTAAAATTGCATGAAGCAGGTAAATTGGCATGCCCTCAATACTCACCATCCCCCAAGTGCTCCAGGAAGCAGAGTAGAGCAGATTTTGCATGAATTCACTTTCTTGCAGCCATTTGTGGATATACTTATTGGTAATTATCCAAAATTGGGGCTTTTCCGAAAAAAACAGTAAAATAATACCTGCAAATGGTGTATATGGTCATTACTAATCACACTTAATAGGAATTTAATTGGGGTTTGACTGTATAGCGATCAGTTCACAATATAATATTGATAAGTGCAGTTAAGAGTTTGGTGTTCCTTGTGAATTTGACCACGTGAAGGTTTGTGATTTACAAATGGAGAGTGCTAGTATGAGTGTTTTTTTTTTGCACTTTTTTCTATGCGACGTCTTAAATCTAATCATTGTGCAGAAATATGTGTGTTTGGGGAATTTAAGCCTCATTAGAATATAAGGTAAATGTGTCCATGCATGACTCGTGAATTACCAGCAACACATCACCAAGGAGGTACAATTACATGGGTGAGTAAAGTTATTGATGTTCGATTAAACATTTTAATGAGCTGTATATAGTCTAGTTTTAGCATGGAAATTTTATTCAGTGTAGTGAATTGAACTGTGTAGTATTGCTTGGTAGTTCACGATAGTTTGCAGTTATAGTTTTTACTTTGTGTTTAGTTACTGTGATCCTGTGTAAATTATATTCAAGCGTAGCAATCTCTTATTGAAAAATAATTTTCAAGCATAGCAAAACATTAAGCACTGAGTCAGAGTCCCCGAGCCCGCAAGGGAGTAAATGCCAAAAACAGCGATTCAAGGCACGACGTAAGTTTTTTATAGGTATAGAGTGTACAGCCCTTTAACATCTACGAAGCTTAGAGCATCATGTAAACACAATCAAAGGGGGAGGGAGTGTATGTCGAATACGCAATAGCACATCTTCACACCCCCCCTTCCCATAGCGATTCATGTATTGTTAAGTTACATGAGGTTACGTATTTGGTACAGTAAAGCAACCCGACTTCCATTATAAACAATTTTACGTGTTTTACCCCACAATTTCTCTGATCTTCATAGCCCTCCTCACCATTGCATTACATAGGATGTACTGTGAGTATTGTGATGCCACCATTAAATTCGTGTTCGGTGTGATTAGCAATTTCTATTCATACCATTTTCTAGTTTTTTATTTTACGGAAATACGTAACTCTAAGACAATGAACACCAAATAAACGAGTTTTTGCTTGATGTGTATTCTACGCCTGAGATATACACGGTACGTACACAATAAGCAAACATGTTGACTTACTTTTTCGACTATCCCCAGTTCTCCCGCGCTCATTACATCCCTTATAATTTTTCCAGCGCGATTAGCAGCTCTCACAGAAGATGCAACAATACGCAGGAGAAGTGGTGCAGACTGTGCCATGTCGATCCAAACAGCTTCAAACAGACAGAAGTGATTTGGTTCCCGCTAACATGAAATAGTGTTCAACTCTTGATTCCTACAAGACACAAAAGAAAATATATACAAGCAAACCGTTTAACTGAAGGTCACAAGCATTGTAAAAAAAGTGCTCTTCACACTTCGATAAATTTATTAAAACGAACGGCAAAACTAATTTATTTTTCCCACTTTTCAGTGATCTTTTTAATCCAATAACCTTGACAGACGTGCAAAAAGAAGTGAAGGTACGTACTTTCGATAGCGAACACAAACCGTCCCGGCAAAGCAATAACACACAATCAGCTGCTCAGAGGAAAGAGCATGCGTGTTTCGGTATACACCATAGACACACGTTGAGGAAGAGATTTTTCTTCAACTACATGACGGATTTTGGTGATTGGATTGGTAGCAGAATGTGTTTGCACTGGAACGTTTGCCTTACCACAGAGTGCGAAAATACCATACGAAACAAACAAAAATTGCTGATTGAGAGGAGTATCAGGGTATGCTACGTTTTTATCTTAAAGGGCCTGTATTACGAACTTTCCATAAAAGTAGCTGATAACTATACCTGATAAGCCATGTTGGATATATCAGCCTATGTTGTGTATTATGACCAACCAGGAGCAACCGACTAGCTATTAGGTAGTTATTAGGAAGTGCCGAAATCAGTAAAAATTACGTTCCTTAGTTTGGTGAAACTGAATGTGTTTTTATTATAGTCCTATGTGCTGAAGTTATGGCTGGCTAAAATATACAATAATATAATTATAGATAAGTGGTAACTCCACAATGGAAATTACAAATGAACATATCAGTAGTAACTACTGCATACTTGCATGAAATATAGCATATGAGTGTATTCTATAATAATGTTGAGTGTCAATACTGGCCTAAGCACAGAAAAACTTTATTTTGTTTCTGATGCATTTCCTTTCACCACTCTTTTCACATGGATTTCAGTTATTATCACTACATGACATAGATTTGTTGACAATCAAGATAACTTGTCGATTTTTGCCTTCACACCAGTGAAAGACGTGTTGACCTAAATTGTAAAATTATGTCAAAAAATAATTTTTGGTGTGGTGGTATGCCTTTTTTTCTTATAGACAGCTTTTTAAACAACCTTTTATTTTATCTACCAGTTGAATTGGTTATTTTTTTAACACAAACATTTCAGAACTTCAAAGTCTAATTTCAATTACTGTTATTTAATAAAAGGAATAAATGTCTACCTGCGGAAAATGCAATAAAAGCCTTTTGAAAAGTTATGTTGAATGTTTCTGCATAGTAACCATGAAAATTATAAACAAAATATATTATAAATGTATAGTATATCAGTTGCGATTATTCTCTTTCTCTTCAGAAACTTCTTAACAGTGTTTTACCACATTTTAATGAAAAGTTAATAAGTACACAAATACGAAAACATGAGGTATTATGTGACTATAGTACACATTATATATAGGCCCTATATATATATATTTTTTTTTTTTTCAAAATACATATATATATATATATATTTTTTTTTTTTTTCAAAATACAGGTATGGCAATGAAGTGAAGGTTACAATAGCCTGTGACAAGCATTTAAACACTACACCTACTAGTTAGAAAATAGTAGCAACACACAATACTGTAATTTAACACTTTTCAAATAATGTCTTCTATTCCATAGACGAATACCTAAATAAAGATAAATGATGTAATGTAGTACAGTATTAATATTAACAGGAATTCTAATTCATCATCGGAATCGCTGTCAATAAAATTAATATTTGTCTTACGATTTGTCATTCTGATAGGAAACTCAGCGTTTTCGAAAATTCACCGATGGATCCACCAGTGGTTGATACACCGATGTACACCGGTTGAGACATTTTTCGAACATCAGGTTGATTTTTAGCAGTATTTTCGTCTGATTCCAGACACATATTATTACAATTACACTCAAATTCTAAATTGTTCATTGCCCAGTTGTAAAACTTGACATCCGAATTATTTTTGTATATTTGGGAATGCTTGAAAATTACGAGCTGTGCGTGTGTTAACTTTTATTTTTCAGAGAAAGCATTTGAAAATTCATGTGTTAATGTTTTGGTACATATCCACCAGATCCATGAAATTTTCAGGCTGGTTGAACTGATGGACCAATCGATTCAATCGGACTCTACCGAAACAGTAGTTTTCGAACCTCCGGTGTGCATCGGTGGACACACCGTATCATTTGGTTGAAGTGCCTGATAGTTTATTCGGCAGATTGTATGCTAAATAGGCAATATCAGCAAGTCATAATACACATTTGTGGGCTATCCAGCTGATAAGTTATATTCTGAAGTTTATCAAGAGGTCATAATACAGGCCCTAACAATTTTCATTAGACAGTGTAGAGTTTTATGTCAACATGACCCAAAATATTAAGAATTTATACTTGTAATATCCTTATAAAAGAGGTTTATGAAAATTTTATTTTTTTTTATTTCTTTTGATATTGTTTTATATTTTTTGGTACCATACCAAACATTTTAATTTATCAATATTATTCTGAACATTTTAATGCCACATTTACTTTTTTTGAAACTTAGATTGTGAATGTGATAATACCCAAGATCTATACTCCATATTCGAAAATTCACCAGGGTAAAATATAGTTAAACAATCCTGTAAATTTTTGTTGAATCTTTATACCTGGTTCCCCTTCGGATAGTAAGGGTTAGAGGTGAAATGTTTAATCGTCCAACGAAAACACATATTTTTAAAAACATTTGAAGTGAAATATCTAGCATTATCTGTAACAATTTCTACAGGAACACTAAAACACTTCCAAACCTGCTCAGTAAGAGCCTTAACTATGGAAGAAGCTTTCATGTTATGGTGTGGCAATAAGATAACAAATTTAGTGAAGGTATCCAATAAAATCAAAATACACAGATTGCCCTTCTTAGATCTCACCAGTGGTCCAAAAATGTCCAATTGTACCATACTCCAAGTAGCCTGTGGTACCTGTGTCACCACCTGCCCGACATTGGTATGCTGAGCCTGTTTTCACTTCTGACACATGTCACACGATTTCACAAATTCCGAGACATAGCCCTTTTAGGTAGGCCAGGCAAATTGAACTGCTATCTTATTAAAAGTCTTAATGACACTCAAATGCCCACCAAACATTGAATCGTGAAAGTATGATAGAACCATGGGCCTTAACAACTCCGAAACGACAATCGTCCTAGCACGTCCATTTTCTCCAGTGAAATACAAGATACCACTTTCCTCCAAATAGGGAAGTACCGCTCCAGAACTTAAATCTGTTTAAAGCTAAGTACAAAAGGGATTGCATGCCTGAACCTGGCACAGTTTGACAAAACGTTCAGGGAATCTCTCTATAAGGCTCAGAGAAGCCTCGGTCTCAACGACATTTTCCACCTCGAAGTCTGCGGGATCATACATCCTAGAAAGGATGTCTGTTACTTGATTGTCAGAACCAAGAACATGAAAGACCTTAAAGCGGAAATGCGACAAACGCAGGATCCAACGAACCAATTTACAGAGCTGTTGAGGGTGGTTCAAAACCCAGCTAAGCATCTGATTGTATATAGATCACATTCATCATGCTATATCTATTATTCAAAATTGTCTAAACCATAAATTCAAGCCAAGGTTTCCTTCTCATAGATGTCCAAATTGCATTCGGGTCCAGTGAGGCTACGACTGGAAAAGGCAATAGGGGCCAGACCCAAATACGTCCGCTGACTCAAAACAGCGCCTAAAGCCAGTGACGAAGCATCAACCTGCACAACAAACCGACGGGTAAAGTCTGGTAGATGTAATACCGGAAGGGAAGACAGCTTCTGTTTTAAAAACATGAAGGCCGATTCCTGATCCTGACCCCATGTAAACTCTACATCCTTCTTTTTTTAAATATTCAAGGGGTGTCCAATTCAGAAAAGTGCTCAATAAAATGGGAGTAGAATCGTAGAAGGCCCAAGATTTTTTTTAACTCCCTTCAGATATCTAGGACGAAAGAAATTCAAAATAGAGGTAACACAATTAGGCTCAATCATCAATTGAACTTCACTGAAGAGGTAACCCAAAAATCTAACCTTACTTGACCCCAAAGTCACCTTGTTGGGATAGACGGTCAACCCTATTTCATGCATCTTGAGAAACACCTGACACAAATGGGACAGATGGGATTCCACATCATCACTATACACAATCATATCAACTATATAAATGAATACAAACTAAAAATTAAATTCTGATAATACAAAATCTAATGCCCTTGATAAAGCTTGACTACCGAAATTCGAGCCCATAGGGATGCATGTAAATTCAATCTGGCTCCATGACATACTAAAAGCAGCATATTTTCTGCAAGAAGGGTCCAACAAACACTGATGAAAACTGTTATTTAAGTCTAAAACAGAACATACACAGGCTTTACCTAAGCGCTGAAGAGCACAATCAATAGTTGGCAATAGAAAAGTATCTTTGTGGAATTTTTTATTTACCAATTAATGATTGACAACCAATCTGTATTTGTCACTATCCCTCTTACGCACTAGAAAGCCAGGAGAACAATAGTCAGAGGTCGATGGGACAATTACCCCGGCTTCCAACAACTTTTCGATGATTTCCCTAAAAGCCCGCAGCTTAGGGCGGGGGAACATTTAAAGTGCCGATCGCGTACCGCAATGTTATCCGTAAGAGAGAATTTGTAAGGAGTAGGTCACATTTCCCTATTCTTGTACTGATGACGTCACTAAACGCTTTCTGCAATAACTCTAACTGACTCCGAAAGTGTTCGGAAGACCCAATTGTGTTATCATGAATAGATGAACATTTTTTTTTTAGGAAAAATGTCGACCTGAAGCGCGAGCCGGATGTTCGGAGCGAAGCCAAAAGATAGACAGTACTCATCTAGGTTAACCGACGCCCTCGCTTTCCCTAAAAACTCGAGACTATAAATGACATCATTATTAATGCCTGCAAACACCCAAAAGGGAAAATTCCAAGAAAATCTTGCCTATTTTGAAGTGCAAGGGCACAACCAGATTGCTGCGAATGACATCGGTGTGTGCGCGGTAACTTTATTTTTTCCCGACTAGAAAACTCACGCTTAATTCCAGTCAAAACCAATTTCCCGTCTTAGGACAACTCCTACTTAAGTGCCCAATCTCACCACATCTGAAACATTTTCTCTCTGACTCAGCACGACTATCTTGCTTATATTCCCTGGACGGCACAATTACTACACCTTACAGCAACACTGTGCTGCTCTACATTCTGTATAGTAGACTCGCCCGTACGACACGGAGTTATTACCATGGCCTGCTTGCACCGTCGATAGAAAACACACGATATTTACTAGCAGCACCCTAGCCCGTTCTTCGATGTCTGTACAGAAGGTTTCAAAAACCCTTCCGCCTTAATTATAAATTAAAATCATAAGACGTATTATCTCTTCCTTCGCATGTTTTCTTCCTCATTTTGCATAAAAAAATCATCTCATAGCGTTTTTTTTTCTCTAGATAATAATAATCTTATATACTTTTTCATAATTTTAATTGTCAATTGCCTACTGTGCACTTAAATAGATACAGTTTCATCTAAATAAACTGTTCGAAGTTAAAATTAATTTCCATCAGTAGTAAAAACTTAGTCATGTATTTCTGAATAAGGAAAATTTACAGTCAAAGACAAAAAATTATTAACTAATGATAAAATACATATAGTAGTAGTATAATTAATATAAGTAAACCTAATACTGACAACTAATATCAAACACGTTTTATACACGAATAACAGTTTGTAGAATTAATATATTACCTCACTTACTAATTCGGTAACTCAATGCAGAAATGGTAAGTAATATCGATCACACAAACCACTGTTTATAATATCTAGAAATAACAATGAAAGGAGAAATTCCACTTATACTCGTGCAAACGATTTGCTAAATACTAGTAAAGTGGGAAAATGTAAAAAAACATTTTGAAAGTTACACAAACGAAATTAATTCGTCCAAAAAAACTGGCAAAGATAAAGTAGCAAAAACTTGACGGTTTCTTTGATGTGGATGTACCCATTCTCTGATTGGCCGCGTGAGGCTCTGGGAATAGGCCTTGAGTCTGATATCCTACTGGAAGCTACGGAAGGTTCACTATTGGCTGGGCTGCCGACTGTCACGAAAGTACCAGGCGCTAATTAGCGAACGACGCGACGTCCCAACATTTTGCTAGCAACTGACGCCATTTTGCTGGCATGTGCTGCTGGAGTTCATGTTTTATCGCCGTGTTCCTAAGTCTCTGCGGCTGCGTCTTCTACAGGTGAAAGGTAATTTTCTATACTTAGGCTAAAAACATACTTCCGATCAATCATGACACAAGGAGGCTTGAATAGTTTGTGCCAATTAAAAATATATTTTATTTTAGCCTTAGACGTTAACTTACGATTGCTGTGGAATATACACACTGTACTCATTACTTACATGGCAATATTTATTTTAAAATGTGGTTAAAGTATTAAAAAATGGCTGAAGGGAAACAGTAACTAGGACCTCGAAAGTGCTCCCTTTACCGTGAACAGCATTTAACAACAGTTACCCAGAATTATTTGATGATGTTGACGCAACAAAAATTATGAGTGAATTTATTCGTTCTAATTCTTAGAAGTTTCAAAAGTTTGGAAAAGTGGTGGTGTGACCGTGACACTCATAGTGTTCTGAAACACGAAACACTGACTGTTATATCTACCAAGCAAGAAGTTCTAGCCCTGCATTAGTTTTCCTATATTAAATATTATTGTGACGAAACAAATGTTGAATCATGCAAGTTATGTTTTTAGTATAATTATGTTACATGAGTATGTACCTATCATGTATTTTATAAATATTTTACCAGCGTTGATTGTACACATACATTATACTAACTACAATTGCATGCCATTTAATCATAATTTTCAACAAAATGGTTATGTCCCTTTGCCCTAATCCAGGAGGCAATGACACTCACCCCCTCCATCTATTTTGGGTGCCCCTGAATGATACTTGCACAAGGCAGCGAATTACTGAAGTATTTCCATGTCTGAACATCTAATTAAAAATGTAACGTCCAAATTGTTTACAACCAAAGCCTGTTTTTTTTTCGCCTTTAAGTTGAAAATTGGTGCAACCGTAATATATTAAATTTAATAACAATTTCTCAGTTTTAAGTAACAATAAATAAGAGTTATTAAATTCAGGGGTATCTTAATTGCATGTCCCATGGAAGTGTGTAGTAAGTACTGGGAGAGGCTTTTAAAATGGTAAATTAACCATGAGCCAAACTTAACTGCTCAGAGGGAAAATAGTCCCCGAATGTGGTTGAAATATTTGGGATTGTTCTGAGGTTACAATGGTGTCCTACTTGATACTGTTACACATGACATCCTTCCTCGTGGAATGACAGGGTAGCTATACCAAAACTCTTGCATTCCCATACTGATGCAACTTGTAATAATAATAATTAATACAGCACTGGAAATAATGTATAAAATTGCTATTGTATATATTTCCTGCTTTGTAAATGATGAACTATATAATACAATTATGAGCTGAAGGAAATCAGATTCTCAGTAAATCGACTATTTTTTAATAATAGGTCTAACTGTTGAACTGGGGTGCAGTAACATAAAATTTACAGAAAATTTCAAAATTTATTTTTTAAATTTAGTTTGTACTTCAAGCTTAAAGTGCTGAAATTATATAATTATGCAAGCTATATTTAAAACAGGAAATGTGAGTTATTTGTTTATAAAAATACATTCAGCATAATTATTTAGGTTTCCTCCTTTGACCACCAGCTTAGATTTAGAAAATGACCATTAATTCTAAAAGGAAACTCTTTGTAGACACTTGTAGTTAATTGTTAGAAAGTATCTATGTCGCTTTAAGATTTCTCAGTTACCTAATTGGGAAATAGGTATACAAATATAAATAAACAGTCTGTAGTTACTACTGTAAATATATTTTAATAAACATAAAAATAGATTTAAAAAAAAACAATGTTTTAATTTTTATACAAAATTGTATGTCGCTACTTATTTTGGCAAAACGTGTGTTCCTTGAAGCATAACTACATTTCTGCACAAGCAATAAATTTTGTCATCGATACTGAAAGGGCTTGTTAGCATTTGGTTATTAGCGAATGAAAAAACTGTAATAATTTGTTGTTACGCTAATAGGTCATCATTAGTGTAAACATTTTTACGAAAGACAGAATGTTTCTGGCCAAAAGAAATCCCCTTCATGTAGTTTCTCTCATAAGGCCTTTGAGGACTGTACGCTCCAGGGCCAGGGGAGTTGGTGCAGTGGTTACTGGTGGAGTCTTTGGCGGATATTGAATATTCTGGTGGCTTCTTCTTGTAAACGTTCAGAGGCACTGCGGAATAACATGGTCCAGGAGAATTGTTCCTGTGAAGATTGCTCTCATGACGGCCCAAGATGACCGCTGCTCCGGCAACAGGCTTGTGAGGCACACTTCTCCCCAGCAAGGAAGGCACACTGTACATGGCTGGTCCTGGAGAAGTCAAGTACGGATTGTAAGTATCTATTTTCTGGTCTCTCTGGAGTCCCGCACTGGTATTGCGAGACACCCTTCTTTCCGTAAGGTTAAATGCATTTGTATTCTTTGAAGATGTGCGCGAGACTGATTTTTTCTGGCCGTATAAATCTGCCAAGTTTGCAGCAGACATTTTTGGCTTGGTCATTGAGTCATCTTTTGAAATAGATCCTGTACCATATCTGTTTGCTCGCGCTAAGTTCTTCAAAACAAATTCCCTAGGATTTTTGGAAGTAGTTTCATTCATGCTCGTTCTGCTCCTGCAGTAGTCGGCAAAAGTATTTTGTTCATTTTTATTACTACTTTCGCGATTTTTGGCCTGCATTTCGTTATTTTTATGCCTTGAAAAGTTTGCATAGTGATGCATGCTTTCCTCGTCACGTGCTAAGTCAGGAGAGTTGTGCACGTCCATTGAAGAACCGTGATGGGCAAACTTTTTACTCCACGATGTTGATTCTTCTGCACGGTCACCCATCATCGTAGTCGAAGGTGTCGCAGAAGTCATGTCCATGTTAGCCAGAGTTAGTTTCGAGAAGTGCTGGTCCATCTTCATTTTTTCCTGGCTGTTGTTTCGAGAAGTTCTGCCGTTTTGTTTCCCTGATGTTCGCATTCGGCTGGATTTTTTCTTCATTCGCCTCATTCTCATTTCGAAATGAGAGATGCTGCCTATTGTAGATGAAGATGAACTGCTTTCTAGGTTTTTGGTACATTGTGGATATTTCTCATTTTGATGTATTATTGTATTTGTAACATCGTGGGCTCTCAGTGACTCTTCCGGTTCCTTAAGTGTTTTAGTTTTGGTACCACGGCGTAGTTTTCCACCTTTCATTGGCGCACCATCTTCTTGCCTCTGTTGAGTCATCATGTTGAAAATAACTTTCTCCCATCTTCAGTCTTCAGTGAGCTGTGAAGGAAAAAAAAAAAAAGTATTTTGACATCTATTTTAAACATATTTTTAATCCTACACACCATATAGGTACCATTAATTACAAAGCCTTATTTTGCCATTCAAAAAGATAAGTGCCTTAATAAACAGTACCGATAGTGAGTAGCGGATAGTGTGAAAATCGTATTAAAATGTACTCTTTTTTGTGTGATTCTTAGGTCAGTTAACAGGATCCAACCACTAAAGTTATAGCTTTAAATGAAACTGTGACATGGGAGCGAAAGATATGTTGCAAAGTTACAATAAACTGAGTTTTCTTACATTTTTGATGAGCCCCTATATCTGAAACGTTTTCTTGTATCTTATATCTTATTTTTACGAAAAAAATGTATTGCTTTATCAGTTGTAATATGAATGTTTGTGCATTATTATGTGCGGAGGAAAAGATTTTATTTTAATTTAGCAGTGTGTTAACAGATTTCATTATTAGTGAATAAAAGTACCGGTAAATATTGTACAGCAATGGGTGGTTAAGAAAATATAATTAAACATATATTTTTTCTTAACTTCTATCATATCACGCAGACTAAATTAGGCAAGAAAAAATTTTTCATACCGAACAAAATGTTTTTTGCTTAATGTAGTGTCCTCTTTTCCCTTTTATTTCCGGTGCATACAATGCAGCGTTGTCAATTCCCCGACACAATATGATCAAAATGAAAATAAAATGTGAAATACCGTTTCGTCTTAATGCACGTAGCATAAAAAATTTAATCGTTCTTTGCTGAGTTGCGAGGGAACCTGATATTTTTATAAATGACTGGCGCAGATACTCTCACGCAACAGATAGCAGTAGCTCATTTTGTAGAAAAATTTTGCCCATTTATGAATATAAAAGGTTGAAGGTTCGTAAGACTTTAAGGTGGATACAATTTGCGGCTCGGGTGTAAATACTAAGTCAGTAACGGTAGCTAGTATTTAATACTAGTTATCAAAGTAAGAAGCCACATTTTACTTAAAGCGACACGGCAGAGGTTCGTAATAATAGCTACCAATGAAGGAAACATGAAAATAATAATTACATAAAAACAACAACTAACTCTTAGGTTTGGATAACTCACATTTGGAATAACTCCCTAGAGTTAAAATGTTTAAATATAATGACATTTTATAAACATGTTTAGGTTGCTATGCTATTGTCTAATATAAATTGTAGGCCTACATGAAAATGTCTTTCCTTTATACTACAATTTTACCAGAAGGATAATCGGTAGTTAATGATAACTAAAGAACCGTAACACACTAATGCGACCTAAAACTTAAACTCAGAATATCTGCAAACTCAGCCTTAGTTCACAACAGAATTTATCAGAAATATTCGGCTTGTATTAATGAGAGCCCAGCCCTGAAGGAGACACTAAAGTAACTCAAATGAAGCAAGTATATGTTAACCATGTTAGCATAGTTGAAGAATATATTGCATACGATTGAAAACCTTACGCCCCGTTTAATGTGTACTTTTTCCGAATACCGTGTAAGGTATAGCTGAGTGGGTTGTGTTGAGATTTGAGTTTTAGATGTGAAAAGTTTTTACGTCGAAGAGTTATGTCCAGAAGAGCCCAATATAACTGAGCGTGCCTGATCAAGAGGCTTCAAGCCATTTGATTCTGGGATTTCTCAACAATTGTGCTAAACAGGAAACCTTCGTTGGCCTGGCTTCTAGGACTGTGCGATATTGCGATATATCGATCACAAAACCGGAATATCGCAGGTTCGATATGGTCCAACGTATTTGGTTCAACAGTGTAGAGCAAATATATCGCATATTGCCGTGCTACCGAAATGTGATATTACTAACGAAATGCGATGCTGGGTTGGCGAAATACGGTATTTGCGGTATCATATAATCTATATTTGCGATGCCGATATTTGAGATATCAATATCAACTATATTGGCGATATACTGCCATCGATTTTCAATACTCTCTGGGAGCCATATTTCACAATGAATACCGATGTGGCCAACATGTTTCGAAACTATATTGGAAAGGGGATATAGCACAGACCTACTGGCCTGCTCGCCAAATGAGAGAAGTTCAACGTGCACAGCTATTGCGGATCCAATATTACGTAGATTTAGTTTGGTGTGCAAGCCACCAACAAACCAGCCAGCCTACTGGCACAAAGCGGTGGCTTTAGCAAGCCACAGTTAAGGTGGTCGCCTGGTTGAAAGAATTCTGCACGTCTGAGGCCTAAAATCGTGGGAGCGCTAGGGGCGCATCAACTCTCTCATCGCCTCTACGCGCAAAGCACTGAACCGGCGCGCAGTCTTGCCGTCGATAACGCGCCTCTATGAGACTTTCAGCGGAGACCCTATACCTTTTTTAATGTTTTGTACCGGAATGTTCATACCTAAAAATTACCATGAAAACACCCGTTTGAGCCTTTTCGCTATCACTAAAACATGCTTCAGAGAGAAATGGAGGAACTGAAAATCGTATACAGACGCGTAACGTTTCTTAAGAGCTATTCGTAAGCAGACCTCACTCAGGCACGTTGGACGGTTTTTCAATACAAATGTTTTCTGCTGGAGCTCTGCGCACCGTTCGGCGGCCTACCCAGGCGGCCACCTTAACCATTTCAGTCACGATCGTGGACATTATGTAAATGAAGGGTATTTTTGATCGGCACTGTACACAGAAAGGAATCAGTGATCGGTATTTTGGGCGTCGTCCTTGTGAGCAATCTGATTTGCCAAAGTTACTGCTGCTTTCGTTTGTGGACAGTTAACAATAATAAAACAGAACACGCTTCACGTTGTTCACTGGACGTGAGAAGTACACTCGACACAAGTACAGAGCACGCCAAAATATTTACGGATTGCAACATTTTAACCTGTAAATTATTTCGGAACCAAACGGGTTAAAATTCATACGTTAGCAGATCACGCCGACTAAACAGAGAAAGCTGAACTGATTTCAGTGACACTGATTCACACATCATCGGAATTTCTTCGTTACCTGCATACCCTTGATTACAATATTTGTTTTCTGTTTTGCCAATCAGGCTACCGCGAAACGAGTTATCGTCCATTTTAAAATTATATACGCTGCGAGGACGTTGGCATTTCCCATTAATAGTTTTCATTTCATTTATCTTTGCATATTTTTTTCCTATGCATATAACGATGACCGTCTTTCGTTCATATGATTTATAAGCCTAAAAACATCAAAACATCACCGTTGACGGCAGCCATTTTGATAGCCTTTTGCACCACGCACCGGATTGGGGACAATATCGGCGTTGCCCGCGCGGGAAAAGATGATCGGCTCAACTGTTTCCAGGCAGACAGATGGCATGGATACGTAGAAGCGGCGAGAAGCTCTCTTATGGACTGTTGCTGTTGATGCTATCCGCTCCGTCTGTTCAGCGTGATCTTCGAACGTGTATATCCGCATTTAAGGCTTACGAACCTTCAACATGAGTAGTGTACAAATGTCGGTTCGGGCACATGGTTCATGGAGTAGGAGGTAGAAGTTTGCCGTCATGACGTCACAGGCGGAGGTCGCGGCCGGCGGCAGGCGGCCTGGGACAGCCATGTTATCGATAATGGAAATGGGGAAAACGGATTTGAAGCTCCTCGAAGCAAGAGCCGAAAAATCCTCAGTCAAGCAAGAGGATTAGTGGCTCTTAGTGGAATGAGCCACTTAATCTTCAGAGCAGGAGGAGGAGGATTCGAGACTCCGAGTCAGGTCAAGTGGACCGGGGAGGATCAGCGGACCTGGCTCCCCCCTCCCGTCATTATCATGCACCTACCACGGTCACACACCTCCCCCCACGCCCCTCCGCAACCACGCCCGTCCTTTCCACGCCATCACCCCCTCCCCAGGTCTCACACCCTCACCAACTCAATTATATGTATGATTGGAAGGTGGTGGGTGGTGGAGAGGAAGTGAAGTGAGGGTAATGTGATTAGAGTGAGTTTAACGTTATATGTTCCTGGATTTTTTAGATATATTATTTTAAATTTTTGCGATTTTTCCTGATTTTATACTGATTTGGAGGGGTGTGGGCATGTGAGGGGATGATGTGAGGGTGGTGGGATGAATGTGAGGTTAATTTTGTATGTTCCTCGATTTTTAGAATTTTTAAATATTTTTTGCGATTTTTCTTTATTAACATATTATCAGTAAATACTTTACATTTGGAGTCGCCAAAAAAAGTTTGGAAATGGGCGACATGGGAGCTCTCTGGTGGTAGATGCTAAAAAAAAGTAATAACTAGCAGAATCTATAGTGTCCAATACTGGTAAAATGTGTGTTAAAGTCGTAATTTTGTGGTCAGTAGGCATATACCATTGATTTGTATGGATGTAGAAATAATTTCTGTTATATAAGGCCAACGTTTAATTTCTGGTGAGGAAGGGTACCCACGATTGTTCCCTCGATTTTTAGAATTTAGTTGGTTGGGAAGGTGAGGGGGGGTGAGTGGTAGTGAGGGTGGTGATGAAAGGTGGGATGGTGAGGGTGGTAAGGGGTTAATGGTAAGGTGAGAGGGTAGAGGGCGCGGGGAGGGGTAGGTGAGTGGGGAGAGGTGGTTTGAGGGGTGTGGACGTGGTAGGTGCTGGATGGTGGCCGGGTGGTCCGCTGATCCTCACCGGTCCGCTTGACCTTGTTCGGAGTCTCGAATCCTCCTCCATTTCTCTGAGGATTAAGTGACTTTTTAAGTGACTCGTTCCACTAAGAGCCTTTAATCTCTTGCTCGACTAAGGATTTTCCTGCTTTTGCATCGAGGAGTTTCAAATCCTCTTCCCTCATTTTTCCATTTATTTGGAAATTTTTTGGTGATTAAAGTGAATTTTTGGCAAAATAATTAATTTCGGAAGTGGTTTTTGGAGTGAAACAGGCAATTTTGTCGAAAACATGACCGTCCCAGGTTGCCTGCCGCCAGCCACGACCTCCGCCTGTGACGTCATGGCGGCAAACTCCTACCTCCTATGCCATAAATAATGTTCCCGAACCGACATATGTACACTACTAATATGTTATCTTCATAGCTGGGCAAAATTTATTATACAGAATAAACTTCTGCTATCTGCAGCGTTAGAGTATCTACGTCAGCCATTTATACGGATATGAGGTTCCCGCGCAACACAACAAAACACGACTAAATTTTTTATACAATGTGCAGAAATAAGAAACAGTATTTCACACTTTATATAATAATAATAATAAAGTGGAACATGCACTTTTCTGCAGTAGAAAATTTACATTTGACACTGCCGACTTTAGTGTTAACTTGATGAGGATTTTTCCTGTGTTAATTTTCGTAGAGACAAAAAAAGTAATTTATTCTCCACTGAAAACTTCACGTCGTAAACGGCACCTATTTATACACGTTAGACGCCATTTTGTGTTAACAACAGTGGGAAAAAATGTTTCTCTCTGCGAAATGCCACCTAGACCACATTGCCCATAGCACTGTTAAAACGTGGCTTGGGTTCGAGCAGGGAAGGATACNGGGGGGGAATTACTTTTCACATTGTATGGGTGCAGGTCTAGCTATACTATAGATTTGTGTCATTGGAAAGGGGCACTACCTATCTCATTATAATTTTAGGATACAGTGTTAAAATAATCAAATGAGGTCGGTATTTTAAACAATTCTGCCATAATTTAATTTCAATTTTAAAACATTATAGGACAGTTTTATGCCAATTCAAGGGTGTTTGGGGGTGGTGAGGGGGGCACTTTGTATCTTGTAAGCCCCTCCCCCCTCCATCTTTATATCCTCCCCTTGATTCGAGGTTAGAACACTGTTTAAACTTTGAAATGTTATTATTATAATACTCTTCCTTTGGTGAAGTTTTAATTAAACTATAGCGTATTTGTAGTTACTCTCAACTTTTCTGAGGCCCAGTTAAAGCTCTACTTTCAGGATAGTCATCTGCCTCATACAAGCAAAACTTAACTATGTCCATTTGTGCGACTCAGTTTAATAATATTTTGCATTAGAACTATTTCTTACTAGCCATTACCAACACACAAAACCTAATTTATATTCGCTTTTATTCATATTAATTATAAATTAAATAATATGAACTTTTATATAAAATTTAAGTAAAAGTTTAATTTAACGAAAAATGTTATACTTTTATGTTAAAATGAATATAAAGCTCTTGCGATCCAAAACATGTTTGAGAAACAACCAAACACACCGTACATTGGGTGATTTTTAACGGTTTGATTAAAAAAGTGTCAAGATACTGGGAATGGACTATAGATAGATTCGTGTCAGTATTTCACCACGTGATTTAGACCGTTATGATGGCGAGTAGTGAGACTGAGACGGTGTTAGGACACGTGCAGAATACGGAGATTAGTCTACGTACCAAGTTTATGATAGACAAGAACGCCGGAAATATGACACGCCGCCGTTCGAGAAAACCCCGCTGACTTCCACCTAAAAAAATCTAGATCAGGTCAGAATGAAACCCGACAAAAATTGGGTTCACTCACAAATAAGCGCGACTCTGTCAAGTTAAGGAACCACGATTTTAGTGTTCACTGAACCACCTATGTCTTTTTAAAACTGAGTCTAACCTGTAAAAGTGACATTTTTGTTTGCAGTGGTCTTGTGAACGGGAATTAGTTATACCCCATTCTCCTAATCGTTTGTATTTTTTGAGTTTTTTTCTATGACACTGTTTAATATTATTACTATGGACACACCCACGTGCAATTTGACCTTTCAAAATAGACTTATCTGCAATGGAAAAGTGCACCAAGCACAGTTATTAAATGTTAAACTTGTGTTTTTCATGTTTATTCTTATTTATGTACCAGACACTTTAAGAAGGTTAAGATCAAAGTATTTTAATTTTAATAATAAAATACATGGCTCGTAGTCAGCAGAATTTTTTTTACTCACCAAATTCCACCTTTGCTGGTTCATTTTATACCAATATTTAATTTTCTAGATAATCATATTATTTCCGCCTCGGAGTTGATAGTAAAAAAAAAAAATTTTGTTTTCTCATAGATAACGAACCAGACGGCAAACAAGAACACGATGCAATCATTATGCAAAGAAGCATGGCTAATGCCACGAGGTTTTATTTTACTTGCTCTGAAGCGCTAATGTATATAACCGAAGATAAATCGCTAAACTGGCGTACAACAGCCATTGCTACTGCGCCATTTCCATTTATAAGTGCCAAATTTTTTTTTTAGCCCCAAAAAAATACTCTATTTTTTACGAGTAGATCAGTACTGCTAGGAATAAGTGACGGAGATATTTTCTCCGCTAACCTTTAATGGTTGGTAAACAGGTACAGAGCAAAGGACGAAACGACGGAACTCACACAACCAGAAACCATGTCCAACATATTGATTCACATTTGAATACTTATTTATTTGGCAATTAAATTTTGTGACGTCAGTTAGCAGTGTTGGTAAACAATGTTTTCATGTTTTGGTTATCTTTACAAACATAAAATGGATTTTAGTAATAGAATGTGATATTCCGTTGAAAATGAACAGTGATTTAAAAGAGCTGGCAATATTTGCTTTTATTTAAAATCGTAGCTTTTGCAATCGTAAAGATGTGAATAACATTTAAAAAATTCCTGCCAGTACACAGTAACCTGGTCTTCCTCTGAATTTATAACTTGCAACATTTGTTATTTTATTTAGCATAACTGTGTCCCTCCATTTAAAATAAACTTCTCCGAAAATGTTATACTCTACTCTGATTGGCTATTACCCCAATACCCCATGCACCTGAATAACAAATGAAATGCAGCCATTCCCTTTACGCACTTTGTCAGGATTTCTCATGCACAAGACCTGTTTGCGCATAATTGGGAATCAATAGGTTCAAAATATTGGCACACAATTCTTTGCACACGATCTATATTAAATGGTTAGTGTTGTGCTTTTAAATGTGAACCAAGCTTAAGCATATAACTCTGCGTTTAATTTTAATCCAATTTAATGTTACCTGAGAACTGGAACCAGTCACATAAAAAAAGAGGCGCGCTCCAGTCAGCTTCAGAGACACATCATCGTTATGACTTGTTATGACTTGTTCTACAGTTACAAATACAAATCATGCACAAAATAACGCACCACTAGAGTATGCACACTTACATATAGTCTATTCACGGTTTCATCACACTTGTATGACGTGATTGGTTGTTTCCTGAATATGTCATGTAAAACAATAGTTTTATTCTTGCGTTAATAGAAAATAGCTTTTTTTTAAATTTTATTAAATTGAACTTGTATTTGTGTTTTATTTATAAATTATAATATTTTATTTATACTTAAAATGAATAAAAACAGGGAGAAAATAGGTGTGTTGGTAATGCCTAGTAAGAAATAGTTCTTATACAAAATATTATTACATTGAGTGCGCACGAATGCGGTGCGTTGTCCCTTTGGTGTAATTTAATAGACTCGGTTAAGCATTGTTTGCAGGAGGCGGAGACGTATCCTGGAAGTATAACTGTAGCAGGGTTTCAGAAAAGTTGGAAGTAACCGTAGATAGACTATAGTTAAGTAGGTATGAAACAGGTAGTTCTGGAGCAATCTCAGCACAGCGTCAGTCGTCATAGTTCAGGCCCGTCTTCATTCGGCCGTGCCTGTGGACATGGACGTATTCCAATCTCGATGCCAAGTGACGTCATGCCGATGCAGTCCAAGTATGGTCTACAATTGCGTTGTGGGAAAGTGAACTTTCAGAATCTGACACCAGGCCGCAGTAAATTTAGCGCTAGTTGTTGCGAGGTTGTTAGTTCAATATTATTGAGTTCATAGACGAAGAGATTATATTGAAGGGCTAAAAGATTGCGAGATAGGTGATTTGAATGTTTATTTATTTTTATGATAAAACTGTTCTATTTTTAAATAAGCTCGTCAAACAACATCCAGAAATTTTCTTTGAACTAGAAATTTTTAAAATGTCCATCATTAACATTACATTGTTCAGACCGAACGCGGATATCACTAGTTAGCATTTCGTCACGTTCGTCTTGAGAAAGCCCATCTTGCACTTCCATTACTTACATTTAAAGCGTAAACATTCCACGAATGTGCACGAAAGTATCTGATGTCTTTTTCTTTTTCTATTATCTTTTTTTGGGACAGAAGTTTAGTTTTCTGAATGCTTTGACTTGGCACACGGGTTAACTTGGGACACGGGGGGTTGGAACAGCACCATGACGTCAGAGCGTCACGTACACCAATCATCGTATCCTTGTCTGAAGACACAGGTTGGGATAGCACGATAGTATACATGCCTTACTACTGACGGTTGACGCGATTGCGATTTTCCAGGTTATTAAACGTAAACCTGCGCCTTAGCTAGGTGCAGCTGTCATATGCTCGCTGTCGGTGATCTGTACTTCAGAATTGTGCAGCTATATACTTGATATCCTTGGCGACTCATTGCCTTAACAAAATAGACACACCCTGAGCGAATTATCTACAAACGGCAAAAACAATTTCGCGCTTCAGTAGAGGCCTTAATTTCCAAGCCTTCGAAAGAGGGACGTTTAAAATCCCCGACATAATCCATTATTTCGTGTAATTTAACAACAGGGTCAAACACTTGTGTTTCTTGTCCATAATTATATAGCTACTGTATAAGCAGGCACAACATTCAAGTCTTGCTAGAACGCTCTTCAATTGTCACTTCGTTACACCCGAGATGCCTAACATTTTCACCGCTTTAGATACATCGAAAATGCAAATAAGCTGGTGTTAAAAATTGTTTATGCCATACCCATGCAAAATATTTTCATTTTTAAGCGTATTTCAAAATCATTTTCGTAATACTAACAAACTATTTTATTGTGTTTTTCTTCGTTTTGACACAAGAAATTCGGGAGTCTGATTTAAAATCTTCTTCATCTTGGATTTCGTCACATATGACAGTTCAAAATATTCTCTTTTTCCTTCAAAAATGCCCGTCTGGCTTTCGAAATTGCCAATTTACTCTCTTGTTGCCTCTTCCCCTCCCCCAAAACACCCCGAAATTTCCCAAAAAGTGTAAAAAAATGTCTTGCCTTTCAATGTAGCTGAGTGGCTACTCAGTGTGGCTGAAGATCCTCAAAAGTTGCTGAAACGTCAGCAGGAAAGAGCAAACAGGATACAAACATAAACATTGATTTCTTGCAACGTTCTTCTGCATTTTCGATCTTAACATGCCTGCCACCTAGGTGAACCAGGTTCGATTCCCTGCGGGGTCGCTCCCGGATTTTCACACGTGGGAATCGTGCCAGATGATGCGTCTGGTCGGCTGGTTTTCTCGAGGATCTCCCGTTTCCCCCGCTCTTTCATTACGGTGCTGCTCCATACTCGTCGAACTTCGCCCTCATTGGCTCATGATGAGACCTCGATGTTAAACGCCGCCAAAATCTCTCCACTTCACTCCATCACAACATACGAGACAATAACAAGAAGTTATCTATATAGCTGAGTCTACTTTCCTCTACATGGATACAAATAATTTTGATGAAATGTTAGACGGTAGGTTGGTCTTAACGTCTCGTTAATAGCTACATCCTTACAGATGCAAATAGAAACAAATACAATACTGTTGAGATAATTACAAAAACACACGTGCCTTACCTGGGACTCGAACACAGAACACCTCGCAGGTAAGCTACCGTTCAACCAACTACATTACGGAGGTAGGATTCGGTGCGTAAACTTTGATAGTAATTAGCCTAAAGTTTTGGTAGATTGGATTTAAAAACTTCAGTGAATAATTTTGAAAACAAGCGTGTGAGTCCCTTAAACAATATAAGATTACATGACCAACCATAGCACTTCTTGTGTGCAGAATTTGGTGCAAATAGGTTGGCTGGTTCCCGAGATATGCATAAAAACTTCACTCATATGGCGCTATTGAACAAAAAGGCATCAAACAGACTCTGCATAAGCATATCTTATGCGTGTAATAGATAGACACTGCCAGCAAAAAAAGTTTGGATGAAATTTGTCGAATTACTTAATATATGATAAATTTATCTTAATGATATATATTCCACTATTTAAGAAAAGCTTGACTCACTTAAATTAAGCAAGTTCACATGTTTAATTTTGGTACTAAATGGGCGTGAAAAATATGGGAAGAATTAGATGATTGGTTCCCGAGATATGGCATAAATGTTGCATTTTAATAACCTGGCACTATCTTACAAAAAGGCGGCAAAAATGATCTATGTAAGCATATTTGATGCGTCTAATAAATACTCTCAGTCTACAAAGTTTAATTAAATTAGTTAAGTTGTTTAATATATATGACAAAAGTTTCTAAATTATTTATATGGCAGCCATACTGTAAATAAAGCAAGACACACTAGTAGCTATAAATAGCCGGTTCTGTGGCACCTGGCTATAAACGGGGAGCAGGGAGCCATATATAGTATAACACAGCATGTCTTTCCCTAAAATTTTTCCGAACTTCCCAAAAAAGGTCATGTTTTTTCTTAGTTTTTCCCTTTTTCTCTCGAAATATTACGTTTTTCACCAAAATTTTTCCTTTTTTCCCTAAACATTTCCCGAATTTCTCCAAAAAAGGGCATGGTTTTCTCTTGTTTCCCCGTTTTTCTTGCCATATGACACAGCACGTCTTTCACTAAAAAGGTCCCGGATTTGCCAAAAAAATTGTCATTGTTTTCTCTTTTCTCCCGTTTTTCTCTCGAAATCTCCCTTTTTCCCCAAAATTTCCCCTTTTTTCCTAAAATTTCCCAGATTCCCCCAAAAATGTTGTGTACACATGCAGCCCAGTGCTGGACGCAAGGCTCTCGTCGCCAATTGACAACGTAAGGCCCACACTAATTTTGAAGAAAAAAAAAATTGTGTGTAAAAANTTTTTTTTTTTTTTTTTTTTTTTTGGTATATTTAATAGCATATAACTCAGAGAGTCATCGTAAGGTTCAAAGTTTCGTGTGTGTAAGTTAATACCATCACACGAAACTCTCATACTGGCTGCATTTAAAGTCGAACGTAAGGTTCAAAGTTTCGTGTGTAAGTTAATGACACCACAAGAAACTCTCGTACCAGCAGCATTGAGGTTCGATGCCAGCTGCTTACTTATTGCATGATGTCAAATATTCGTGACCCTAATTTCCGAATCGTATAAGATATAGTCACCAAATTTGTAACATATGCATCACCTCCGACAGCGAAAATTATCACAGTCATTTAAGCTCTATACGAACTTATAAGCATAGCTGGCCGTAATTCCCGAACCGTTTAAGGTACGACCATCAAATTCATAACATAGACATCGCGTCCGACAAGGAAAATTAACAATTGGTCATTTAGACCCTATGCGAACTTATAAGCATTGTTGGTCGTAATTTCCAACCCGTTTAATATATAGGCATCACATTTGTAACATACACATCACCCTCGACATCGAAAATTATCACAGAGTCATTTAAGCCCTATGCGAACTTATAAGCATAGTTGGTCGTAATTTCCAACCCGTTTAATATATAGGCATCACATTTGTAACATACACATCACCCCCGACATCGAAAGTTATCACGGAGTCATTTAGGCCCTATGCGAACTTATAAGTATAGTTGGTCATAATTCCCGAACCATTTCAGGTACAACCGAAAATTCATAACATAGGCATCGCCCCCGGCAAGGCAAATTAACATATGGTCATTTAAGCCCTATGCGAACTTATAAGCATAGTTGGTCGTAATTTCCAACCTGTTTAAGATGCAGTCGTCAAATTTGTAACATACATATAACCCCGACATAGAAAATTATCACAGTCATTTAAGCCCTATGTGAACTTATAAGTATAGTTGTCGTAATTCCCGAACCATTTAAGGTAAAACAGTCAAATTCATAACATAGACATCGCCCCCAGCAAGGAAAATTAACATATGGTCATTTAAGCCCTATGTGAACTGGGTGATATTAGGAGGTCGATGTCGTGTGACCAGGGTGATGACAGGAGGTCGACATTGTCTGACCAGACCAGGGTGATGGCAGGAGTCTTGTGGCTGAACCTCGTTGACGTCAGGAGGTCGATGTTATGTGGCCAGGGTGACGGCAGGAGGTTGACATGATATGGATGGACCTGGGTGATGGCAGACAGCACTCGACGTCGTGCAGCCATACCAGGGTGACAGCAGGAGGTTGGCATCATGCAGCCAGACCAGGGTGACGGTCAGCATCGTGCGGTCATACCTGGGTGATGGCAAGCAGGGTCGGCGTCATGCAGCCGGACCTAGTTGACGGCGAGCGGTGTCGGCGTCATGCAGCCGGACCTGGGTGATGGCAAATGTAGTTGGCATCGTGCGGCCGGACCTGGGTGACGGCGAGCGGTGTCGGCATCGTGCGGCCGGACCTGGGTGATGGCGAGCGGGGTCGGCGTTGTGCTGCCAGACCTGGGTGACACCGTGTGGAGTAGACATCATGCGGCTGAACCTCGTTGATGGCAGGTATCGCTGAAAAAAAAGTAGTAATGCTGGTCCCACCCAAATTATTAACAACGGGACCAGGAGGGTTATCTCAGAGTCTTCCCAACCATACACAATGATAAAGGAGCCTAACATGTTACTCAAGGCTTTCGAAAGTGTATCATGATTGGCAGCCTATCATAAAGAATGATACCGTGCACAACAATAAAGGAGCCTAACATGTTACGCGAGGCTCTCGAAATTATCTCGGACACTGCGACGAAGCGCGTGGCATAACATGAAGGTCGCTGCAGTGCACTTCAATGATACGTACCTAACATAAAGGTTGCTGCCGAACACTGCAACAAAGCGTGCAGTCTAACATAAAGGATGCTGATGGACACTTATATGCATGCATGCACACATATACACATACATATACATGCACACATGCACATATATATACACTGGTTATTCCAGAGTCTTCCCAACAATACACAATGATAAAGGAGCCTAACTAACATGTTACACGAGGCCCTCAAAAATGTATCGAAACTGTTGAAACTGGTAGCCTATCCTAAAAGATGCTAGCATACACAACGATAAAGGAGCCTAACATGGTATGCGAGGCTCTTGAAAGTGTATCTGCACTGGTGAAGAAGCTAGGCGTCTATCGTAAAGAATGCTACTATACACAACGATAAAGGAACCTAACATATTATGCGAGGCTCTCGAAAGTGTCTTAGCAATGACGAAGCTGGTAGCCTATCATAAAGGATGCTACCACATACAGTGACAAAGCTGCCTAACATGTTACGCAAGGCTCACGAAAGTGACTCGTCATCGGCAGCAAATCATAAAGAACGCTGCCACGCACAACGATAAAGGGACCTAACATGTTATGCGAGGGTCACGAAAGCGACTCGTCATCGGCAGCAAATCATAAAGAAGGCTGCCGTGCACAACGATAAAGGGGCCGAACATGTTATGCAAGGCTGTCGAAAGTGTTTCGTCAACGACAGTCTATCATAAATAACACTACCGCACACAATGATAAAGGAGCCTAACATATTACGTGAGGCTCACACACAACGATAAACTGAGAGTCTCGGACGAAGCTGGTAGCCTATCACAAAGAACGTTACAATACACAACACTAAAGGTACCTAACATATTATGCGAGGCTCTCGAAAGTGTCTCAGCACTGACGAAGCTATCATAACAGATGCTGCCACATACAGTGATAAAGCTGCCTAACATGTTACACGAGGCTCTCGAAAGAGTCTCGGACGAAGCTGGTAGCCTATTATAAAGAGTGTTGCATTACACAACAATAAAGGGGCCTAACATGTTACGCGAGGCTCTCGATAGTGTCTTGTCACAGAAGAAGTTGGTAGCTTATTATAAAGGATGCATCATGAAAAACGAATGTCATTCCATTGTCGAGCACGGTGGAGGAAAACAGATAGTTAAAACTACATTCATCTACTACGAGTGTGTACTCTGTAACAGCGAGAAGCCCTGAAGAGATGCTACAACCAATACAGTATCAATGTTACTACTGTGATTGTATACTCTGCTATAATACGAAAATTAAATCTATGGTTGAAGACTTACCAACTACAACATGGTCAACAGCAAGGAGCCCTGAAGAGTCGATGCAAGCAGTACAACATCAATGTAACTACTGTGGAAATACTTTTAGCACAAGTTATAGTTCACGCTGACATGAAAGTTGCCATTGCATGTTCAGTCCAGCATACAAAGCGTTCCACTGTGATAACTGTGATGCTGTATTTACCCGAAGTGATAACCTGTATAGACATAACAATACATGCAAAGGCCATGTTTGTCGCTCATCGGGAAACAAGTGCAAGTATTGTGGCAAGACATTCAGCAAGGTCAGCTGGACAAACAACATGAAGATAGCAACTGTAAATTGCTACCATCTACAAGACATATCCATGTGAAAACTTGATGTGTGATGGGTACAGGGGATAGACATTGCACTGTTTTCATACCCTGCCATAGTTGTCCTGGGCAGGCAGCCAGCCAGCCAGGGCAGGCAGGTGACAACTTCCGGGGAAAAACCTAGAAATAGCTTATATAAGCCCTCGATGAAGGAAACAGGGGAGCCCCCTAGGAGAATAAATGCAGACGCAGCTCCCAGGAATCCCTGGAAACATCCTACCACACCCTCCCTCCTCCCTAGTTGGAGCACCCAAGCAGCTGACGAGACACGAAATCCTACACAAAAAAAATGTGCGAGGTACACAGGGGATTTCCCGATTTCTCTCTCGAGAAACTGCTGACAGCTAGCTTGAATATAGTGAGAGACGGGTTAAATTCAGGTGCAGCCAAGAAAGGGGAGCAGTTGTGGTTAGTTGTTCGGGATCAATGGTTGACAGTCAGTTGTTCAGCCGAGATGGGAAGGAGTTGTTCGGCAGCTGCGATGTGGTGTGAAGAAGGCAGTTAGGGCGAGAGGCTGTTGTATCACCAAGGCCGGGTTCAGATCCCGGCCGAGTCAATTATCGCCAGCGGAGACGGGAGTTGTCCGGTGATCAGCCGCGAGACGAGTTAGGTGTTCCGCCGAAACGGGAGTAATCAGTCGTGTGACAAGAACAGTGCCGAGAATATGAGTAAATTCCCGGAAACGAGTTGCAGCCCCAGACCAAGAGGCACCATCATAGTCGTGTGCCATATGGCGACGAGGCAAGCAGTCAGTCAGTCAGTAAGTCAATAGTGACATCACCGAGGAGAGAACCCAGGAACAGCCGAAACTTAATGTGTAAATTCCCGAGACAAACTCAGTAAAAGTGCCGAGAACTTATGAGTTCATTTCTGAAAACATAGTGGCAGGTTCCGAGGTGGGGAAGTCAGAAACACAGGCTAGATCGTTGCGACGTCGACGAGGAGACGCGCTCTCCAACAAGGAACGCCAGCCGAGGTCGCCAAGAAAGCACAAGTCCCGGAAAACCCATACAGGACTTGACGAGAGTG
This sequence comes from Clitarchus hookeri, assembly GCA_002778355.1. Taxonomy (NCBI): domain Eukaryota; kingdom Metazoa; phylum Arthropoda; class Insecta; order Phasmatodea; family Phasmatidae; genus Clitarchus; species Clitarchus hookeri. The sequence continues at coordinate 1,076,217 of NQII01000024.1, forward strand.
TCAGTCAAAGCCGCAGGTAGAAGCCAGCTGAGTACAGCACACCAACGAGAGCCAGTCCGAGGGCCTGAAAAAGGGCCACCCAACTAACCATGCCTCAGCTACCAACGAAGACAACTCACCAAAAGTCGCAGTCACAGATAAGTAGAGAAACGTCTCCCTTTAACAACCTTCCCCGACGCATAGTTTTCAGCCCACCAGCCCTTCAGGCCTACGACTTTCAGGGGAGCTCAGTCTCGCCAGTGTGTGTAAATACCTATGTTACCTTCAGACAAATAAATACCGGTGTGTCAAATAATGGAGAATACGAGTATTTGTTTACCCCTAATGCAACAACCACAGGTGCCTGTAGTCTGCACCAAAGTAATTTAACTGTATAACCTACTAGCCACCACTCTGTATAACTCAGGTGGCATAGTAGCGACAAACTGTCGTACCGTATATTCGAATAAGGACAGCTTGAATGCTCACAACAGATGCTGTTCTTCTTCCAAAACAGAAAGCATACATGTTTCGCTCGAATGAAGAAGAATATGGCGAGCATGTATCAAATAAGATTACGTATTCATATTATGTCAACGCTGTAAATAAAGGTAAACGTTTGTAAATTATTTCTGTGTTATTTAATTATCTGATTCCCCTCTCTAATATTAAGTTCACCTTTACCACTAAGAAAAAAATCCCAGATTTTGTTAAAAGTCTAAAATAAAATTAATAGTTTTTGTATATTGTCAAATCTCGAACTCAGTTCACTATCGATGGGTCGCTTGTGCAATATGTACAGAAGCTCTCACTACCGGCAACGAAAATGACTACATATGTGTGTGTGTCTATATATATATATATATATGTTTGTGTGTGTGTGTGTCCTAAGCATAGCTAGCTATAATTTCCTAACCAAATAAATATGATAACATATATATGTAAATAAAATTCAGGATGGATAACTTACAACAAACTGGTATATGCAAAAAGCAACATATATACAAATATGGTACATATATGAGATACATAGTTGCGGTAACTGTAAAAAAAGTTTATGATAACATAAACAATTATCGTCAGTCCTACACAAGGGTAGACTGCGACTGTTGTCATATGCCAGGGAATATGTGAAACAGCTCAGATAGTTAGTTGACGATGCGAGCACCGTGCAGGTCTTGGCAAGTTTAACGGATAACACAGATCACTAGCTGAGAGAGTGTTATGTAAGGCTCCAAGGTCACACAGTCCCTGCTAGGGACACGATAGCCTTCAGCCGACATGACTGAATTGCGACGTGCAGAACATTTACCTACACGTAGAAACACAGATTCGAACCTAGTACCCTGACTCAGAGGTATCTAACAACCTACTCATCATGGAAGAATATATATGCAGACATGTATCTTGAACCTTCTGTGAAGAGTGACGGAAAGTTTAGCTACAGTCGATGTGTATGTAGGGCGAGAGACAAATGATAAACAAGGTGCAAGTACCATGTACGCTCAAGGTCACAGTCACTAGACAAGTCATACACAAACTACAGGTAACATGTACACATGCACGCACACAACCTCCACGTTGGAATAATAGCATTTAATGAGACTGTATGACTTGTGTCTCACGACTGTAAAAAAAGGTTAAATTATATAAATTATTATTTTAGTGTCATTCTTTTATCATAACCATGCTAATATTAGGTTTACAGCCATCACTAGGAAAAAAAGAAAATTAACAGATTTAGTCAAAGTCTGAAAGAGAATTAATAGTTTTGTATAGTTCCAAGGCTCGAACCCAGTTACCTACTCATCATGGAAGAACATACACTCAGGCATGTATCGTGAACCTTCTGTGAAGATTGACGGGAAAATCTAACTGCTTATTTTGTGAAGATTTCAATGACGCAGTCGAAATACTAAAATATACATGAAAGCATATACGTAAATAAAATTTAGGATGGATAACTTACATCAAACTAAAATATGTAAAAAGTAAAAAAAAAAAACATACAAATGTGATACATACATGTGACACATAGTTGTGATAACTGTAGAAAAATACTTATATGATATTATAAACGATCATCGTCAGTCCTACACAAGGGTCGGCAGCTCAAGTCATCGCTAACATGGGTAGCCCTTAACAACCAGACATAGAATGAAAAAAAGTATACTATCTATCATCGAAGTTAAAGTAACTTTTCATTAAACGTCTTGTAAAGGTTGTGTCCCTTTGCTTGCTACTAAACAAGGTGTATGTAAACCAGTAGTCATGCAAGAGTCTATGTCACCGATATATATTAATGATTAGATATTTAAAAAAATGTAAAGGTAAATAGTTATAAACTCCCACCGACCGCTGCATATTGCACACGCAACTAACACTATACATTACGCTAGACAGAAAAAAAATACACTCTCGAAAAGCTGATACTAGCAGGCATTTAAATAAAAGAAAAGCAGTTATCATCACCTACCAACAAGTATTATAGAAGTGACGAGCACTATACAGCACATCACACGATGCTAGACGACACTGTGCATCTGGCTAGCATGGTAGCCTTGGTAAGTACAGCAAAATTAAATAATAAAACTATATTCCTCACATACATCCTACGTCCGAGCTATGCTACAGTCACACACAAATTCAACCAAGCAACGAACAACATATGTAACATTAGACTAAAGTAAAATACTATGACAGAGTCGTGAAGTTTGGAGAACGATAAGGTCAACACTACCACATACCATCGCAAACAGATATAAAATACATAAAAAAATCTAAAGTAAACAAGTTATAAGTACTTACCAACTAACCAGCGCATATTGCACAAGTGTCAGATACTCTACGAGACTTTAGATAGTACAAGACAAGACCAGACCATCCTGGTCAGTACAACAGTCATTTCACCTTGGTTTTCTCATATTCCTTTTCTAACAACCTTTTACCTGGCACCCTGACGAAGACACATCTCATGCTCTACCATTCCACTTCGGTTTTCTCATAATCCTTCCAGCATCCTTTCATCTGACATCCTAGTGGTGACAAGTCCATGCTCGTCGAGCATGACAGTGTTTCAGAAAAAAAGTCTTCTTACAGTAACGAAAAAATAACTTTCCCGATTATTTTCTATTGCCGAAGATGAAGATCACGTTCACCTTAGCCACAGTTCACTTGTCGAAGTCTGAATAGCAACTGAGACAGACAGAATGATAACAATTACTATATACTCTAGAGAGATAGAGACAGAAGTCGTCGTGTGTGCAGGGTGAGAGACGGATCATAAACAAGGTGAAAATACCATGTACACTGAAGGTCATAGCAACTAGGCGAGTCATACACACAAGCTACAAGTAACATGTATGCACACACGCACGCGACCTACACTCTGGAATAATTATATTTAATGAAACTGTATGACTCGTCTCTCACATCTGTTAATGAAAGGTAAAATATTTAAATTATTATTTTTACTTCAGTGTCATTCATTTATCATATCCATGCTAATATTACGTTCACGTCCTTCACTAGTAAAAGGAAATTACCAGATTTTGTCAAAGTCCGAAAGATAATTAATATTTTGTATAGTTCCAAGGCACAAACTTAGTTCTCTATCGAAGGATTCTTGAGACGATGGCCATCTTGGATGACATCATATGATTATTTTAATGCTAATAATTTATCATATCCATGCTTATCGAAGGATTCTTGAGACTATGACCATCTTGGATGTCGTCTTATTATTATTATTTTAGCATTAATCATAACCATGCTAATGCTGACTCCTCCCTGCTGACTCCTCCATGCTGCTGACCTTGATATTGACCTGCAATTAATTTTTTTTAAATTTGACCTTGACCTTTGATCACTACCATGTTATGTACGAGGAAAATCTGAATTTGACCGTGACCTTGACCTCCAAAAAATCACAGAAAAATCGTAAGAACTTCGTGGCTTCGACAATGGCTGCACCAATAACTAAAGCCGCCCGTTGGCACATTCTATGGGCCTGCCAACAGCTGCAGCACTTTGGGCAGTTAAACCTCCAACAACAACACCATCTGGCTTCATGTGAGCGCAGTCACACTTCACAGCCACGATAGCACCACCAACAGCAGCCACACCACCAACAGGAGCTGAAATGGGCAATATTCCAGCCTGCTTCCAGTCGCTGCTTACTCTTCTGGGCTGACCACCGAGGACCCGCAGGAGTTCCTGAGAGACTGCACAGGATGTTTAACCAGGTATTGAGTGTGTGAAGAAGAGTTGCCAAATTGTGTAGGAGGCCAACTTATGGAAGATGTACGTGTATGGTAGCGAACAGTAAACCACTATGGTATGCAGTGGAGTGTTTCTGGAATGGGTTTCAGGGTCAATACCTACTCCTCCATGCAAGCTCAAAGCCGAACTGTTCTCGAAACACAAAGTCCTAGGGAAACACTAACAGTTTTTCAACCAGGAAAATTAATCTGATCAAACATTTATATCCCCAAAAGAGGGAAACTGAAGTGATAGATGTTGTAACAGCCACAGTGCGACAAGAAAACAGACTAGCTCTAGCCCACTTAATACATGGCACCATTGAAGCCTTCATGCGATCATCCGCAATACTAGACCTAACTGCTAGGGAGCAGGACATCCCAATTGAACAGGATGGGTTTTTCCTGTGCTGCATGCGTGACCCAGAGTAGGGTAGCGAGGTCACTCAACCATCAGCTGTTCGCGATGCATCTTGTTTCGGCAATTCCAACAACATGCAAGGACCCTGACCGCAGCCACGCATGCAGTAGTGGGCCCATCCACGCCGGGCGAGGCCACTACAAGGGTAAGGAGCGCCCTCCCTTCGTGTGCAGGTATTGCGAGGACCAAAAATTTCACTGGCATAGTGAATGCCCAAAGCGCCATACAAAGGAGGAAAAAAAACAACATATAGTATAACTCCACCAGCAGGAAATGGTTCTTTGGGGTAGGAGAGTTGGATGCTCACTGCCCCCAGGCCACAATAGATCATGTAACACCAACACCTCCACATATCTTGCTACAAGAAATCGCTAATGAAAATCACCAATTTATCACAATACCAATCACCTTGAACAATCAGACATGCCATACCTTGGTCGACACTGTAGCATCACACAACTTTGTGCATGTCAGGTTTGTTGATGTAATCCAACGTAAGCAAACAACACAGGCGCTACAATTCGCTACATGGCAGCACACAGGAAAAACTATGGGAGAGACAATAATAACTGTCTGAATACACGATGTGGAGACTACCACCACAGTCCTATGGGAGGATGCCATATTAGGTATTCCGTGGTTCACTGAGCAAAACACCATTGTAGAGCCAGTGGCACACAGGATTCACTTTGGCCAAAAAGAGCGACGAACTGTGTATGACCTCGAACCATGACCCACAAGTTGCGCACCCGATGTCCAGCTGGATGAACTTGATCATACTGTACTACTGGAGTTTCTCAGCACTGTGCAAAGACTACTGCATTAGCGGTGCAATGTATTTGCAGCAGCCAACCCATTACGTCGCACCACAGTAGTGCAACACAAAATACTACTAGAACAAGAGCGACCACTCTACGCTGCTCCACACAGTTACCAGCTACACCAATGCATGATCATAAAATAGGAATTCAAGGAAATGCTCGCGGATGGCTTGTTAGGACCCACACAGCTTTTATGAAAGTGCAATAACACTTGCACCAAAAAAGGATGGGACGTTACATTTCTGCATAGACTTTAGACCCATCAACCTAATAAACAAGAGCACACCACCACCCTACATATTAAAGATGCATGATATACTCTCGGCAAAGCAAAAATTACATCACTGGACCTCCGCAGTGGGTACTGGCAAGTGCCAGTCAAACCAGATGACAGGCACAGAACAACTTTTACCACACCAGATGGACGAAGATTTCAATTTCGTGCAATGCCTTTTGGGCTTAAATAAGCCCGAGTAACATTTCAAACTATGATGGTCCGAGTACTCGATGGGTAAATAGGTGACTTTGCCCTCGTGTACTTGGATGACATAGTGGTATGGTTAGAGAAGTGGGAGGACCTTATCGAACACCTGTCACTAGTTCTAGAAAGACTATCCATAAAGTCTGACCTGTGCCAACTGAAAGAGCCACATAGGAAAACTATGCATACAATTTTTCGGCCGTATGGTGGATAAAAATGGCAACTGGCCAACCCCCGAACAGTTGTCATATATAAATTACTACGTGATGCTGTGCATGCGTAAACAACTGCGCAAATTCTTTGGGTTGGTAAACTGGCTGCGAGAAAATATCCTAGACTTTGCCATAGTCACAGCATCACTAACAGACATGCTTTCACCTAACCGGAAATACCAGTAGATCGCATAGCACGACACATGTTTCATGGTGCTGAAAGCCAGGTTCTGGCAATGCACCACACTAGCCTGCCATGGCACGAGTAAACACATGTACCTCCATAAAGACGCTAGTGAAAAAGAATTGGGAGCAGTTCTACTCCAGCTAGGGGAGAATTAAGAGCAGCACATCATAGAGGTAAATAGTGCAAAATTGGGAGAGACAGAACAGAAGTTCGATCTGAACGAATGTGAATGCCTGGCAGTAATGTGGGCTGTCAACAGGTACCGAGCCTAACTCGAATACCAGCGCTTTACACTGCGAACCGACAACTGCTGTTTGGTGTGGTCTCACTCCATGAAGGAAGCACAGCGAAAATTGTCCCTGTGGGCATTACTTCTATAGTCATACGACATCGAAGTTCAACATGTTCCTGGAGCCGAAAACCAGTTAGCTGATGGACTGCCATGCAAGTCTGACGAAACAGTAGCAGTGGACGAAGACGAGTGGGATGACCTACAGCCCCTTACAGCAGCCACCTGCCGAACATTTGGTGAGTGCATAGCTAGCTGCCACAACATCGAGGCACCAACAGCAGTCGAACTCAGGATACACGAACTCCAGGCCCACATGCTAGCCACATAACAACACGGCACAGACACCCAATGCCGCATATTAGAGATAATACAAGGCCACACGAACCGGAAGCGCCATTGCATCTGTACATGGCCAAGAATGCACGTCAACTGGTGTTCTGTCATGCGCATGCCAACCAGTTCTCAGGCCATCCAGGATCACAACAAACAACAAGAAATGTGCAAGCTCATTTTCACTGGCCAGGAGCCACATGGGACATGCGCAGGTATGAACATGAGCATGTGATATGCAATCATATCAGGAACTGCCGTGCAGATGGAGTGACACAACAAAAGCCACGAGTGCTAAACGAACAATGTGAAGCAATAGCACAGTTTTTGATGGACCCTTATCCCTGAACAACAGCCGGATAATATTTAATTGTGGTGATAAGCAATTAATTTTCCAAGTGGATAGAAGCATATCGAGTTTCCAGTGCATGTGCACATAACATCGCATATATACGGGAGGCCGAATTCTACCCTCACTGGCGTTACCCCATAACGCTACTTACAGACAACGGTACACTTTTGTCAGGGAGACAGTGGCATGAACGGTACATTATGTGGGAGGTAGAGCACCATACCATGGCTATTTGCCACCTGTGGGCTAATCAAACACAGTGTCGAAACCAGAACTTCAAGAACCAACTGCGCCCGAGTGTTCGCAAAAACCATGCAACCTGAACCGAACACCTGCAGCAGCCATATTCACCATCCGAAGGCATGTGAACCTAGCCCTGGGCTGATCACCAGCCGCAACCCTATAAGACCGAGAACTCCAGCTGCCTGGAGAGTTCATTGGACCCACAGAGAGAGACTGGACGAAGCAGAGGACAGCACAGGCACAGCACTGAGAGGCCGACCTACAGTACACCTGCTAGAACTAAGCCCACTATATAGCAAAGTGGGTGCCATCAACCATATGCCCAACTCACAGGTTAACATCCGGACACTGGTGTATGTCAACGAACACCGGATCTCCAGCAGCGCAAAATATTATTGCACGAGATTCGCCCCGAAGGGGAGCGGGCCATACACAATAATAAAAACACTCGGGTACACCACCTACTTGGTAAAGTTAAGCAGCAGGAGGAAAGTCGTCATTCACCATGACGACCTTCGCCTGACGATAAAAGTGCCAGTACCGAGGCGCCTGGAGCCGCGATGCACGCCCAGGAGGGTATCCAAAGAAACCGTAGAACAACAACATCAGCCACCCAAAGCTGCGAATCGGGAACGTTCAGTCCTGACACTGATGGGAGAACACTCCGATGCCTTTTTCCATCTGCTACGCCCATTAGCAAGTAAATGTAGTGACTGGTAGAACACTTACCTCGATACTACAAGGGTGTGAGTTATCCTTCCCTGGAGAGTTCCCCTGTCCTTGAGCAGATAACAGCTACATCCTGGAGAGGAGTGCTGTGCACTTGCAGCAGTGGGAGGGTGAATTTGAGGATGTGTGCATTCATCAGAGGTGGTACTCACCTCAATGTACCCCACCACCATGTGCTTCCCCCCACCTGAGCCAGTGCCAATGTGTCTATCGACTGCAACACCCGAAATTAGCTGCTCGCAGCGATTCCCATACTAGATTCGCAGAAAAGTGGAGCAGACAACATGATATTATTTGCTTACTTTGGAACACCACTTCTAACATAAAAGTGTGCCCTCATCGCCGCGTGGGAATTCATTGTGACAATCTGCACCTTGTTCCAGGTGAAAAGCGAGAAGTGCACACCACGATGCCCAGCACCTCGATTCAACCTGAATTACAAAATCTGGCTCCTGTGTCACCATCCACACCTCATGTGCGCACTAAAACAGGTGTCAGTGTTAATAGTAATAACATATGTTCCGAACTGTTTACGTCTAAGATGTCCGGCATCCTGATGCTCAAGGAACTTGGAGGAAGAGGCGCAACTTGCGGAAGTTAAACCACCAGCTTGCAATTCCTGTACAGTTTGCCTCAGCCCATCCAGCAGCACTGTGGTGACCTCTGTCGCGATGCCCACCCTAGAGCATGGCACTGCACCAAGTGAGATGCCTGCTGTTTAGATGTCAACTAGGGCTTTTTCACATGTGGTGACTACTACAACCCTTTGTGGGCTGGACAATGGAGGAAATGACATACCTCTAACCCCCTGGCGATGCTGCCCGTCCCCAGCGATGCCGTTATGAGTCAACTAGCGACGAGAGCTATGTGTTAGTTACCAGAGACAGGAGATGCCATCCATGTCATATGAAAAGCCCCTACCAACGACAATGAGATCAGTGCACAGCCGCTCCACCCTACACACCCTACATCTGTACCAAATGCACCTACCTGACTGCATACAGTCAATAATTTATTTTTTAGATGTATAAGAAAATTTATTATATTTATTTTAACGTTGCATATGTCCTTTTAATGTGATCATTTTTTCTACAGCTGTGGAATAAGCTAGAACATTTCACGTATTTCAGATTTAAACAATAGAACTTATTAACAACCTCGCCATCGTGTTTGACAGCGTGTTGACCAGAGTCCCCTAGGCCGTCGACCGAAACGATCCTCAATCTCATCAGCTCACCGCAGAGCTGTGGTGCCGGGCACATAATTATCACACCATCAACTCTGGCAACACCGCGGGTAAAGTTGGTTTTCGTAACACGGGACGTGGAATCCACCATAGCCAAGCTTAACCACATCAGTACAATAAGCCCAATAAAATTTCCATGGTGTGTAATTAGACTATCGGGTCACTTATATTTTAATGGAGCTGGACCCCTCAACCATCATCGCTAATTTTATTACTTATATCAGGCATATGAAATGGCCTGTAATAATTCCACAATGTGGTAGTCTGCCTCCTACAACGATAGACTGTTGCATTGTTCATCGTTCTCTACTCTCGCAACAGACAAGGAGTATACAGAGGACTACATCACACACTACACCATCGGCCACATACCCCGTTAACTACGAATCTTATGCTAACCCGAGGCAAATTGAGCCGCTGGCACCTATTCTATGCTATCTGTCCTTTTCATTATTTATCCCATGTGAATCTAAGCCAATTTAAAATCTACGAATAATATCTTCATATTTCCTTCACCTGTTACCCTCTGCAACGATTGGCCTAATGTTCTCTGNCCCCCCCCACCTCAATGACTTTGACAGTTGTGTTGGTCAATGTTGGGAACATATGCAGACGACTGAAAGTCAGTCTATATCATCCTTTATCTATGGAGTAGTCACATTATAATTCCCTTTTTCTAGTTTTCAAGATGTACTGTGTTCGCACTCAGTGCCATCAATTGGAAGACATAAAATAACAGTTTCTTGACAGCAGTGTCTGTCCTGTCTGACTGGTCACCACCACACATGTACTTAATAAATAAAATTAACAACATCTTTTAACGCTTAACGGTATCCCAACACTGCACACTACCTGCTAATTTCTACTGGAAAGTGCAAATTAACACATAAGGAAATCAATTTTTAAGCTTTTCTGTACACGCTAATGTATACGCTTTATTTTCTATTGTAAATACACAGCTTTATTTAATTGAGCTTTAATTTATTTCTTGTTTGTTCGTTGTATGGAACGTAGAGTGAATATAAGTTAAGGTAATAATGCTAACGGCTCATAATTATCTTCGTTACCCGACATTGAACAATTTTCTGCTCATTTGTACTGTAGTTATATTATATTTAAATATGTAAAATATTTTTTCTCATAAATAGATTTGTATTTTGAAAATTGAGATATGAAAAAACACGTTCATCGCTGTTGAACAATAACATTGTCAGTTGTGCAGGTGAGGTGGGACGTAACCATATAATTAAAATCTATCTATCTCACCTTTAGTCTATGGTATGTAAATGTTTTCTCTCTCCGTAGTTGCTCTGTGGAAAACACATATCATTCCCATTTTTCGAAAGTTTTTTCAAACATCAGGTTGAAATTTAGCGGTCTTTTCGTCTGCTTCCATATACGTTAATACAATTACACTCAAATTATAAATTTGTCGCAGCCCATTTTTTAAACGTGACGTTCGAATATTTTTTGTATATTTTGGAATGCTTGAAAATGACGAGTTGTGGGTGTGTTAATTTTTATTTTTCAGAGAAACCATTTGAAAATTCATCGGTTGATGTTTTGGTGCATATCCACCCAGATCCACCGAATTTTCAGGCCTTTTGAATTGGTGGATCAATAGTTTCAATCATATTCAATTGTAACAGTAATTTTAGAACGTCCGGTGCACATTGGTGGATGCACCATATGATTTGACTGGCTTCCCGCTAATCCGCACTGGTTTGGAAAACCTTTCGTAATGTGTCTGTTCTCTGCTTCCGATTCATGGTGAAAAATATAATTGTGTTTTGTTAATGTGTAATTAATTTTTATAGATAATCTTTAATAGCTACGGAGAAATTTCTTGTGAGACTGAAGTTCTGCAGTATCTCTGCTCATGGTAATTTTCCACAGTATAATTCGTAGTGGCAATACCGTACTGCTGATATTATGTTGTACATAAAATTAAGTATTTAGTAAGGATATGGTAAATTATCATGCTAGCAATTTGTTTTCAAAGCGTCAGATTGGGCATTAAGGCGTTCGCCTAGTGAGGGCTATGTTCGTCATAATCGTAGAACTTAAGGGAATTTAAGCGGTGACCTTATAATTTTGTTTGACGCGACTCCATCGTAGTTTCTCATATCCGTTTCGTATATTTTGTAATACAGCCATCTCAAAAAGGCATTTTTTAGTTATGTTGGAGGCCATGAAAATAGTACAGAGTATTTCTAATGTGTGTGGTGTTTCGAAAGTACCATTCTGTCATAGTTTGGCGTATGCTTTTCTTTCGTAGGTAGACATACAGGAGATGTGTTTAATAGTTTGTAAAAAAAAAAAAAAAAACGCACATTTCAAGTCGTAGGTAGGCGACCGCCTTAAAAGTTTTTGTAATAATGTAATGTAAATTTACAGTAATAAGAAAAAGTACTAATTATCATTTTTAGTAAATGAGCTCATCTGAGAAATAATACCAGATAATTGTATGTTTCGACAGTACTTTTCAATCTAACCAGTGCTGAGTAAGTAAGAATGTAAAATTAAGTTACTTTAGTATATGTAGTTACGTCAAATACTGTTTGCTTCTTTTGAAGGAAATGTGATAATTATGAAAACTGGGGGCCAATCTGAAGGAAAGGGTTCAAATACAAAAAAAATGGTACTTAGTAGTTCAGGATGCGGCAAAACACCCCCATGATTTGAAGGCCTGATTAAATTAAAATGGTACAAAGTAAAGAAAATTTATTTTGGCCATGCAAAAGTACATACTTGGAAGTTACTGTTAAAATGGTTTTGAAAAGTAAATCCGTCTAGTGGTGTCCCTCACTGTCAATGCAAGGCTGAAGGCAAGTTCGGAAAGATGCTATCATTCTTTGCCAGTATTTCTTGAGGAATTTGGGTTGTTAAATTGAACAGCGAATGCCTGCCAGAGGCATCTTCCAAACTAAACAGACAACATGCAAAACAATCCCCCACTTAGCATCCATTCAAACAAGTCCCACCTCACTCTGCCAGCCCCGTGGAATGCAAATATGCAAATGGGTGCTGGATTAGTAGACTGTAATTGTTTCGCCGCTGCTCAACGTGCATTTTGCTCACGCTTCCAGATTGCCACTCGCACTTTGGTTCTGGGTCGAAAAAGAATTAAATTGTAGGTATTGAATGTTAGAGCAAGTGGTTCTGTGTTGAACGGGGGGAAGGAAGATCACGCAGTGCTTTAAATCCAGAAAACATTGCGGCAGTTAGACTTTTGTTTCTGCTGTCCCCAAACCAATCAGCTAGCGAACATGCAGCAGCTCTTCAATTGTCTGGTCAAAGTGCGAGGTGGATTTTGCAACAGGACTTGGGATTTCATCTGTACAAGATGGTTGTCATACAAGAACGTTCAAAGGTGATTGGCAAAATCATATGGGAATCTGTGAAAACATCCTTCAGAATGTTCCACGTGATGCTGCACATTTTCACTTATCTGGTAGCGTGAATAAACAAAACATTCTTATTGGAGTGAGCAGAACCCTCAGGAACTTCATGAAAAGCGTCTGCTCTGTGATTGTGTTACTGTTTGGTGCACGATGGAAAGTGTCGGAATCATTGGCCCGGACTTTTTTTTAAGAGGGAGGTGCCACTGTTAGTCACCTCGGATTGATATGTTGCAATGATTCAGAATTTAATGGAACCAAGACTCAATCAGTTGCTAATTCAAAATGTCTGGTTTCAACAAGACAGGGCAACAGCCCATACGGCAAGGCGATGGCTAGGAGTGCAGAGACAGTTGTTCCCAGGCCACTTCATTTCTTTACGTGGCAACATCCCCTGGCCAATGAGATCACCTAGATCTCACCCCCTGCAATTTTTTTTCTCTGGGGGTATCTCAAGGCAGAGAGAGGTTTACAAACATTGACCATGTACTTTGCCAGCCCTTCTGAATGCAATACATGAAGGAATCGCCTGTATTCCTTCAGGTATGTTTGCAAGAGTGATGGCATCCTTCAGAACTTTACTTCAGCAGTGCATTGACAGTGAGAGATACCAATTGACAGATTTACTTATCAAAACCATTTAAACTGTAACTTCTAAGTATGTTTTTCATGGCCAGGATAAATTTTATTTACTTTTTAGGCCTACCAATTTTTTTTTATCAGACCTTCAAATTATGGAGTGTGTTTTGCTGCATCCTGTACTATTCATACTGAAGCATAATTGTGTGGTCACATTAGTCCTATACAAGATAAGAATCTCTTTAGAATGGATTGCTATAAATATCTGGGAAATTGTGGGGTAAACTATATAATCACCATAAAAACAGCACAAAACATTGCTAAATAAATAAATAGTTTAAAAATGTAAGAAAATGCTACGTAACTGAATTTTGTACAATGTGCTCCACTTTGTTTCTCAGAGCGCGTGGGCGATAGCGAGCTGGAGGGCCGCACCAATTTACCAGTTCATTTATTTTTCCCAAATCGTACATAACACGTATGCAAAAATTTGGGTGTAAAAAATAGGCCTATGAAGCAGGTAAATTGGTGCAACCCTATGTGCTTGTTCTCTTGCACTCCAGAATGCAGTATTATGAAAAAAATTTTGTTTGAAGTTGCATTTGTGTGCATAAAGTAAGGTGGAAACATTTTAAAAATGACAATGCAATAGATAAAACTTGTAAACAAGAGTAATGTTATTCTGCTCACCTATATTGGTGGCACATGCAACTCTTTGATACAAAGAGGACACTTTCATTGAGAAACTGAAGGCGAAATGTGAATTCTACCAGGTACTCGAGGATATGCAACTTGGTAAGCATCCAGGTAAAATCCTCTGCGTAGCTGACTCAAATACCCCGATAAACCTGAACGTTTACTCTTCTTTGTAAATCCCTATTATTCAATTTGTAAACAGATAGCAAATGCAACAACACTCCTATCACAACATGCCACATTACCTTCGATTCAGTTACTACAGTTCTCCATGCTAACAGTAAATTCTTAATGTAACTGACCATGTATTTGCAACTCAGGAAGACTACTTAAAGTAAAATATAGCACGATTCAACGGAAGAAACCTTAAAATGAGCCCCTAGTCTTCATAATTACCGTAATTGTAATTGGGCGTTAATTTGAAAGTAACTAAACTGAACTCCATTACTCAGAAGGTTGATTTTATGTAAAGTAGGCGATACTTGAGATTTTAAAGAATGTGTTGAAACTTTAAGTATTTGTTAATTTAATATTTTAGTTGTAAAATTTTATCATTGTAATGGATAATAATCACAGCTTTTCTGAAAAACTGGAAAACAATACCAGGAAACGGTGTATATGGACATGACTAGTCATGCTTAATATGAATTTCATGGAGGCATCCCATTATTTGTTGTATATGCCAAAACTTAACTGTACATAGGTTTTAACAAGTGTTTCATACTGTTGTTACCATGTAAAGTATTGTGTTTTTGGTGAAATGAAACTTACACACAATTAAGTAATACTTTATATATAAGTTTGTGAAGTGATACCCCGAGTGTAGGCAGCCACACACCATGCTGATGGTCAATAAGTTTGTGGACTGGCTAATGCCTCGAGTGTCGCCTGCCACGCACCGCGGCGTCCACTTACACAGATGCACTTTGTCCCTCAAAATAATCATAGTTGGTTGCTATACACTTCTGCCAATGTTGGTATAACTGTTGAGAACACTGCTGAAAGATACTTTCAGGAAAACCTTGCATGGCTTCTTTTGTAGCAGTGATTATCTTCTCTACTCTCACATAGCTGTGCTTCCAAGTGGGGAAGGAAAAAGAAAGTTTCTCGTGGACAAGCATAACATCCAGAGGTTTTGTGTTGTAGCAACACCAAGTTCGTCCTATGCCACAGCTCAGGATGCTTACAACGAATTACATTGTGTAGGGGGCAAAGGATCTCCACGTAGCGAGTTATGTTTACAGTTGCTCCTTGTGGAATGAATTCCATTTGAACAGTGCCCAACAGATCAAGCATCACCTTGCCTTATGACCTGTCTTGTCGTGTTTTTTTTTTCTATCGGGGATGGCAAATTCTGATTGTAACAGATTGTTGCTTTATTTTTTGATCGTGCAGAAAACACGTTTTGAACCTTGTTACGATCTGGTTGAGAAGTGCCCCATCACCATTGTTAGAATAATAGAAGGAAAGAAAACAACACGTTATTATACACTGATGTATTTAATAAGCAATTAACAGACATAGGTAACCGACATCCCTCCGTGGTCTCGAGTCCGCCATGGAGTAGTGACGAAACTCAGTGTTGCCATTTGAAATGTACCATAAAATAACACGCCTCCTTACATTTATATGGCAACACCAAAACACACAAAAAAAAAACCAAACAAAAACAACTTCACTATGTTATTAAAACTATCTATCTTAACTTAATATATCTTATTTTATTCTTTTACATTTAACATTTCTCTGAATTAAATTAATTTTACATTTCCTAATGCTTTTGTAAATATATCTGCAATATTATTTTCTGAATCTNACAACTTCACTATGTTATTAAAACTATCTATCTTAACTTAATATATCTTATTTTATTCTTTTACATTTAACATTTCTCTGAATTTAATGAATTTTACATTTCCTAATGCTTTTGTAAATATATCTGCAATATTATTTTCTGAATTTTATCTTTACAACTTCAATATTTCCTTGCTTGACACTCTCATGTATAAAATGATAATGAACCTCAATATGTTTAGAATTCTTTGTAAAGTTTCCATATTTGGAAATGGCTATTGCCCCTGAATTATCCTCATATATCCTAACTGGTGTACAAATTTTAGTGAAAACATCATTCGTTAGACAAAAATTTATTTCTGTTACAGTTTCTGATAAGGCAATGTACTCTGCAAATGTAGAAGACTTTGTTACACAGTTCTGTTTCTTTGATTTCCAACCAATAACATTTCCAAACAACCTAATTATAAATCCTGAGGTAGACTTCCTGTCTAGAATGTCCCCTGCCCAGTCAGCATCCACAAAACAATCCAAAATATCAGCATTATCATTCTTATAATATTTTAATTTAAGATCTCTTGTCAAGTACAAATACTTTAGAACTCGCAGAGCATATTTAAAATGTGTCTCATCATAACAATTTTGGAACCTGCCCAAATAACTTGCACAAAAAAATATATCTGGTCTGGTACCAGAGCTTGTATACAAAAGAGCACCTATTAAATTTCTATACTTTATATCCTCATTTATATCAGCTTGTGCCAGTTTTAAATTTACTTCCATAGGGGTCTTATACAATTTTGCATTTTCAACATTATAACGTTTAGCTAAAAATTCAATATAAGATTTCTGACTCAAAAGTCAAGATATTATCTTGATCATAACGATATTTAATATAGATACCAATATAGTTTTTTATTTTACCTTTGTCTTTCATTTTAAATTTGTCAGATAATTTACTTTTTATGTCAACAATAGCTTGTTCAGTTTTACAGCAAATTAATAAATCATCAACAAACAGTAGAATGTAAACAGTTAAGTCATTCTCTTCTTTAACATACAAACAATAGTCATATTTACTTCTGCGAAAACCAAGAGTTATCAAGAAATCATTGAAACATTCATACCATGCTCGGGGACTTTCTTTTAAGCCGTATAATGCTTTATTTAATTTATAAACTCTGTTAGTACCATCTTCATAACCAACTGGCTGCTTTACATAAACTTCAGATACAACTTTACCATTCAAAAAGGCTGTCTCTACATCCATTTGATGAATAACTAAAGAATATTGACAACAATAAGACAATAACAGTTTAAGAGTCGGCATTTTAGCTACAGGAGAATAAGTATCATCAATACACTCAGTTTGTTGGAAGCCTCTCACCACTAGCCTGGCTTTATACTCCCTTTCACTCTTCCTTTTGTATATCCACTTCACATCAATTACCTTCTTGTCCTTAGGAGGTTTGCTTACTAGTGTCCATGTATTATTTTTCACAAGACTGTCCATCTCACAATTCATTGCTTCTTTCCATTTCATTGACTCATCACATGTAATCGCCTCCTGAAAATTTTCCAGAACCAAAGCATCACAAAAATTGGCATTAATGCAGTAATAACCAAATTCCTCATCAAAACCAAGTGGAGGTTTAACTTGTCTTCTTGAGTCTTTTTTTTGTTATCCTATCTTCATCATCTTTTATCTCGTCATCATTATTTATTTCGTGTGTATTATCCTTTTCCAACTGTTTTGCCATATCCATCTTCTCTTGATTTGTATTAGGTGAATCTTCCCTTCCCCTTTCTTTTATTTTATCTTCAATCTTGTTTCTCATCTTCAAATCCACACAAAATTTCATCTTCTATGACATCACAATGTCTAGCAATAATTACTCTGTTGTTAACCAACACTCTGTATCCAGTGTCAGTATATCCAAGTAAAATTCCAGCTTCTGCTTTCTTGTCCCATTTTGATCTTCGCCTTTCTTCTGGAATTCTCATGAACACTTAACTTCCATACATTTTCAAATTTTTAACTTATGGCTTTCTTTTAAAAAATATTTCATATGGCGTTTTCCTTTCAATAGTATTAGTCAATGTCCTGTTTTTAAGATATGCAGCTGCTTTAATTACTTCAGGCCAAAATTTTCTTTCTACTTTTGCTTCTGATAAAAGACATCTGCCCATATCCATTAATGTTCTATTGTATCTCTCTGCTGTTCCATTTAGTTCATGAACATATGCTGGACAAGGTTTTATTACTATTCCCTTTTCTTTTGCAAACTGAAAAACTCTTGCATTCATATATTCCTTGCCATTGTCACATCGCAGTTCCTTTATCATCTTTCCTGTCAAGTTTTGTACCTCATTTACATATTGCACTAAATAATCATATACCTCATCTTTTGTCCTGATACAATAAACTTTAACTAATTTGCTGTAATCATCTATGAAACTCAAAAAATATTTTTCTCCCTGATTTCCTGAAGTCTGATGTGGTCCATTTAAATCTGTGTGTACAATCTCTAATAGCTCCTCTGCTCTTCTTCGATTATGGTGAAATGGTAGGTTATGCATTTTGTTTTCAATACATGTTGCACACCTTAGGTATTCGGATTCAATCTCTTTAGGTAATCCATCCAATGTACGGTGTAGTTTTTCTTTTATAGTCATATTTCTTTTACTTACATTCGCTTGCATTATTTCTTCAATCATGTAGCTTTTCATCTTATACAGTCTCTCATTTTTAATTGCCACTGCTAGAACCTTTCCATTTGTGTTATAAATTTTTGACAATCTCCTTCTTGAAACAATTGAATGTTTGTCTGTAATTCTTGAATAACTTAACAGGTTTGCCTTCATTTCTTTTACATAAAAAACATTTGTCAACATCACTTCCGATTTTTGTCCATAAACCAGGAAACAAGTATTAATATTACCAACTTTTGTAGCTTCTAATATTGTTCCATCACCAATTTTTACTTTCACAGGTTTCTTCAATGTCTCGCAAGTATCAAAGTACTCATCAGTGTTTATAATATGGTCTGTACAACCACTATCGAGTAACCATTCTATTTGCCCTTTCTTTGGCTTGTCATTTTCACTTGTTGTGTACGTATTGTTTGCAATGGTAGTATGAAAACTATTACCTTGACTCTCATGACTACTTTGATGATAATTTCCTCGTCCTCTATGCAAATTTCTAATATTCTTTGATCCACGTCCTTGGTAACTGGATAATCCATGTCCACGGTAACTAAAAAAAACCACGTCCACTGTTTACATTTCTGGAACGACAATCTCTTCTAAAGTGACCTGGCTTTCCACAGCCAAAACAATTTAAATCATTCTGATTTAATGAACATGGCTTCCGCTCGAAAAACATTTGATGTATCATTTGATGTGTCACTCGCATTCTCTGCCTTTTTTAACTTTATTTTACTTTTTAAACAGTCCACAGTTCTCTCACCCTCCGGTAGAACATCTATTAAATCACCAATATGGCTGTAATTAACTGGTAGCGCCTTCAACATATAATTTAGCTTTTCCTGCTCCGATACTATTGCTCCTGCTTGTTTTAGTTTGTTTGTAGCTTTCTCAAAGTCGTCTAAGAATAAGCTAACCTCTGAGTAATTTTTTAATTTGATAGTTTCCAGATTATGTTGGCACACTATCTGCAACGCCGTTGATTTTTTTTTAGATACATCTCGTCAAATTTTTTTAAAATCTCATAAGCTGTATCGAGCTCTCCTATGTATTCCAGCTGTTTATTCGATATGGCACTATAAATGTAATTTGTTGCCTGGACATCCCTGTCGTCCCACCTGTCATCATCAGTCTTCATTTTCGAACTTACTGCCACATCCTTACACTTCTTAAACTGTAAAAACTTTAGGATTCGTAATTTCCAATTACAATAGTCCGCTCCATCGAAAATTGGAATGTTTAATTCGCTATTTCTAGCCGCCTTTATGGTTAACAAAACTGTTATTTTTTCGGAATTTTCACTAAACTATTTCACTTGTTCACTTCATAACCACGCTCTGCTACCATGTTAGAATAATAGAAGTAAAGCAAACAACCCTTTGTTATACACTGATTTATCTAATAACCAAATTAACTGACATAAGTAACCGACATCCCTCCGTGGTCTCGAGTCCGCCATGGAGTAGTGACGAAACTCAGTGTTGCCATAAATAACACTTCTTTCGCTTCGATGACATTTTAAACTTGTACGTACACTGCAATACACTCCCAAACACTTTGATAAAAAAAACGAAAACAATATCCGGTTGAACCACACACAATTAACAAAATGAGAAGTGCCGTTTGAAAACGGTAGGAAAACTGAGGAGATTGAGGGAGGGGAAGTGATGGGTAGGGATTCAAGGTCAAATCAAAGCTATTTATAGCTTGTAAGTCAATCCACTTCATATTACATATTATCTATGTGAACAATAAATTAAAAATATCCAGATTATCCAGAGATCCAGATTAACGAGGTTTTACTGTACTTCCATAATCAACATATCAATTATTTGAGCCAATACTTGTTAGTGGTCTGTAATTGTCCACTTTACTGACTTTTCCAAAAATGGGGAAAATATTTTTGAAATTGCTATTTTATTTTTGCTTGAGCATGTTTCTGTATTTGATTGACGTAACAAATGATTCCATAGAGGGAAAACTATAAAAATCAGAAAAACTTTGGGAAAAACAATTTAACAGTGCTGAAAACCATGCTATTATACTAAAATTTCAAGTAATAGCTTTAGAAAAGTGATTACTTGCATATCTGCACCACCCTGATGCTTGGAGCTTGAACAGAGCAGGCGTGCCCTTCCACGATCTCTGCTTGCACTCCCAGATAGCAAAGTGGTGCAGACTTGCATGTGATCAGTATAATGGAGCTACATAAATAAATGTCCATAACGTGTAGCACAACAGAATGTATCGCTAGTACGTAATAAACGTTACACACTTACAGCCCAACAGTTAGGGAACCATTTCTGGTTTAATAGAATAAATGTACTCGTACTTAAAACACTGCACCTTCTTGTATTTCTTATTTGGGACTCTTTCCTGACTGACTGCTGGCAAAGAAAATATCGCTGTCCTCTGTCAGTTCAACCCTCATGCACGAGTTGCACCTCACATAACACAACTTTGTGATCAAAATAATATTCAACAAGCAATGGCAAGAATTGTACAATGGCACCAAATTCATAAAAGCACAGCTGAACCACAACTCCTGAAGCACCCGAACCCCGGCAGCCTTCATTAAACATCCTCAAGGTTGAATTGAAAAAACACCACAAACTTTAAATGCAGATTCTATCATAGTGACGCATACTTTGGCACTTTGCTAACAGATATCCTCTTTGTAAACAGATACGTACAGTGCACATCAAAATTAATGGAAAAAAAATTTCACAGCTACCATGACTTAACCAATTATAACAAAAAACCATGTAGGGTGTTTTTGTAAAGAAAAACTTTTGCAGTTTTCCCAAATAATAAAAATTCAATATGAGAATCCTGCTGTGTGGCTTATGTCCAAACGGAAATAAAGTTCTTGCTACGATAAACGAGACAGCATGTTACGTACAGATTCAAATGCAGTAGCAATGTGCCTTCATAACTCTGGCAGATCTTTTGGAAGGGGTGAAGCATACACAGCAGCTTTCACACACCCCCATACACACAAACCTCAAGGTGTGAGGTTGGGTACCCTTGGTGGCCAATTTCAAAATGCAGGATATTTGGCAGTTGCACGGCCAATCCAGGGGATGTTCGTTGAGACATCGCACCTCACAGTGATAATGTGGTGATTTCTCATCTTGTTGAAGCAAGTAGTATTTGGAGGCTCATCAGGCTGCAGGATTAGCCACTGTTGAAGCATGTCAAGATTATAATGTTATCCTCCATAAAGTAAAATGGGCCATAGGCATTGCACAAAACACATTGAGTTTTGGTGTATCTCTAACATGCTCAATTTAGATATGAGAATTCTCTATGCCCCATATTCTTCTCCGATTATGGTGATTTACTTTCCCGTTTTCATGAAAAGTACCTTTTTTTTTATTGAAAACAAGACAACCTAAGAAACCATCCTCCACGTTTGCTTGAATTTCCGCACTAAACTGGTAGCGAAAGTTCTTGTCATTCTCTGTCAGTGCTTGTACCAACTTCAATTTTGAGGTTTTGCACTTGGGTTTATAGGAATAATGTCCCATACGGTTTTCTGGGGTAGGAGCAGTTTACGACTTGCACACAGACCCAGTATCTTCAAACTGTTTGTAAAAATGGTAGATGTTCTTCCGAGATGATGAATTACTGCCAAAATGCATGCAGAAATGTCTTTGCACAACTTGGTAATTGAATCTCTGACACAATCTGTCTTGTGTCTGTCACTTAGTTACTCGCCATTTTGCTACACTAGTGATTTTGGTGCTCCTGGTGGAGCAGTGGCAAAACATCTTCAGCATGCCAAGGAGGAAGAAAACTTCCAAAGTTTTCATTACATACATACCCTGTGTTGTCTTCTTTCATAATTAATGTTGTTGTAGCTGTGTGAAGTAGATTTATTCATTTTGACTTTTCCTGTGTTGCACAATGCATAGTTGAGACAGTAACTTCCTACAATGGAAAACAATTCATAAAAACTTTTTTAATCATACCAAATATTATAAAATGCATGTGCAGATATGAATCAAAAACATCTGTAGACCCTAAATACACTGTTTGCAAAACTTATTTTCCAATGTTCAGAAAAGTCGTTAAGAGGAACAATTACCTAGTGCTGTAAAAAGTGCAAAATCAGGAACATTTCGACAAATCTGCTTTCCTGTTTTGCCAAACACTTTGGACACTGATATCTTCTGACTAGTCTTGGTGTAGCCATAATGCTTTGTCACTTAATGTTTCATTTCCTTCTGGAGAGGTGTGTTCTTAACAAAATCAGATGCAATTGTCTCGCAAGAATTTTTCAGTGCCATGGGTTTGGGAGCCTATTGTGATAGAAAACCTTTCGGTCTGATAATTTCCACAAATTCATCTTCAGGAGCAAGATTTTGTGCTATTGATATAACTCGTGTTACTTATTCTTCTATGATCCTATGTTAACTATCACACCAAACAAAATTCTCAACCGAACCAACCTTCACAATAATCCTATGCTGTTATTTCTGACTATACGTGTATGAAACAGAGTGCATTGACTGTTAAACATAGTTTCACCATGCCACTTTCGGCCTTTTCATTCATTCAGATAAATCTTCATGCATCAAATAAATCTGCATGATATAATTCCATTGATTGAAGCTATTCATGCTAGTACTTCAATATGCTGTAGTTGATATTTTTATGGAGCTCTACCGCACATTTGTTTCTTGGTAACATTTATTTTGTTAGTAACCTATTGTTAGACTGAAACCAACAATTTATTTTTATTTACCAGTTATAACCATTTAAGCATACATATACGTATTTACATGTTGCATAGAGCATACAGAATATCTCAATTTATATAATGCACATCATAACTGTGCTTGCATATACTGTCATTTGAAAGAGAGACATCCTGATTGAAACAATTCAGTTTCCTTAAACTGCATTACAAAGAAACAATACCAAACAAGATTCACATGCAATGGAAATGGTGGGGGAAAGTACTGTATTTTCTTGCATAATTGTAGCACATTTCATATTAAAATTTTCTTTGACAATTAGGGGTGCGACCATTAGGCGAATAAGTGGTTAGATACTGGACTAAAGAAAACCATAAACAGCACATTTTTTCAATGTAAAGTTAATAGTGTTTCCAGTAGTCACTTAACATCCATCCTATATAAACAGTGTAGGTTGTGAAATTGTTCATTCATGCGATGCCCAATAACTGGGAGTAAATGCCTAACAAGCATGGCATCTATTCTTCTGTTTAGCTATTGCTTGGCACAGTCGGGCACGACCGTGCTTAGTCTCTTTCAATGCCTGGAGAGAGGAGAAGTTGTTCAGCATCCTCGCATCCCTCTCTGAGCGGGCTCATGGGAGGCAGATATAGGCTCTTTGGGTACACACTGCTGTAGGTCATCGTGGCCAGGTACAATATAGTTTCCTCCCTCTCTGTGCTGGCTTGTGCAAGAGAGAGATCCTCCACACAGGGTCCCATTTGTACTCGAATAGGGTGCGACTTCCCCAGCTGGAGAAACATTTCGGTTGTCCTCGGCTACCTTTTACAAATCGTCATGGCATGAACCGCGTCATCCCTCCTGCTTTGTGGAAGGGGTGGCGGATGATCACCCTCCCATTGTATTGGTGTAGGGTACGTTTTTACATATTCTGGCACAGCTTAGTGTCTAAACAAGAACTATGACATTTAGACAATAGGGATTGTTTATCTTTTCAGCATTTAAAAATGGTGACAATTGTGCTGTAAAGTATTGTAGTACCAACATGAAGTACTAATGTTCATAATTTATACAGCATGGCACAACTAAGAGCATCTGGAACGCATTAGAATATTTCCAACAGATGGACAAAACATAATTTCCAACAGTGAAATTTAGACTAATCTAAAGAACACGAGAGCATGAGGTGAAGTGGCAGATAATGATGAATGAAACAACTGTCACCAACAAACAAGGGAAAGTACAGTACCAGAGAATTCACACAGTTTGAAAGTAACATTTGCTACCTGCCGTAGAATATAGAGCACTCAGCCTTAAATAGCAAGGATGGAACTGATGTACCATAAACTGTAATAGGTTTCTGTCAAGCAGTGGCATAGCATCATGAGACACCCAGGCATCCAGTGTTCCCTTGAAAAATATTTAATAATTACATTACTACAAGTTTTCTTATAGTGTCAGCCATATGCAAACATTCTGCAACAGAGACTTGTAACATTTAGTGGACAGAAGTTACATTTTTCCCATCCTGTTTAACTGCTCATTGCACCTTTATCTAACACGAGTGTTAAGCCAGATACCCCTGCAAGCCAGTGTTTCGTCTGGGTACGTTTATATGTAGGGATGAGTGGCATGGCTGAAGGAAAGGGGTTAAGCAGCACAAATGATAGTTTTATTCACTGTAATATTGCTGTGCGTAGTGTCAGCATACGGGCAGGAAGCCTAACAATGAAGACATTCCTTGCTCTCTAGCTTCGGCACCAGGTAACGGTGATAGTGAGGATGTCTTATTTCTTTCCTCCATGAATAGGTAGTATGAAAAACACTAGTCAATGGCAAAAAATAGAAAGATTGAGTCACAACTCTGTAATAGTTATTTTTCAATGTTGACCAAATTAAATCGGAATCGTAGCAAGTTTAACAGCTTGTGAACTGCTTTATTATTCATACTTAACAATGTTTAATTTGGTTAATATTATCTGAATTATTTTATTTGTAATTATTTACCAATAAAATTTAATTAGGTTTCTATATAAAATATATTTACTTTTCCATTATACCAGTATCAGTTCACCAAAAATTTTAGTGGTCTCACTACCCACTGTAGAGTTCTCCCCTTACCTTTTCTCCTCAGGACACTGCTTAGCTGGTAAGAAACCAAAAGAAACAACATAATTATGTGAATTACGACAATGTCTGGTATATAGTTATTTCTTGGAAAGCCTAACATAAAACAAAAATTTGTCTTCTGCTTGCTGTAAATGCAGTGGCAAAGCGTGACATTGTTAGTAGGGAACGCTACAGATCCTGTATGCTCCCCCTTTTTTTTCCTTCTAGAAAAAAAATTCCTTTAAGTCAACGATGATACACAAGAAACGGAGAAGCAGGGGATTTTACCAAAGAAAGTTTTTCAAGATACCAGACATGTTTGTCAGCCTGTTTATTTTGTGCATGTCGTGGGGTTTAGAATACGCATAGCGACTCCCTGTGGACCACATCTACGATGATAGGTTTTAGATTGTAAAAATATTTTTGGAAAAAATGCAGACGATGCAATCATTGTAATAAAGGTTGGCGACACTTCCAACCAGGCACCAAATTTGCAATGTTTCATGTTGTACAACGTAATCGGAAAATCACCTTTCATATTAACAACTTAAAACTAAACATTAAAGATATTGTTTATCTCTTAATTACTCATTGCGTTTTTGACACCTACATACAGATAGGAGCAGATTTCCCTCTGTCTGCATCTTTAAACATGCAGTTATGGAAGTCCTGCTCAAAACAACAGTTTCTTAATCTGAGCAGTGGATGACTCATCAGGGATGTGCATTTTGCCACCAAATGGAAACTCAATTCAGTGATACGCGCTGGACTGACTCACTTCACATGGCCCATGCAAAACTCTGTTCTATAAGGAACTCCTATATAAATGAACAATTACCTTAATTTTTATATACCAGCAAGATTCTGCAGTTTTTAATGGTGAATATGTCAATCATAACACAGTTGGAAGATGATCTGCGACTAATATTCTGCAGGAAATCTTTTTCTATGCTGACAAGGGCAAGAGCTGACAATTTAGCCTGCCACTAATCGTTCCACAAATAAGATTTTACTGGCTTTAAAGCGAAAACTACCTTTTGGCTGAAGCACTCATAACTGGAACTCACAACTCACATTATGAACTTTGCAAGTTTATAAGTTCCTGGAAATACGTTACTTGGTCCTAATGTTTTTTAATATCCGTGAAGCTCAGTAACACTTTTTTGTGCATGTCACTGTCTGTGAACACAATGTGCAGCTCACCTCTTCAACTTGGAAAGTCAAAGTATTTCCATAGTTCTTAAGAAATGAAAAACCTTTTGTGGGAAATTCATATATTGTCGAAAATGTTTAATATTCAACAGGCTAAAATATTTCAGTTTGGAATTCCAGCAAATTTTGGGAGGTAGATTCAAAGTTATAGTGCCAATTATTTCAAAAAAGGGCATCCTGTACACCCCCTTTCTTTCCTTTTCTGTGAAAGAATCTACGCTAACACATTTACTACATACCTATAACATAGCCATGTTGCATAAAGTAATTTGTATAGAGTACATTTCAAGAAATTAAAAATAGAACACCATAATGCCCCTGTCCCAGAACACGGTATTTTTATTCACACTATTTTATTCACATTATTTGTACGAGGCCATACTCAGGTTTATAGATTCTGCAGGGGGTGAAATGAAAGACAGTTTCCGTTATCTACATACCTCCTCTAGCAGCAATGATGGCTGTAAATGTCGCATGGAAACAATTGTAACAGATTGAGCAATAACTAACCTTTGCTTGCGAGCATAACGATAAACAAAACAACTTGAACACAGACGACTCTTGTTTGCAATCCAGCATGTTCTCTGGCATCACCACAGCTCCATCGTAAATCTGCATTACTAACTTGTTTTAAAAAAAAGTATTCTAAAATTTTTACAGCATTTTAATAAAGATTTATTGCTGTTCGATCACCACTTATGTCAGTAATCTTCAAAAACAGTTTCTCAAAATTTTTATCTCTTGAGATGTAGCGCAATACTACAGACAACTGTGATTTAACTGTTGCATATGTTGTCTGAACTACAATGAGTACATCAAAGAAGGCTTGTGACACTTATTTCTTAATTTCGCTCATTATGAAATCAAACCATGGAAATATGTATTTCTGAGTGTCGCTGGACAAACCTGCGAAGACTGTAGAATAGTCACGGTGAATTTTTGGCTCAGTGTCATAATCGGCCAGTTCATTCAAAAAGTCTATATAAATTCTCTTTGTTGAGCAAAGTGGTAGNCTTGTTCAACATCCCCCCCCCCCCACATGTTAATGACTTACGATCCACATGCTTTTCCTTTTTCGTAATGCTTCTTAACTTTGAGCTGCTTAATGCAAATTCAATAAGTACGTGTTTTGCCAAACTGAGACATTTTAAACATAAAACGTGGTTAAAAGACAATTTGGGCTGTTTTTATATTTTCTGTAAATTATTTTTAATCATTTAACCCTACAGTATTCCACACCAATTATTATTTTTAAAATAATATGTACGGCCAGCAAAAAGTTTTGTAAATTTCTTGCAGCTACATAACATAGTGATATCTGCGTAAGAATATGGATGAAAATGTGTTTCAGTTGTTAATTCGAGAGAGGGAATAGACCTGCTACTAAGAATTATATTTTTTCCTTTAAAAGAAAGAACATTGAAAGAAATATTTTTAATTTGTTTATGACGCAAGAACAGTTGCTCATGCGGCAATTCTCAGAAACTGCTCCTACATTATTTGCACATCCACGATGTGAATCATCGCTGGAGTTCCTGGTTCTTGCGTGGAAGCTGTTTTCACAGCAGCATCCATTTTACAACTCGACATAATACTCGGGCGTACGTCGCATGAAGTTCAACGAAGTTGAAGTTACTTTTTTTAAAAATACCAATTTATACTCTTATTTCCAAGTAAGGAATGAAAATACTATAGAAAAGTTGTCTTTAAGTTCGGTTAAAAAGTAAAAATTGTATTTAAATATGGTAAACCTGCACGTTGCTTATAGTTAATTTTTATGCTCCTGTATGCTGCCAGCCGGACCGTTTCCGCAGTCTAGGAAATTTGCTCCATCTGTCCACTTAGTTCTTTTGTTGTCCATAGAGTGAGACACCAGTCTGTTGGAGGCTGCTGTTTATGTTCCGGTACGTCAATAACAGTTATGGTAACTGTTTTGTAGTTAACTAAAGGCAATGAATCATAATAAATTTTGCATTAACAAAACCTGTATTTAATATATATATATATATAGACACACACACACTACACATGCACGCGTGCGCACACACACACACAGAGGTGTCAAAATTCAATGGGATAGCAATATGCAAATATACAGATGGCAGTTGTACAGCGAACAAAATGTATAAATGGGCAGTGCATTGGTTTGGCTTTCATTTGTAGTCAAGTGATTCATGTGAAAAGGTTTCGGACATGATTATGGCCGCACGACGGGAATGAACAGACTTTGAACGCGGAATGGTAGTTGGAGCTAGACGCATGGGACATTCCATTATGGAAATGGTTAGGGAATTCAACATTCTGAGATCCACAGTGTCAAGAGTGTGCCAAGAATACCTAATTTCAGGCTTAACCTCCCACCATGGACAACGCAGTGGCCTGCACTTAATGACCAAGATCAACGACGTGTGCGCAGAATGGTCAGTGTTAACACACAAGCAACACTGCGTGAAATAACCGCAGGAATCAATGTGAGATGTACAACGGACATGTCGGTTAGGACAATGTGGCGAACTTTGGCCGTACTGAGCTATACCAGCAGAAGACCGACTCGAATGCCTTTACTAACAGCACGACATCGCCTGCAGCGCCTCTCCTGGGCTCGTGACCATATCGGTTGGACCCTAGACGACTGGAAAACCGTGGCTTGGTCAGATGAGTCCCGATTTCAGTTAGCTGATGGTAGGGTTCGAATGTGACGCAGACCCCACGAATCCATGGACCCAAGTTGTCAACAAGGAACTGTGCAAGCTGGTGGTGGCTCCATAATGGTGTGGGCTGTTTTTGCATGGAATGGACTGGGTCCTCTGGTCCAACTGAACCGATCATTGACTGGAAAGGGTTATGTTCAGCTACTTGGAGACCACTTGCAGCCATTCATGGACTTCATGTACCCAAACAATGATGGAATTTTTATGGATAACAATGCGCCATGTCACCGGGCCACAATTGTTTGCGATTGGTTTGAAGAACATTCTGGACAATTCCAGCGAATGATTTGGCCACCAAGATCGCCCGACATGAATCCCATCGAACATTTATGGGACATAATCGAGAAGTCAGTTCATGCACAAACTCCTGCACTGGCAACACTTTCGCAATTATGGATTTCTATAGAGGCAGCATGGCTCAATATTTCTGCCGGGGGACTTCCAACGACTTGTTGAGTCCATGCCACATCGAGTTGCGGCACTTCACTGGGCAAAAGGAGGTCCGACGCAATATTAGGAGGTATCCCATGACTTTTGTCGCCTCTGTGTCTNTGTGTGTGTGTGTGTGTGTGTGTGTATATATATATATATATATATATATATATATATATATATATATATACACACATACACACACACACACACACAGGATGATTTTAAAATCATGGGACAAACATTGAGGGGTGGTAGAGCTCACTAAAACAAACCATTATTGTATAGGAATAGATGGGCTGGAGTGACACGTTGAGGCACAAACACAAAAATAACACATGAAATGCAATACATTGTTTGTTTACAACATCGCCGCTAAATGCCTTTTTACAGCAATATTTATAGTAATTGCTCAAAATTGCTACCACCGACAGTAATGCAAGCTTGGTAGCGTCGGTTGAGTGATTGGCAAACAGATTCAAATATGCCGGGTATTTCACGCATGCCACCATTGTCAGCCAATCACGCCATATGTAAAGGTCGCCAAGCATGCGTGACTGTTGGTTGATGCATTTCCAGCAACTGTTTTAACATTTTCTGTACGGAATCACTCGTTAAGTGTGCTGCTAATGAACATTTTATGTTTCCGTTAATGTGTTATGTTTTTGTGTTTGTGCCTCAACGCGTCACTTCCGCCCATATATATTCCTATACCAATAATTGTTTGTTTTTGTGAGCTCTACCGCCCCTCAATGTTTGTCCCATGATTTTAGAATCGCCCTTTATACGCGCGTGGGCACGTATACACATGCACACACTTACTTTATGCAACATGGCTATCTTATAGGCCTTACTTAGGTTTATATATATATAATCCTAAGTAAGGCCTATAACATAGCCATGTTGCATAAAGTAACTTGTATAGAGTACATTTCAAGAAATTAAAAATAGAACACCATAATGCCCCTGTCCCAGAACATGGTATTTTTATTCACACACTACAGGTAGTATAACATAACACAATTATTTGTACGAGGCCATACTCAGGTTTATAGATTCTGCAGGGTGAAATGAAAGACCGTTTCTGTTATCTACATACCTCCTCTAGCAGCAATGATGGCTGTAAATGTCGCATGGAAACAATTGTAAATGTGATGAATGTTATCCTGTGGGCTGGAGTTCATGTACAGTCTACTTGGTGGTGCAGTTGGGCAAGGGTTTTCACCAGTGTCAAAGATTGCGGCAGATTATGTCCATCCAAGTCTCACACGTGCTCAATAGGGTTAAAGTCCGGTTATTATGCTAATCAGAGTATTAGATGACCACAGTGTAGAACATGTTGGGTTGACTAGGACTAACCAGTATGTGGCCGGGCACTGTCCTGTTGGAATAGCACATCTTGTTATATGAATGGCAGCAGACTGGGTTGGACAGTGTTCTGGGTGCACCGTGCACTGTTCAGTGTTCTCTCTACAAATACCAGAGGCGAATGGATTTTGTAGGGCCATGGTTCCCCATACTATGATTCAAGATGTTGTCTATTATTCCGCTGCTGTTCGGAACCAGGTGCATGGGAAACGTGACCTTGTGAAGAATGGCGCAAGGATCAGTGCATTGCTACACTTTTGTCCAACATTTTGTGCAGTTCTGGAATATCATTGTTTGGTCTTATGTAGACCCACTGAGTAGATTTGTTCAGATTATGTCAATTGCACAAACTTTGCATGTCTATGCCATTCTAGCTTGCCTACAATGCTCAACACAAGCTGGAAGTACGTGTTGCTACGTTGTCTATTCCATCAACAGCAGGGCTTTAACTCTTTTTTAATTCTTCCTTCCACACTGCTGTACTCATGATAATCTTGCCACATGCAAATTTGGTATTTATCATTCATTTCTGTGATGCTGTTTGTTTTTAATTTTTCATTAGTGTACACAATTCATGCCGTTCAGAGGTGCGTAGGCTAAATGAAAACTTCTCGATTTTGTCGTAGCTTTCATTTCTCCAGTGCGGTAGTGATTGCTACGACACTCGAGTTGCGAAGAGGCTGAATCACTGAAAGTTTTTAATCAACTCCCATGTTTACGGGCTCTGGGTTTGTATTCAAGTCTTTTGCTATAACTGGAATACCCATAGCCTTCATAGCCATAGCATTCAAGAAGGATTTCTTTCTGCAAGTACGTAGTGTAAAATGGAAATTCTAAATTTAATTTTTTTGCATAGGGCTAGTTATTACTTAAGTGTATTCTACCACAGCACCAAACACTTTGTAGAATGCTGTTCAGAAACTGCAGAAACTACAATGATTAATATTAACAAATTGATCAGCTCAGTGATATGCCGTATCATCAGCACAGCACGTGGAATATTCAAGTGTGCCACTTTAAGCGCAGGAAATTTGCAGGAATGTAACAACCATTAAAATTGTAACCAATGTTGAGGTTTAGCATAGTTCAGGTGGGAAAATAAATTAAAGCATGTACATTCACCCATAATATGTGGTACATGCTGCAATAAATGCTATGATAATGTGAAATGAGAAATGGACATTTGTGTATGCAAAAGTACAGTTTTAAATTTATTTTTACTCAGTCAAAATTGTATCTATATAGTTGTAAATTTGTGAAGAGTTCTTGTGGTGGTCTGTCAGTTTTATCACCAGCAACACAACTTCAGTGACTAGTAGCGTTCCGCATGACACTAGGCCAGCAGATTCCATGAGGTGTATTCTTAATTTTTATGGTTGCCACAAGGTTGAAATGTCATGCACTCTGTTCTTACCTGGTTTAAGTCATCTTGGATTCATAATTTGCAATGATGTAGCACAATGAGGAAATTAAATCTGATATCCAGTCACCGAACCTATGGGCCAAAATCTACTAAAGTCAATGCGGCAGTACAAAGAGGCATGCCTACATTAATTTTCTTGTATTCTTGTAGGATGGATATAAATAAAAATGACGTCTTTACCTTTCTGAAATTTGAATGATATAACCTAATGGTTGATGCATGCACTAGAACATGCAATTATGGCTTGATAAAAAAATTCTGTAATGGATTTGTTAGAAAAATAAAACATTGCAAATTAAAGAAAAAAGTGCACACAGAGCAAACTTGTAAATGCAAGAAAATAACAGTATGATAAAATTAAGTTTTAGAATGACATGCGCAATACAGAAAGATGGAGGATTCATTTTTAATAATTGTCACAAAGGATAAATAAAAAAGTTCAAAGATAAAAATACATTTAATGAGAAATCACCACAAAAGTATGCATACAGATCATATATATGTAACATACATCTGATTATTTCTCTTGTACTGAGGCTCTAGCACTTTCACTTTCCTGGTACACAGCAATGCAGTTACACAGACCGTTATCGAAAAGCCACACATGTTCCAACACAAAATAATGGCTGCTGCCTGCACTATACTACCCACACAACTAAGCATTCTATTACAGCACAATCGGAAACATTTTCAGCTAAGTATGTTGCATCAAATGAAACACAAATAAAATAATGCAAATTTATACGCTATTGCTTGGTTGGTGGTTAGAAAGCAAGCTTTCAAAAAAAATAACGCACGATTAAGATTTACGATATTTTCACAGAGTATTTATTTGGAGAATTACTAATGGCGTGTACAAGAGTAGATGCAAAGAAAGGTCACTTCTGCGAAATGAAGTGCGGGTACAGTTATATGCAGTGGAAAATGTAAAATTTAAGTGTATTACTTTCCCATCTTGAAGAAAAAACCCATGTCAATGATCATCCTGAACAGTTACAATTCCCATCAAGTACATGTTTTTAACTTGTGACATTTCACAATCTCACAGTTCAGCATGGAGCACCAATGTGCGTTCAGCCTGCCAAACGGGAAACTCGTTAATACAAAGTTTGACCACTTCGGAAGACAAGTTATTTAGTCACATCCTCGGCTAAGGATGTACAAAGTCGAGGAAATGTTTTCAGCACAAGAGCAGCAGATTGGTGGGGCGTGGCGGGATACAAGGGTTTGATGAGACATCAGTGCAAATTTGCAGTGGAGACTGACTTAAAACGTGCAGTGTGTGATGAATTAAATACCTCTTTCTGTTTGCGAATTCTTGGAAGTATGAGCAACTGATAGAATGTTGATGACTGAAGGAGCTAACTGTGGGCTATAGCATCGGAGAGAAGTTGCAGTCCACAGAATGGGACTCCATGACTTGCAGTAGTTTTATTACATGGCAGTGTTAGCGGTTATTTGTGGGATTATGTCTGTTCTTTGTAAACTTTGGCAGACCTTTATTAAGCTAGAAACTACAGTAACATTTGAAATGTAGAAGCAGGGAAACAAATTAGACAATAAGAAAGAATTTTTGGTTTTTCTGTTGAGCTTCAGATTTTTTTCTATGTTTTGTTAAATGCAAAATGTCATTGAACATATCTGGAGTAATGGATCTGCAACATCTGGTACATAAATGGGTGTGTCAAGTGAATAAATCATAGGAACAATAAACTTCTATCAAAGTATACAGACATAGCAACATTTTTGGTTCAACAGATGATTTATATATATATATATATATATATATATATCGCATGGAACAGATTTGAGTGATATGATGGCATGAAGTACCAGATAACAAGAAAAACTAATACTGCCATTCTCTCATTACTTTTGTTTCGTAAATTTCTGAAGACATGCAAGCAATGTCAATAGATGCAATTTCTGTTTATATCAGTCATTTACGTAGTCAAGAAGAAAGAAACTAGGACTGGGGGCAAATGTTGGAATTGTGAAACTTCTTTGGGAGCAATAAAGTGTTAGGCAACCACTATGACTCGTGAGAAGTAGTGCATAGTAAGTTGTGAACAATACTAGAATGCTCATATCAAACCTATTTTTATTGGTGATAATACAAAACACGTTTGTGACCAAGCATTCATCTTCAGTTGCAGACTTTTTGTCCACAACTAAGAAGTACCTAGTTCAATCCTGCATTCAGAACCAAAAGTGCATACAATGGTTTCTTCCTACGCTGCCAGAGATAGATTCCTGAAACTGTATTTCTTAGCACACTCAAGTCATTTTATTTTTACACTAACTAGGGTATGCTGTTTACCATAGGCATGCTTTCAACAAGTGGACATTGTAACCTGAAAATACAGGTCTGTCAGATGACTGGCTGTCCAAATGTAGCTCAGTTTGCATTTGGTTGTATTGTCAGCACCTTCATTTGTTCTTTGGAAAGGGTATGTGGGTCACGTACATGGTTCTAGTAGGTCATCAGAAATAAATGTGAAAATGTCACACCATCAATGCACTCTGTATGGGTAATTAGTAAAAATATATACGGCGGTTCAGTATAGCACAATTCATTCCGTTTCCTACTTTGTATTCCACAACTTCCTTTGTGTCGGGTATTACCACATTAGACATTTGGTGATGCTCATGATAAAAAAAAATCTATGCTGTGATATGTATGTTTTAAAACTCATGAATTTGTGCTGAATTTCACATTTTAACTTGCATGCAACAAATATGAGAGAAAAATCGCTGTACATCTGTTATTGTAAGAACAGTCACAAATTTGTTCAGATTTGAGATTTTATTGGTAACTTGTATAAACATACATGCGTATAAGTGAACAATTAAATACAGTATTGTTTTTCCGAAAGGTCAAGACAAGTTTTGGGCAGATTATTTTTCATCTTTCAGTGCTAGGAATGAGAAAGTTAGATATAAAAGTATATCTAGGAAGGTCACATTACAAGTTTATCTTAATTTTAAAAAATCTTTAATAAAAGTAAATATGTAAGTTTTAAAAATATTTAATAGACATGTGTATTTAGTACACATTTTGTGTGGGATGTGAAAACCTTCAGTTACATGTCACGAGAGTTTTGAACAATCTTCTTGAGCAGCAACACATGCCTCTCGTGTGATTCTGAATCCTACATTTACCGATTAATGCACCAAATTCACTGTGTTCACTCAGAGTTCCCAAATCAATAATATTCAGATGCTTTTCATACGGGAACTATGTGACTGCAAACTGGATTTTTCTTTTTTAGAAATTTAGTGATACTATCATCCTACATAAATAAAACTGCAACAGAAAAGGAAAGCACTCCCAACATTTTATGGCCAGTTGACCATCCCCTTTGCCTCCCTAAAGTTAACTGGGAGCAAATAATGTTGTGGTTAAACTGAAAACCTCCCTCTAAATTTTGAGGTTCAGAACTTACTAAAGTTAAATACACTAAAATGGTGATGGAAACTTGTAATGTTCTTCAATCTGTCCCTTTCAGCGTACAGCTGTGAAATAGAACATTTGCATCTGATAATACATGCGTACCTTCACTAACGGTAAGCAGGTAGCAAGGGAATGATGTTACTGATTTGATTCCTGCTGGGGCACAAAAGTTTCAAACTATAGTATCTCCAGGCTGTTAATGTTGTGTTGCTTGATCCAACAGCATTTTGCATTAAAAACTGATACCAGTTGAGATAACGAAATTAAATGAATAACTGAAGTAGGTAACAGTTGATGCAATAATTTCAGGTAGTAGGACTTGGTATACCTACCTATGAGTACAAAAACTCTTGCATGAAAGTGACATATGTGCGTTTACAAAATATCTTCAAGTTACCTTTCCACATAGTTCACTTCACATCTAACTATTTATTTTGCAATGTTTGCAAAAAAAGCTAATTTACTTTTTTCATGTGTGTTTTGTGAATTACGTATATGTGTGTTTTTAATGTGCTACAACAGTAGCTTATCAGATCACTATTATCTAGTGAACATGTTTATATCTTGCTTGAAATGGATGATTCAGAGCTATTTTCCAGCATGGGAATATGTGTGGCTTTTTATAACATGGGGACAGTACATACAATTTGGTCTTGATAAGATATGCCAGTTGATCGGAACATTTGTCAGTCACAATCAGGTTTCACTGGTTATTGCAGCATGTTTATTTTATATGCCTATGACACCTTTCTAGAAAACTTGAACAACAGATTTTCTCAAAAATACGAATACATAGCTATTTTTAATTTCATCTCGATAATACTGATCAAACAGTTCGATTCCCTTAGGTAATAAGTGGGAAAATATTGTACTTTTTCACTTATGTTTGTATAAAAAATAGTTCTGGGATGGCATTCTTTCTACACTTGATACTTACCATCTATTGTAATGTGAATCAAAGCTGCCTTAAATATTACATTTATTTTGGCACATCAAATTAAAATGTTCCTCAAGCTAATATGCCAAGAAAATTGCTTCTTTGAAACAACTATGTTCATATAATTTCACAAATACTATATTTTCTTCTTTTTTGTTTTATTGAATAACATACAACTAACCAAATTCTATACATCCTTGTATTTGATTACAAGGATGAAGTGTGTAACTTCCAACCGTAGTTAATAAAAAAAGCAATTCAAGACATATTAGTGTTGTGCTCAAAGTCAGTCTCATTTTGATTTTATGCACACAGTGGCGATATGTTAACAAGACCAAACTATATGTAGAACATTTATGGCTTTAGGACTAAGCATGCAAAGAATTTTGTTCTAAGTCTGCGGAGTTACATTTCTACTCAAACATGTATGTATTACGTTTTAATGACTTGCACTCGAAAAATCTGTCATTTGAAAACTCTCTGAATGTTAATCATAAAGCCATAATTTGTAAGTATTTTGTGTGACCAGCAATATGAATAAAAAACAGCATCATGATTTCATTATAGTAATCTTATAATCTGAGTAAAGAAATAAATATCCAGCACATAGTGAAACATCAAACCGGCGGAACATCATGTGTTGTCGTTGATGAAGAGTATTACGTAGTATTATCTGGGGTTTGCAGTGTGTGCACGTCACACGTCAACATTCAGTAATGTTTAACAATAACTACTTGACACTGCTCCATTTCATATAACGATAATTATTATTGAAAGTTATAACACACATTATTCTGGGTCAATTAAAAGCATGTACCATATTTAAAATAACAGATTATTGTGCATAAAAATACACACACCCTTTTATAAAAAAGGAAGCAATAAAATTTAATATTTGAAGATGTACAAATTTTTGAATTTTTCTATTAACCTTAAAATCTCTTTTTTTTATTATTTGCTTTGAATTCTTTTTGCTTTTACATTTTATACATGATGTCTATAATAGACCACAAAGTACAAACCTATAACAGCAAATGTTTCGACTAGTACCGTTGAACACTCTGGTATTTGGCCTTTTCCTACATACAGAAATAGTAAAAATGTTTTTTTATTTTTTCCTGAATAGCTAGAAAGTCAAGTACTTTGCAATGAATTGTAAAATAATGTGGATAAGTCTTGAGCTATAATACATCTTAGTATGGCATTGCGATAAGATTACTGAGTCTTTGACAAATGTGTGCTTATTTACTTTCATATGTTGCACGTTGAAAACAAACACGAAGAAACATTTTTATTCCTTGGCAAAGGGCCAAGGGCTTGAACCAAGCGTGGGAGTTGTCATGAACACACGACCAAGAGGGCAGGGCTGGCAATAAATGCTGCCAACATAGGACTAATACATACACCAATATAAGTGAGCCAGCTTATTGCCTACATTTCATACCACACAGGGAATAGTATTATTATTACATACTTTATTTTCGCAGAAAAACTTAAGTACTAAGAGTAAAGTACAGTCGACTACTTAACTCGGTTGGAAAGGGTCGCACGTGCGTCGTGGCTTGTCGAGATTTCTCATGAGATCATTTTGTAGTGGCCCTTTCCCCAATCCATTCATTGTTGGCACAAGAATACAAATCCAGGCACATGAACAATAGATTCATACTATTGATTTGTTAAAAATCTACTTACATAATTAAAACACTTGTTTTTTTTTGACATCATCAGGTATTTTTTTAATATTTTTTTTTTGAAAGACCACAGCAATATTACTTGATTGTTTTCTGTTCTCGAAAAATCACACTTAAAAAGTTTTGTCATTAACGTCAGATGTACACAAGAATTCACACAACAATAATGATTTCTGTAACAATGAAGTGACCGTAGCACCTGATACATAACAACAAACACCGGATAAGTCAACTGACAGAGGAACCTAACTAACAACGTCCATCCACTAACAACCAATCTAGGCTCGCTTGCATCTTATACAATGCTTCATCATTTTATACTTTTTATTATTAAAATGCTATGACAGTGTTTTTTCAAAAAAAACTCAAGTCATCAATATAGCCTCAACAACAAACATAAAATATATAGACTTCATTATTTAAATAGATTTATCTAGACACTCCTACTGCCTCATGCGTACAATTGGGGAGGATTGTCTATAACAGGGGGAGAAAGGGAGAAGGAAAGAGGGTACGAGATACACATTCCACCTGTCAGCTGACCTGCACATAGTTTAAAAAGACACAAGAAAAGTGTATTTTTATATCACAACACACAGCAAAGTATCTGGCAGCAAAACCTGAAAAAGGAAGTTCGCTTTTACATAATTTTTTTAGCCAAGAAAAAACATAGCTTTATAACCATTTCAAACAAATACTGGAAACTGATCTCCCCTCTCTCTTGCTCTCAATTTTTACGTGCCAAGAACTTGCTATATGGCACACATGGACGCACATGTAATATTAACACACATGCAAAGTTTTTTAAATAATATAATCTTATTTTCCTACGTAACTATTGCTTCCTTGCACCGCGTTGCTGCTGCCAGGCATGGAAAACTGTTTTGTGACGACATGGAGTTAAATGTACAGTCCAGTCGTGCTGGGGTAACTTCATACAGTACTCCTCATTTGTTATTATTCTTATTATTTATTTTACCCAGTCAGAAGGCACTTTACTTTATACGTGTTTTGTCCTCAACTCAGTACAGCAAACACATCTGCACTTTGGTATTTTAAAATTTTCTTTTAAAAAGAATTTTAAGGTAAAATGTACATAATATTACACACATCAGTGATGATAAATCTTAAGAGATGACCACAAAATCAATTATTTATACACAGCACAATACAAAAAACCAATGCAGCAAGAGAAGTTAGTTAAAAATCAAGACAGTAAAATATGCATTAGAAAGTAACACTATTTCTACTGTACAGAGATTGATTCAATAAGATAATACTGTCAATTCGAGGCCGAAATTTCCGCCTCAGTTCAAAGTGTGCACTTGGCTCCGACGAGTCTCTTATCCCTCGTCTTCAAGTGTCCAAACCTAACACAAAACACTTAAACATAAGGACCAACAAATAAACAGACAACAAAGAAAAACATTTGTGTATATTCACACCCATGGATAACATTAATCTGTTTCTCTCTCGCTCTCTCTCTCTCTTTCTAAACGAAGGAAGAGGATTCGGTGAAGGAGTGAGAAAGAATGCAGGGTGGGGGAACATAAGCAACATTTGGGTCAGGGAACACGAGAGAAAAGATTTGGCAAATATTTCCATTGAGCACATTATTATGTCCATTTGATGGAAGGAGGGCGGAGAAGCGCCGATTTGGCGGGTGCAGCCACAACGCTGGCTCAAGTGTGTCGCCCCGAACTCCCGCCTACACTGGACGAAACTCCCATGGTACGCCCCAATGTCTGCTCCGCTGACTCCATCTTGTGGGGATCCAGCTTTGGCTTCTTGGGCTCTGCATCAGGTGGTCGGTGCGACTTCATGTGGGCGCTCCGGCTTTTCACCTTGTTGAACACCCTGCAACAGGATAACTCTAATGTTGCTACACCTAACCCGGTTCCTTAAGTGCATTAATTACAACGTGCAACATTTGTCTAGAAATAAATTTGCAAGTAAAGTAATGAATGTCATTCTGTTTCAAGGTTCAAGTGGACATGCATGAGCGGTAAAAATATTATTCATCCAAGTACAGGTGTTAATACCATTCTTCACATTGCCAGCACTGGTCCTATTATTTGTGAACAGTTTCATTCTAAATAGTGACCACATTCTGTTACTGCTGTATTGTTGAAACCAATGTTAAGTGTACAAATTCTATACAGGATACCAATTGTAGGTAACTATCGGCAACTACCAAGAAATACCTAAAGTATTAGCATACAAAATATTCATTTCTTTGTAAAAAAACCTGAAGGAAAGTAAACCTGCTCAAATTTTAGTAAGACACATTTGGTAATTTTAAAATGTGGACTAACATCTACTGCGTAAGTGATCTTGAGTGAATGATCAAGTTTGCTGAGTGTCTCTTTGAATTGACAACTTTAGTCTATTTTCACCCTTAGTTCTTAAACTTGTAGATCAGGTATGCAGCTCACAAAATGTAATTAGTCAGGCAATAATACTAAATTAATTATTCCACAAGATGAGAAAAACTCGAAATGCAGCCAGTATGAATGCGGTGATTTCATTGTTGTAGCTCTGAATTTCAGAATAACCGTCTAAGCCTGGTGTGTCAAACTGGCAGCCTGTGGATCGCATGTGTCAGAGTACTTGTTATTTTTCAGCCCTTCTAGCCTCCAAACAAAAATGAACGAAGAGGTAAAACAAAATATATATTTGTAAAACTTTCATAAATTAGTTTATTTTATTGCGAAAATCTTAGTGGTAGATAAAAGTGGCTATACTGTTGCTACCCTCATTGTACACGTGTGTCAACGCATCAGCACTTTGCAAAGTGTTCAGTATCACCGCGTTTGCCATTTGTTGTGAAGCAGGTCAAGCATAACTGTCTGACTGTTCCAGTAATTGTTTTACTTCCAATATTTTTCAGGGCGTTTTTATGCAGTTTCGCACACCAACAGATACAATTCTACTATGACGTTCGTACCATTTAAATCAGTTGAAAGCAACTTGGCTAATGTTTGTCACTTTTTATATTTAATAAAAGGCACCAAGAAAGCAGATTTTGTGTTGCAAATGTGATTTCAC
The DNA here is from genome assembly GCA_002778355.1 of Clitarchus hookeri. NCBI lineage: Eukaryota > Metazoa > Arthropoda > Insecta > Phasmatodea > Phasmatidae > Clitarchus > Clitarchus hookeri. Next base: position 1,118,036 of record NQII01000024.1, read on the forward strand.
ATTTCAGACCAAACAGCAAAAGTATTGGGGAGAAGGAAGACAATATCAAGATAAATGGAAATTCAGTTAATGTTGCCAAGAGGTAAATGTTAATTTGTGTGTATGATTTAAAATGTAAAATCATGTAANTATATATATATATATATATATATATATATATATATATATATATATATATATATATCAGTGTGTGAACAGCTAAAAAATCAGAATCAAAGTTATGATTTTTAAAACTATAGTTACAGAATAGAAAATATTAAAGATGAATTAAATAGGTGCTTTACAGATTTCAGGGTGCACAAAAATAAGTTTTATCTTTTCAAGGGTCCATTTTCTTTTAATGTCGAAAGAGCTTCCATTTTTTTTACAAATGGAGTTCATTGATTTGTGGAATAACTCGATTTAAAAAAAAAACATATAGAGAAGATGGGATCCCAAAGACCTACTCTTATCTATGGCCAACATATCAAGAGATACAAAAGTTTGTTGCACAAATCCTGTGTTACTTTGAAAGTAGATATTTATGTGAACAAGTATTTTCACATAAAAAAGCTAACATAACAGCCCACAGATCAAGGCTAATATGTCTCCAATTATGAAGGTAGTGTCTTCCGGAACCTTGACTGCACATCTCACAAAACTTTTTGCAAGAAAATGTGATTTACTCAAAATAATTAAATCACTATTGAAATAGTGTATTTTTTACAAACTGACTTTCCTTTATTTGTTCAGTTGTTTTATGAATTATTGTTTTATCTCAAAACTTATTAATAAAGTGTTATACTCTCAACTGGCACTAAATCACTATCAGTTAGCAGTAAGCAACAACCCTAAAATTAAATTTGGACATGGCGGGCCCATAGGTCATGTGAAGACCGGCCCGCATGATGATCACTACCAAGGAAAATGGTCCAAGGTCCAAATGAGTGACACACATCTCAACCTTGTGATGTTAAAATGTTTAATTTAAAAAACATAATAATTTTCATGAAATTGCCACTAAAACTGTAGGTATAATTATGCAAAAATGTATTTAGTAACTTTTATTCATTTAATGTCGTCTTCCAATTGACTACACTGAGTGTGCACTCAGAGCACCGTGAAAACTATAAATAGTGCAATTATCACGTGATCACCCGAAGCATGTTGTTTGTCAAATCGACAATTGGAACGAGATAAATGACTTCACTCAGAGCAAGTGCAGATAAACTGGAACATGCGGCACTCAGCCAGTGTGCACTGAGTGCAGTCTAGTGCAGTAATTAGGGCACACATAGTTTCCCTGTTTTTTTTTGTAGTGATGAAATATGATTAAAAACAATTTGTGCATTTCATGCAATTTACCACAGTTCCTTCCCTATTTTGAATCATTACATAAATATTTTTATTACCACTACATATACGTAAATTTAAAAATTACTTTGTAGTTGTAATATTTGTACAAATTTGGTAATTTTGTTAGCTCATCACTGCAGTATCACAGTGTTGTTCTGAAAATGGAGAATACGTAGCCAGCTGCTGTTAGGTAGTATTATAGGCACTTCATGGTAACTGAGCAATGAAAGCCCTGCTTAATATCTACTTATACACATGTTGTGTATTATCCACCATATGTAAAATTAACGTTGCCATGGGCCTGCTTACTTTATTCATGTGTCAGTCGAGTGGAACTGTCAAATTATTAGGAAAGTAAATATTTTGCAACACAAAACAAAGAGAAAATAAATCCAGATGTCACAAATGTTTAACTAACACTTTAATTCAACATCAAGACATGGATCTGCTTTTCCTCCATCATTTACAAGGATTATTTTAAAAGTGCTCAGTTAATTGTGAACAGCCTATACAAATGTATGACTTGTTTGTTTAGTACTGTAATTCATAATTACATGCACATTATTAAAATAGACTCAAAGTATGCACTATTACAGCCAGAGGTTTGGAAAATGACTTAATAAAAATCAGGGTTATTTCAGTGAGATAGAGTGAAGCCACAGAAATAAATGTATTGTCTGGAGTATCTGTGTGCTGAATTTGTCTAATGTAAGTCCCTTGTCTGCGATTATATTCCTATAATATTTAAAGTTTCAGCTCCTAAACACTGGTATATGTGACAAAAGGTGTTACGTCACTTTAGATAACTTAACTGTAATTTCCTTTAAGAAAATGTTGGCTTATATACAAAAGTCGTACAGATTGCTTTAAAGAATGTTTGGGGCATAAATTAACTGCAGTTCACAGGTATATGGAAGCCAGCATTGAAAAATGAAAAAATTACAATCATACATAAACGTTTTTGCCAAATTGGTATTTCTCCAAACTGACAAGTAATATCTTGCGCTACAGTAACGTGAAAATATACAGCATCAGAAATACATCGCTGTTGTAAAATATTTGCTCACAAAGTTATTGAGTATGGTAATGTAGAATTGTGCTTTCTTGGGTTTTCTCTATTGACTTCCAAAAAATTGTAGAATGAAACTGAGATTTGCCGCATTATTTCATCTCCCATAACATGAAACGTAACGCATATTGTAAATAGAAGCATTGCTGACACTCCTCCGCCATTTTATCTTCCCCGCGAGCGCCTACAGTTGACACTAGTTGCGCGACATGAGCAGCCAGGTCAGGTTGACCCGAGAGGACGTATAAGTCATTAATGCGTGCCAAGGTCAAACCTAGGTAGGCTAGCGATTTTCGCACACAAGAAAATTAAGACACTTGATAAGGAGGGCAGCGGCTAGAATATCGCCGACCCCCCCAGAGATACACAAGAAAATGGCTGACAGAGCTTAGCAGTTATGCCACGAGTCAACCCCCTCCCCTAGGGAAATGCAGTACAATATGGACACACTCCACGAAAATGCTGCTGTAAGCAAAAGTTGCCCCAACGCAACGCTAGTTAGACGAGGGAGAGGAGCTAACAATGTTTGGCTGTAGGGCTGCAGGTCACCCACCCGTTCCCCCCAACCAATGAGTGGAACATGTTCCTGAATCTGGGGGTGAGCAAGAGAATTTAAAAGCCGAATTGCGGGACAAGGCGGGAGTCAGGCAACCAGTAATTCCCCGCGCCACGAGACACTGGGCCAGAGTCAGTTTATCGGTCAGTTCAGATTAGTCAGTCATATCGGGTGAGTCAACAAGTAATTACCCGTGCCGGGAGGTGCTGGGCCGGAGTCAGGTGATCAGTTGAATCGGGTCAGTTGAATTAGAAGTTTGCGAGAGTAAGTCGGATCGGGAGGTCACCGGAAGAAGCGTGTTGTGGAGGCATCTGTCGAGAAGCAAACCCGGAGCAGCGGTCGTGGAGAGATGTCACCGAAGCCAGGGTCTGTCAAAGGCCGCTCAAAGCACCGGACCTCAACATGCCGCCAACAGAGACCCAGAACTACAAGCATAGCTAAGTATCAAGTCGTCACTCGAAGAAACCTCCCAGACGCCTAATGTACCCCCCCCNTCTGAAACAGTTAACAGGAGTAAGTTAATTGGTCCTTAAGGCCCCCAACTCGCAATGTACCACATCTCGGTGTAATATATGTGTAGAATATTCGTGACAATATAACCCAGTCAATTGAAACACCTAGTGACTACATTATTGTTTACCCTCAACCTTCAAGGCAGCTTATAGTTTGTGCCTGGTAAAAATAACTCAAACCCTATGAACTTCCGTGTACATCATATCACAAGAAGGCGAATAGAGTCAAGTTAAATTGGCGGCCCAATGTGTGGGGCAAAGTAAATTCTGTGTAGACAGGAGACAAGACCCAGACTATACCCGGAGAAGGGGTCTTCCCCCCCTACCCAGCTAGCCAGGATGCAAAAAACTTTGAGGAGTATGGAAATACCTCGTGGCGCCCAGTACCCAATTAACCCATGACGAGTCGAGTGTACAAGGCAGACAGCCTAGGAATTAACAAGTATGAGAAGCGAAGCGAACGAAGAGGCGAAGAGAGAGTAGCGGAAAAATGGGCCACAAAAATAGGCCACTGGTCTACTGGACGGGAGACCATAGCATGGCGAGAGCGGACGAAATAGAGAACGAGAGAGTGCAATAGTAGGTGCAGAAATTAGCAAGGAGCGGGTGAAAGAAGACGAGGAAACGAATGGTGTAGCAGCGATGCGAGATTAGCGAGGTGCGAACAGGAGCGGGAGAGGAGACGAGGAGATGAAAGGCGAAGAAGCGAAGGGAGATTAGCGAAGTAGGAAGCCACTAGTCCACTGGATGGGGACAATGATGTGGAGATAACAGGTCAGGCGGTCGGGTGAACAACCGAGCTGGCCGATAACGATAAACCCGGAGCGCCAGTGAGATGCGCTTACGGGACAGCAAATAATAGGTAGGAATGGGAGAAAGAAGCGAGGAAGAGAATGTAATAGAAGTAGGTCACTAGTCCACTGGATGGCGGACAAGGACGTGGAGATAGCTGGCAAAAGCGATAATGCAACACAGCCCCAGTGCTATCTCAGACACCCAAGTAATCACGCCGGAGATAAAGGAGTCTAGAGCTCCGGTGAGACACGCTTACCTGGCCACCGTACGTGCGCGCGGGAAGGTGCATGTGAAAGAGAAGGGCGAGAAAGCGAATGACCGCCGAAAGCGAACGAGGAAGGAAAGCAGGTGAAAGCATAGAAGAAATAAAAACTGTGGGCGAGGAAGCGAATGGAAGTCGGAAGCAGACGAAGAGGAGGAGCGAAGAAGCAAATAGAAATACACAGACAGAGAACCGAACCCGGGAGACTGCAGCCGACCGACGACGAGAGCCAGCAAAGTCCGGAGATGACACGAAGGCGAGAGGATGGCGACGCAGCCTTCCCCTCGCCCCCTCCTCTCGCTGTCAAGGTCCCATTGTGAAAGGGGCGAGGCGCCACCTCATCCGACGGAGACAGACTCTTTGTGGCACGAGGCAAGTGTGTTTTTACCACGTGTTACCTGCTTAGAAGGGAGACCGAGAGCGGCGTGCCCGACCTCACGGCAAACATAAGTGCGGCAAAGGGCCGGACGTCCCAGAGCCATAAATGGCCAGATACAGATACCTGTATGTTTGCCATATGTAAGTTAAGAATTTAGGCCATCAGCCGAATTATTATGTGTTTAAACGGCGGAACTTAAGTGCGACTAAGTGTTTTTTTTTTAATTACCGGAGGTTGTGAGCTAGGAATATAGGCACTTAGCCGAATGATAGTGTGTTTGTTTACGTCCACCCGCCGTAAGACCGCTCGGAGGAGCAGCAGAGAAGCAGGATAAGATAAGGGTTTTATTGTTTTTTTTTTTTACACGGCCTATGAGCCCCAATTAACTTAGAAGTTCTATTCGCCAGTGAAGTATTTGAAAAATAATTTGTACATTGTAAGTAACCATGCCTTCCGCAAAGAGTGTAATCGCAGAGTTCGAGTTATAGATTCTTTTTGCAGGCAGGGTACACCTGTTAACCACGGTGTTGCGCGTCCGTGAGCGACAGACCGACTAGGGAACAAGAGGAAGGAGAGAAAGGGGAGGGAGGTCACAGCTGTCTGTGTCCATGGGACACATCGCACGGGAGACGACAGCACAGGGAAGCCACAGAACAGGAGTGAGACAGAGGCGCAACCACAAACCGAAACTTTGGCGCGGTTGTGTCAGTGCTGCAGAAGTGGAGGTGGGGGTGTGGGGATTGACGTGTAACACATATTATAAGTAGAAGCATTGCTGACACTCCCCCGCCATGTTATCTTCCCAGCAAGCGCCTACAGTTGACACGAGCTGCAGGACACAAGCGGCTAAGTCAGGTTGGCCCAAGAGGACGTATAAGTCATTAACGCGTGCCGAGTTCAAGCCTATCGTAGACTAGCGATTTTCGCCTACAAGGAAATTAAGACACGTGCCAAGGAGGGCAGCGGCTAGAATATCGCCGACCCCCCCCCCCCCCNCATAAGGCAACGGAAACAGTTAACAGGAGTAAGTTAATTGGTCCTTAATGCCTGCAACTAACTTGCAATGTACCACATCTTGGCGAATAGCTTCAAACCTTTGAGGTCACATCAATTCAGCCTGGTCATCCTGTCCGGAGTCCTGCACTCTGTACAATACTGCTCATAAACATACACAAAGTGATTTTTCTAAAGGTTATAGACACATTTGTTCTCCAGTTAAAAACATCCCTTCTATCATATTAAATACAGTAAAGTTAAGCACCGAAGGAAGTGTTAGACTATACGTCTGTGCATTCCCCTAACTTAATTTATCATCCAGACAGGATGACCAGTACTTTTACAGTACTTATTTTGTCTTCTATGCTTCTGCCCCCTGGTCAATCGGGGACTTTCTTGATCATAGGCAAACAATTAGGTGGCAGATGGCCGGTAATTGGCATGCTGCCTGGCAGCTGGTACGTGTTATGACATGGTTACTTTTTACTGGTACGCATGGCTCACAGGCCATGTAAAAAAAAACAATAAAACCCTTATCTTATCCTGTTTCTCTGCCGCTCCTCCGAGCGGTCTTACGGCGGGTGGACATAAACAAACACACTATCATTCAGCTAAGTGCCTATATTCCTAACTTACAACCTCCGGTAATTAAAAAAAAACACTTTGTCACACTTAAGTTCCGCCGTCTAAAACACATAATAAAATCAACTGATGGCCTAAATTCCCAACTTACATATGGTAAACATACAGGTATCGGCATTTGGCCGTTTAAGGCTCTGGGACGTCCGGCCCTTGGTCGCACTCATGTTTGGCGTGAGGTCGGGCACGCCGCCCTCTGTCTCACTTCTAAGCAGGTGACATGTGGTAAAAACACACTTACCTCATGCCACACAGAGTCTGTCTCCATCGGATAAGGTGGCGCCTTGCCCCTTCTACACTTTAACCTTGACAACGGGAGGAGGGGGAGTGGGGAAGGCTGCGTCGCCATCCTCTCGCCTTTGTGTCATCTCCGGACTTTGCTGGCTCTCGTCGTCAGTCGGCTGAGTCTCCCGGGTTCGGATCTCTGTCTGTGTATTTCTATTTGCTTCTTCACTCCTCCTCTTTGTCCGCTTCCGACTTCCATTCGCTTCCTCGCCCACAGTTTTTATTTCTTCTATGCTTTCACCTGCTTTCCTTCCTCGTTCGCTTTCGGCCGTCATTCGCTTTCTCGCCCTTCTCTTTCACATGCTCCTTCCCGCTCGCACGTATGGTGGCCCGGTAAGTGCGTCTCACCGGTGTTCCAGACTCCTTTATCCCCGGCGTGATTACTCTTGTGACTTAGATAGCGCTGGGGCTGTGTTGCGTTATAGCTTTTGCCCGCTATCCCCATGTCATTGTCTGCCATCCGCTGGACTAGTGGCCTACTTCTTTTACATTCTCTGCCTCGCTTCTTCCTCCCATTCCTGCGTTTTATTTGTTGCCCGGTAAGCGCGTCTCACCGGCGCTCCAGGTTTATCGTTATCAGCCAGCGCAGTTGTTCACCCAACCGCCTGACCTGTTATCTCCACGTTATTGTCCCCATCCAGTGGACTAGTGGCTTACTACTCCGCTAATCTCCCTTCGCTTCTTCGCCTTTCGTCTCCTTTCCCGCTCCTATTCGCTCCTCGCTAATATCTCGTCGCTTCTACGCCATTCGTCACCTCGTCTCCTTTCGCCTGCTCCTCGCTAATTTCTGCACCTACTATTGCGCTCTCTCGTTCTCTCTTTCGTCCCATCTCGCCAAGCTATGGTCTCCCATCCAGTAGACTAGTGGCTATTTTTCCGCTACTCTCCCTTCGCCTCTTCCTGTGCTTCTCTTCTCATACTTTTTAATTCCTAGGCTGCCTGCCTAGTACACTCGACTCGTCACGGGTTAGATACTGGGCGCCACGAGGTGTTTCCAGACTCCTCAAAGTCTCTTAGATCCTGGCTAGCTCGGTAGGGTGGGGAGGGAGACCCCTTCTCAGGGATTAGTCTGGTTCTTGTCTCCTGTCTACACGGAATTTACATTGCCCCACACATTTGGCCGCCAATTTAACTTGACGCTATTCGCCTTCTTGTGATATGATGTACACGGAGGTTCATAGGGTCCGAGTTATTTTTACGAGGCACAAACTATAAGCTGCTTTGAAGGTTGAGGGTAAACAATAATGTAGTCACTAGGTGTTTCAATTGACTGGGATATATTGTCATGAATATTATACACATATATTACACCAAGATATGGTACATTGCAAGTTGGGGTCTTAAGGACCAACTAACGTACTCCTGTTAACTGTTTCCGATGCTTTGCGATTGTGGGAGGGGACGCTAGGCGTCTGGGAGGTTTCTTCTAGTGATGACTTGATACTTAGCTATGCTTGTAGTTCTGGGTCTGTTGGCGGCAGGTTGTGGTCCGGTGCTTCGGGTGGCCCTTAACAGGCCCTGCCTTTGGTGACGTCTCTCCACGACTACTGCTCCGGATTTGCTTCTTGGTGGATGCCTCCACAAAACGCTTCTTCTGGTGACCACCCGATCAGACTTACTCTCGTGAAATTCTGATTCAACTGACTAACTGACTCCGGCCCAGCACCTCCCGGCACGGGTAATTACTGGTCGACTCACCCGATATGACTGACTAATCTGAACTGACTGATCAACTGACTCTGGCCCAGTGTCTCGTGGCGCGGGGAATTACTGGTTGCCTGACCCCCGCCTTGTCCCGCAATTCGGCTTTTAAATTCTCTTGCTCACCCCCAGATTCAGGAACATGTTCCACTCATTGGTNCCCGCCTTGTCCCGCAATTCGGCTTTTAAATTCTCTTGCTCACCCCCAGATTCAGGAACATGTTCCACTCATTGGTTGGGGGGAACGGGTGGGTGACCTGCAGCCCTACAGCCAAACATTGTTAGCTCCTCTCCCTCGTCTAACTAGCGTTGCGTTGGGGCAACTTTTGCTTACAGCAGCATTTTCGTGGAGTGTGTCCATATTGTACTGCATTTCCCTAGGGGAGGGGGTTGACTCGTGGCATAACTGCTAAGCTCTGTCAGCCATTTTCTTGTGTATCTCTGGGGGGGTCGGCGATATTCTAGCCGCTGCCCTCCTTATCAAGTGTCTTAATTTTCTTGTGTGCGAAAATCGCTAGCCTACCTAGGTTTGACCTTGGCACGCATTAATGACTTATACGTCCTCTCGGGTCAACCTGACCTGGCTGCTCATGTCGCGCAACTAGTGTCAACTGTAGGCGCTCGCGGGGAAGATAAAATGGCGGAGGAGTGTCAGCAATGCTTCTATTTACAATATGCGTTACGTTTCATGTTATGGGAGATGAAATAATGCGGCAAATCTCAGTTTCATTCTACAATTTTTTGGAAGTCAATAGAGAAAACCCAAGAAAGCACAATTCTACATTACCATACTCAATAACTTTGTGAGCAAATATTTTACAACAGCGATGTATTTCTGATGCTGTATATTTTCACGTTACTGTAGCGCAAGATATTACTTGTCAGTTTGGAGAAATACCAATTTGGCAAAAACGTTTATGTATGATTGTAATTTTTTCATTTTTCAATGCTGGCTTCCATATACCTGTGAACTGCAGTTAATTTATGCCCCAAACATTCTTTAAAGCAATCTGTACGACTTTTGTATATAAGCCAACATTTTCTTAAAGGAAATTACAGTTAAGTTATCTAAAGTGACGTAACACCTTTTGTCACATATACCAGTGTTTAGGAGCTGAAACTTTAAATATTATAGGAATATAATCGCAGACAAGGGACTTACATTAGACAAATTCAGCACACAGATACTCCAGACAATACATTTATTTCTGTGGCTTCACTCTATCTCACTGAAATAACCCTGATTTTTATTAAGTCATTTTCCAAACCTCTGGCTGTAATAGTGCATACTTTGAGTCTATTTTAATAATGTGCATGTAATTATGAATTACAGTACTAAACAAACAAGTCATACATTTGTATAGGCTGTTCACAATTAACTGAGCACTTTTAAAATAATCCTTGTAAATGATGGAGGAAAAGCAGATCCATGTCTTGATGTTGAATTAAAGTGTTAGTTAAACATTTGTGACATCTGGATTTATTTTCTCTTTGTTTTGTGTTGCAAAATATTTACTTTCCTAATAATTTGACAGTTCCACTCGACTGACACATGAATAAAGTAAGCAGGCCCATGGCAACGTTAATTTTACATATGGTGGATAATACACAACATGTGTATAAGTAGATATTAAGCAGGGCTTTCATTGCTCAGTTACCATGAAGTGCCTATAATACTACCTAACAGCAGCTGGCTACGTATTCTCCATTTTCAGAACAACACTGTGATACTGCAGTGATGAGCTAACAAAATTACCAAATTTGTACAAATATTACAACTACAAAGTAATTTTTAAATTTACGTATATGTAGTGGTAATAAAAATATTTATGTAATGATTCAAAATAGGGAAGGAACTGTGGTAAATTGCANAATTTACGTATATGTAGTGGTAATAAAAATATTTATGTAATGATTCAAAATAGGGAAGGAACTGTGGTAAATTGCACGAAACGCACAAATTGTTTTTAATCATATTTCATCACTACAAAAAAAAACAGGGAAACTATGTGTGCCCTAATTACTGCACTAGACTGCACTCAGTGCACACTGGCTGAGTGCCGCATGTTCCAGTTTATCTGCACTTGCTCTGAGTGAAGTCATTTCTCTCGTTCCAATTGTCGATTTGACAAACAACTTGCTTCGGGTGATCACGTGATAATTGCACTATTTATAGTTTTCAGGNGTGATCACGTGATAATTGCACTATTTATAGTTTTCAGGGTGCTCTGAGTGCACACTCAGTGTAGTCAATTGGAAGACGACATTAAATGAATAAAAGTTACTAAATACATTTTTGCATAATTATACCTACAGTTTTAGTGGCAATTTCATGAAAATTATTATGTTTTTTAAATTAAACATTTTAACATCACAAGGTTAAGATGTGTGTCACTCATTTGGACCTTGGACCATTTTCCTTGGTAGTGATAATCATGCGGGCCGGGCCTCACATGACGTATGGGTCCGCCATGTCCAATTTTAATTTTAGGTTTGTTGCTTACTGCTAACTGATAGTGATTTAGTGCCAGTTGAGAGTATAACACTTTATTAATAAATTTTGTGATAAAACAATGTTTCAATAAATAACTAAACAAATGAAGGAAAGTCAGTTTGTAAAAAATACACTATTTCAATAGTGATTTAATTATTTTGAGTAAATCACATTTTCTTGCAACAAACTTTGTGAGATTTGCAGTCAAGGTTCCAGAAGACACTGCCTTGATAATTGGAGACATATTAGCATCAGTTAGACTTGATCTGTAGGCTTGTCTGCTCTTCCCAGGTTGCCCGTACGTAAGGAACAATTTGGCATGGAAACAGGTGTGCTTTCTTGGCGGGTTTACATGCCTCAACTCATGCTCTTGCTGCACTAGGTAGCCTAGCTCTCTGCAAGTACTTTGTGCCACTACTGTTATGCTGTGCTACAGTTCTTCAAGTGTTTGCTCATCTGCAATGGTCAACCACTCTTGCTACGAGGACCACCCTCACTCTGGTCAACATACACCATCATTGCTCTTCCCTTGGGAACTTCAGGTCTGCACCACAGAATGCCTACTTGGGTACAGGCAGGAGTGTAACTTGTATATTTGTCTTGCCAACAAAGAAGTACATTCAATTTAGATCACACTGTTCTTTCACTCAACGCACATGGTTTCTAACTTACAACCCACTTTCTTCCTCTTTTGACACATTACCTAAACTACTATTCTGAGGGAAAGCACGAGCATACATCCTCTGCCCTTGTTTACATGGTTAGTTCAGCACACTGTTTCATTGCTGGAGACAACATATAGTGAAAAACCTGTTTTGTCAGTCTCCGCAGATCAATTGGTGGCGCGAACAGGCCGCACCTCTTGGGTGTTCCTCTGCAGGAGGTGTCTAATAGGTACACGAGCGCGTGAACCATCCAGGAGACTACAGTGTGTAGTGTACAGGCTGCTCTACCGGGAAAAAGGGAAGGAGTTGCAAGCCCATCAAGGCATTGGTGCTGGAGAGAAGTCAGCTCTCCGGAAGACCTGGCCAGGCTTTCCCCTCACTGTACTAAGCCAACAAGACGTGCCTTTCCTCACTGGATACCCACTAAGAATTACATTTCATTTGTTTGGGGGCAGAAGGCAGCCTGCTGAAGCTAGTCCACGAGAGGAGACAGGCCCTGGGAACGCTCAAGTGTATGTTAGACGGAATAACTGCTGGGGTTCGCCTCTGTGCCCAAAGCCATATATTCTTTCAATTATACCCCGCCAAAGCTAAGACTACCTGCATCAAACCTGACATACATTACCCACGTGGTCAGACAACTTCAGTTCCGTTCTACCATCCCAAATTATGCATAATTCGCTCCTGTCCATGCAAATACCAGCCCCTTGGACTTTGACCTCTTTGTAGGACAAGCCTGCAGCCATAATACAATTCGCAGTGTGTCCCTGTTAATATGGCCAATGCCTCCCAGCCCTAGAGAGCACCGCGGATCAGACAGACGTCGGTGCCTGTTACACCCCAAATGGGTGAGGTGTCAAATTTATGATGTAAAATATTGTCCAGATTGAACGTAGCACTACAAAATATGTTGTTTTGTCATGGCACACCGCTAGGATTGTCACCGTAGCATCTTGTGCACTTCAGGTCTTGTATTGTCTCTCACAATATTTGATAGAATTTAGGGAATTGTTACGAAAATAAGAATGACTACTGATTCTACCAATTCCGTAGTGTCCACTACACCTGGGCATTCAGTAACCCAAGAATAAGTTTAACAGTTTCTATCTGCCAGCTGCTGGTGGCTTGTTTTGGACGAGACCTAGCCACAGACTCAACCCTCAAGTCCTTTGATATTTGTTCAACGAAACTAAACGTGTGTGTAGACAAAAACAAACAATAAAGGAAGCTGCTAGCTTAAAAAGAGCACAGATCAGAATACAGTTGCCCCAAAAAGTATCGCCACACCCACATTTTAAAGGCAGGTTATGAAGAAACCCAACTATTTCAGTAAACGCCACCAGTAATTGTTAACATGCATAACATGAAATATATTTCTGTACAGATTTCTTGCCAATAACAAACGTAAGACTCTTTACTGAACGAAAAGAAAGTACTGGCACAGACAATGGTTTCTTTGCATAATTGTTGTGGTATGTTACAGTAAACACCATGTAGCGCAGTATACCATGGGAGGTTGTTTGAAGATCATTCACTAGTCATGTGTGTCAGTAGTCACCACGAATCTTAAACAGAAGGTACATTCAGTGTCTTTATGTGGTAGAGCAGTGTTGCTCCATTCATTAGGGGAAAAGCTGTCACAATAACGGTGTTACATTGTCCCTGGAGGAAGGTATCTCAGCAGTACCATGTCTTAATATCCGAGCCTGGTAACAGGCATGCAACACTAGGTGGATGGTGAAGCGACAGACCTCAAGTCCGACATAGCATCGCCCAGCAAGGCAACCCTAACCTCAGAGTGGTGCTTTGTCACGTGGCTCCCCCTGGTAAAAATTACTGTCTTTATTAAAATAATGTTGTTATAGTTTGGGATTTAAAATAAACAGACTATTTCAGTTTGGATAACAACAGTTTGAAGTATCTGGTACCTTTGAGTTTGTGACGCTAAATTTGTAAATTTAATTCTGGATGAAACTATTTCTTTTATTGATGTATAGACATACATTAAATCAGTCCTGACACTTGGTTTGTGGCTGTGACTAACAATGCTTCTGGGTAGATGCAATTATGTCACAAATACACAAACATGCAAATAAAATGTTGAACTGAGTGTATTGTTTCTTTCATCAATTATGGTTTTGCACTAAGAAATCACCATTCCCAATTATGTGTGCGGGGTGGGGGGGGGGACCATTTTTGGTAACCTGGAACTCAATACACATCCAAAATATGTAAGACAAACCCAAAGCATACAATAAACTCATGGAATTGAGGAAGGGAGCTTGTGAGCGCAATTTTCCTGGGCCCTGGCAGACTGCAAAATAAAATAGGGATATGCTCAAATCCTACAAGTTTCTATGGCTGGCCTGCTAAGAAAGGACGTAGTGCAGTTTTTTTTAAGACTGTCCGAGGGAATGAGGCAAGGCAGGTTATTTTGTACCGCCAAGCATTCCCTAGCTTACAGCTGTAAATCAACCCACAAAGATGATGAACTGTGAAAGTGAAGTGTAAATTTGTACACACTACAATTTACTGTTGGGATTATGTATGCAGTGAAACCGGTTTACAAGAGTACCTAAAACATGGATCCTATCTTGAGCCTGTCTGCGCCAAAGTTCATAACACTGAAACAGCCTCAGTGTTGCGAACAGTCACATCTGTCTTCATAGAACTCTGATGTTATTTAACTTCCATTCAAATGTTCATAATGTGTTTTTCGTACATATTACTTCTGACATGTGATATTGCTCATATTGCTACTTATAAAATATGCAGCAATTCAGATTTAGAGTTATGTTTTCAACATTTGTAGGGTTCACCACCACATTTAGTGACATACAAGTACATAGCATTAGCAACTGCCCTGCGTGCTGAATAATGTCACTCGTAACACATTTGATGCTTTGGTTATTTGTAAATTATGTAGTTATGAAATAGACAAGGAAAAGAAGCACTATACCACAGCCACAGTTGCCAAAACTGCCACGAATGCAGTATATTGTTTGAACATGAAGTGGTGTGTGCGCATGCACGTGCACACACGCACACATGCACGCATCCATCCACACACACACACACACACACACAAAGAGAGAGAAAGAAAATATATATATATAAAATTGAAGATACTTTTCAAGAAATATTTTTTCTCTCCATCCCTTACTTATACATCCATAAGATTACATTACAAAAGGTAGACAATGCGTACTCATGTGCACGCACATGTTTGTGCACACGCACGGCCACATGCAACTCACACACGCACACAAACAAACACACACACACAGAGTCAGATCAACACATTTTCCATGTGGAAACGCAACAATTCACTGGCTAGGCTGGTGGTGGCATTCCAATTTCATTCTCTTCTACATGACATTGGGCTGACTGAATGTAGGCAGGTGGATTTGCAGTCACTTCATCCACTCCTGTCTTACCTCGTGCAAAAGATCACATTCAATGTGTGATTTTTTTTCCAAAGAGAAAGTTAACAGTGCTGGATAGAAAAGATTGAATTATTTTGGCCAAATACCATTTTGCCTGTAAACATCAGATGTAAGGTAATTGTTGGCCAATAAAACAGTTTCTATGCCTAATTACTATGTATACCCGTTTTTTTTTTTCCAGGGCATGGAATCTTGAAATTTCTACGAAGTTTGCTTTCATTATTTCACTATTTCAAATAAGAAAATTCTTTGTGAAAAAAAAAAAAATAATTGTGTAAGACTGGCATATGAAGCAGTAAAAATGTAGTTGGTTCAAGCAATCAATTCTGATAGTTTATGCTGAATCAATTATCGAATGAGATGTTAAAACTGAAATAAGCATTTGATTAGATTATCAGAAAAAATTTTGCTTTTAAATTTGATGATAAAAGTTTTCAATATGGCAGTAAAAGTTACAAAGGGAGAATTTTACATTATTCATTCCATTAACGTTGCAGTGTGCCAGTGTCGCAATATGAATTTAGAGATGTACTTTTGACAATATTACCGGCCACCAGCTCTGGCACTGCCTTGGCAAGACAGTAACAGTTCAAGTCGAGATTAAAAAAAATGATCTACCTTGTATAATCTGACCACTAGTTCTTGCTAACAGTCATAAACACCACCTTCTTGCCCTGAGAAGGAAGGGGGAACAGTATAGCGAGCATTGAAATCATTAAAATATAGGGTGAACCGATACTGTAGAAAGCGGAAAAATAACAAATTAATTTTAATAGTTTACACACCAGTCCTTTATGCGTAAAATCTTTTTTGAGTGTAGATAAGTCAGAAGCACAGTGCCTGAACATGGTATTACTAGTGGCATGGATAAGTGGAACTGTACGGGGAAAACCAGAGGACGTGGTTTTGAATTGTTAATTATTGAAGGCTGTTAACATTAATGATTGTATTTATTCTTTGCTGTCTCAAAATTGAAACTTTGTTTAGGTGGAAGTGAATATCTGACTTTGAGGGATAAGCTTAAGACACTCTGTGTTCGACACAGCCAGTATGACCTTGTTTCCACCCCTTACATGGCGAGTGAGACGGCTAGCACCCTCCTCCTCATGGCTGACCATGTAAGGGTGAAATGATTCTGTGGAGAGGTTGCCACTGTGTATTGGATGGAAGCAGGGTCTCCCCTTTCAGTTCACATCCTGTGCAGTAGGTAAATGGTCAATGTATGCTATCTTGGCTGCAGCTTTTGACCGAAACTAATTTTTGGCAATGGTTCCCAAAATTGTCAACTGTTTTTAACCGAAATATTTGAGGTTCCTCAAACAGTAGTTGTAAAAGAGAAGTGGTCACAATCTGGTTGCAGTAATCATATTTAAGGGTATCTGTTGTTCATGGATTTGGCTTCTTGGTTTGTGGTCCACCGTAACCAGGAGCTTTTACAGAACATTGTCATGTTGGAGGTAGGGTAATGACTCATGTTAGTACTACTACAAATATGGTTCAGCATGAGAAAAGTTTTCGCAGTGTTTATAATCTGTGACAATGACTAAGAGATACACATGCTTTTGTGGTATTATTATAGCGCAAAGTTAATTTTTAATAATATGTACTGTATTTCAGTGTTACCAAGTTTATCATGGAAGACTTTCAGACCAAAACCTTATATGTAAAATGGTAAAGAGTGCATGTGCAGAGAACAGTCGGTGACAACACAATATACTGCAGGAACATACATGTCTCAGAACCTATCACATATTAACAGTTACAAAATGTTGAGTATACTAACCAACACAAGTTTCATGTAACTGTTACAATACAATTATAAGATACGGCCATTGTCAGATGGCATTTTTAGCTGTTTTGGGCGCGTCAAAATTTAAAATACACAGTCAGAAGCAATCTTAATTACATTTTGCAGGTTAATTTGATGTGTGTATTATTTTTCTTAAAGTAAACCATCATGATTTCATCTAATAATTTATTCAGAAGAAGAACTACTATAAATACGTTGCAATGCAGTTTGAATTCTAGGTAGGCAAGTGTCTTGACTGTATAGTTTTGTACTTCCAGATTTATTGAGAGCGTGTGCCCAGATAATGTTAAACTAATAGGAATGTAGGCATAAATATGAATGTTTCCAGGAAGGAAATTGGTGGAGGGGCTAGGAATAGTGAAACCCCGTTAAAGAAGTTTTCTGCTCAATAAGTTCATGAGTTTTACACCTTATCTATACACACATGTATAATTGAACCCTTTTAATAAGTTGTTTTGGTTAATAAGCAATTATGTTTTCAGTCCCATCAGTAACATCTTAACAGGGTTTTACTGTAGTTGCATGTTACCCTGGTAGACTTGGAACATGTGTTCACACAAATGCAATAACAAAGGTAACATGCATAAACGTAGACAGAATGTACAAGTACTCACAGGGCGGTGCTCGTAGATACACACACAAACAAAAGTCGGAACACATTATCCACATGAATGTGCAGTCCCGAAACGTCGTGCGGCCATGCATTCGCGTGGAAAACGTGTCGGTCTGACTTTTGTTTGTGTGTGTCTACCAAAGAGTACCGCCCTGTGAGTACTTGTACATTCTGTCTACTTTTATAATATAATCAGTAGCCAAGCGGCCTGATCTCACCACATCTCATATACATGCATAATAGTTAGATATATATATAAATCAGAATGGGGATTTATAATTAGTCTAAATTTATGCATTCCTCTAATACCTTACTAGCCTCACTTTGATCTGTGCCCACGAATAGGAAAAATAACCAATACACTCTTGCAAACATATGCAAATTGAGGTGTGCCTGTAAATATTTAAAATAAACCCAAAAGGCCCTGATTGAAAATTACTTGTCCACGCACATTCCTGATTTAGGTGGCCTGCATTACATGTAGACATCTCCGAAATTTTCATGTACACTTAGCCAAAAGTACAGCAGTTTCAAAGCAGCACAGTCCAGATAGTAATTATATAAATACATGTATACAATTACATGGCTTCATTTAAACATTTACGTTCGTTGCACGGACAATGGTTATGAAGTCACGACCTAATAAAATGAGTGCACATCCCCTTATTTTTGAGTGTGCTCAATGCATACATTTTTTGCAAGTGTACGCTGGTCATAGTTAATTGGGCACTTTTCAAAGTAATGCTTAGGATTAATTTGTTTACAATTTTGTAGTCTTCTGCCATAAGTAGACTTACCATTGCCATGAGTCTGATCTCTCTATTCATGTGCCATCAGAGTGAAACAGTGTAATTGTTGGGAATGTACATTTATTACAAATACATATGCAAATTATATACTAATGTGTATAGAATAAGAGACACTAATGGCAATGGCCATCAATTTAAATATAAAATTTGCAGTACAAATTTTATGCATCCCCAGTTAACATGTGACAACTTACTATAGCATACATGTAGTTACGAGCAGTGAATGACTAGCGTCTAACCATGTTTCTACTATTTATAATAAACAAGCATGCTAGGGATGAGTGAATTTAATAACCACATTATCAGCAACTGTTTTCCAATAAAACTGAAATACATAACGTCGATGGTAGGAGCATAGAGGGTGTTAACGTCCAAGGGTTAGGCACAACATGCACCTTGAACAGGTGGCTCCTCGTCTCTTGTGGCTCACCACGCAACTGGGGTCCGGTTACAGTCCGCAACACACACCAGGCGGTAGCAAGGTGGAACACCAAGTCAGAGACGAGAAAAATTTACCTGCAGCACGGACGGCTTAGAGTAGAGTAGGGCCTGGCTCTAACTTACTTCCCGCAGATCTTGCAAGGGAACTCCTCCAGCAGGTCGCCGAGTGCCGGGGGGGTTGCAGTGGTAGGCCGTTTGTCTGGGGTGGGCGAGCGCCCGCACACACTCCCACTATGGATACGGATATGGCCGTTCAGTGCTGCCCTCGAGTTGAAGCTCTGCAATTAATGTCACCACATCAACATTTACAATTAAATTTCTCTTTTGAAAGTTTACGTACGTACATACAATAATTTAGTAACAGTGGTTATGTTTACCGTTCTTCCTCAAAAATTCTACATATTGTTTGTAAGCAAATCGGTATAGGCTGTTCATGGTAACATAAGGATTTTTGAGGTCCTAGTCACTTTATCCCTTAATCACCATGTTAAATTAGAATGGCATTCCACCACACGTGGAAATCAACGTCTACAACTAAAAAAATAACATGTAGCGACTATTATTGCAAATGAGAGGGTTTTCAACGTTGCTCACTTCACCCTGACCAGCCTATACACGTACATAGGACATCGCTGTGCCCACCAAATTGTCCCATGTCCAGTGGTAATTTAATTACAGCGCAGATGTACCTTCAATTCTTAGATTTCACAAACCAATGTAAACAACATAGACCCGTGTTACCATTTCCTGAATAACTCCAGATACAGTTGTTTCGAACCAATAGTAACACAAACATCCTGTACACATACTTGTGGTAAATGTTGCGGTGTATGCCACCTGCAGAACCAGGCAATGTAATTGTGCATGTAGGACAGGTTGCGTAGGTGCGCGACACTACATTATTACATACGCAGCATCGCATGTCTACTTCCTATGCAACTTATCCTACATGCATGATCGCACCTCCTTGTCCTCCAGACGTTGTACATAATTGTGTGGTATATAATTACTACTGGTCAAAAGAAACTACGTCTGGAGTTTGGGCACAGAGTTTCCGAAAATCCTTTATAATCTTTCTATCTATAATCCTGCTGCAGATCTTGTCAACTTGTATGTATTCATGGGGCGACATGCAACTGTATTGCACAGAAGTGATTGCACTCACAATATCNTGAGCAAGCATGACAATCTATGACGTGCTTGCAATACTAGTCTGAGCAAGCATGACAATCTATGACGTGCTTGCAATACTAGTCTGAGCAAGCATGACAATCTATGACGTGCTTGCAATACTAGTCTGAGCAAGCATGACAATCTATGACGTGCTTGCAATACTAGTCTGAGCAAGCATGACAATCTATGACGTGCTTGCAATACTAGTCTGAGCAAGCATGACAATCTATGACGTGCTTGCAATACTAGTCTGAGCAAGCATGACAATCTATGACGTGCTTGCAATACTAGTCTGAGCAAGCATGACAATCTATGACGTGCTTGCAATACTAGTCTGAGCAAGCATGACAATCTATGACGTGCTTTAATACTTACAGCTGAACAATCAGGATATTCACATACAAACAAGCGGCTTTCAGAGCTTGTTGTCACCAGCTCCACGTCACTGGCCTAGAAAAGAGACCAATTGTTTCGACTTAGCACACAGCCTTGTTCGTACTTACTTCTACTGAACTTCACCACAGTTAGTATACACAACACAGTGAACCTTCGATGTCATGGGCTGTACAAGGGATAGTGTTTTCATTACTGTCATTGCGAATGCCTGTGTTTACCACCGTCCTTCCTGTTTTAATGCTCACGTACACACAAACACAAAATAAATGTACGTTCGTTGTACTAAAGGTGAAACACCAAACTCCTTCGCTTTTCAGGCCACACTTAAATACTACATTATACAGTCTCATTCTAAGGGGGCCGGGAGGAAACATTTGAAACTGATTTTGTACATAGCGGGCAAACTGACCACTTGATGCCGTGACACGTCTTGCTTCGGGCAAGTGTGGGAACTGACAAAGAGCCTGCCCACGCAAATTAACAGATGACTGCTTATGCAGTCCATCACATCGAGGGTTACTGTACTCCATAAATACAGCAGAACATTTGTATCACAAAGGACCACTACAATGTCGGAAATACATACCCAATAAAGCAATGACTTCTGTTTAATGATCAGTGAAATAATTAATAGTTACGGGACTGTAAAAGCTATGCGAAATGTGTTGTTGGTTGTTGCTAGAATGAAAGCAATATTACGAGAATACATTACCAGCACAAATTGTTTATAATGCTACTGTGCGATTGTAGATAAGCAAATTGAATTAAATTATATCTCTTACATATTTCAGGCAAAGCAAACAAAATGCATGCTTGAAGATTGTACATGTATTATTATATCACCATGGGATGGACCATCTCTATTAGCCGCTGTGTACAGGATGGATCTAATCCCTTTTGAGTGCAGCACACTACAGATACACTGTGGGATCACTATGCAGACACCCACACGAAACTGTCCTACTGGCATATCACGTTCACAGGCAAATTGTGCGGTATACGTGTGGGTGCCTGCGCTTTGAACCTCACTGCTCAGTCATGGTGCTAGCTGCACAATTAGTGGCACTGCAGGTGATGGTATCGTATGTTGACATGTAACGTTCCCATACCACCTTCTTCAATGCCAGACAGCCCCTGTTCGTCAAAACATGTAGGAGTTGCATGTTTACCTTCCCTTCCCTTCCCGTGGTGAAATGAGACTTTTGAACCAATGACATGCAGACATTCTAACAGGTAGAGATCTCCTCTTCCAAATTACACTGGAGGTCTCCAGTGGTATGTCCACAGCTAATGCACAGATTTACAAACACTGCAGCACCGCGAATGAAACACCAGGAAGAAGACCTACGTGAAACATACCGTCACGGGAATATAAGACAAAGCATCTATAAAAATGGTGTGCCACTATGCAGCAGTAGTGTTCATGAAATACCATATTCACAAAACGTTCCCATATAATCATTTATCTGCACAAACATGTCAGCGATGTTCTGGTCTTAGTTTTCGCCAAGGCCTTTGTTGTCTACACTGCCTAGTTACCCTCACTCACAGTATCGCCTACAGCCTTTTCCCTTCTCTACACCATATTGCTTACCTGCTGTACTATCCAGGGTAAAGTTGCATTCAAAATAGATGGAGAGGAAGCACATTAATGTCCAGCGTAAGATGGAAGGTGATGAGCGAAAGGGAAACTGATACAACCAAAGAAAGCTGCCCTCACACTTTCCTCTTTAGAACTTTCCCCCTCCTCCCCCTCCCCTCCTAATGCCAGCATAGGTGTAGCAAGTGACATGTTACCAATGACCTGCCTCCGGAAAATTGACAGTGTATCGCTTTATTAGGCACCTCCCGTTATTCACATCCTGTGTGGTACTGGATAGTTATTGTAAAATTTAACCATTTAATACACTGGGTGGTCCACACATGACATGACAATGCCGATTTTACATATGCAGATAAAAATAGATCCTAAGCAGGTATTTCAAAAACCAACACGGTGCTTGTATTCCGCCAACATTGTTAAACGTGGGCAGAAAAAGAACAAAGTGCTGTTTATAATGGAACGTTTCTCCCATCCGTAAGTCCTGATTAAAATATGCTGTCTCCATCCATTCTCACAGTCAGACAAAAGTCCCAGATATCAGTAAATATAAAGAGAGAAACGAAGTATACAGAAATACACTTTTACTTTCTTTACATATAGGTTCGACACTCAATAAGATGAGATTCAACCTACCTCATGAAAATGTTTTCCATTAAATTAAGAACATTTTGCCTAATGTTTTTCTTCCAATAGCCCTTCTACTGTGATTTCAGGGATACCCACCCACGTGAAACACTTGTTCTCATTCATCCATTTTAAACGCATCTGACTCTTTTCAGTGAGTCTCCTACAATAAAATGTTCATTTTAGGCGACTTCATATCATCCATACATAAGAGTATTAAAAAATAAAAGGCCAAACAATCTGGAAAAATTACACCCAACAACAAAAATTGAAGCCATACATGAACCCGTGCTCACAGTTGACAAAGGTAGTTTTGTGGATGCCTTCACATTCCCTATAATACGGACGAAAATCGCTGTGGGTTGCCGTCGTTAATTTCCCAACAACAATTTCTAAACGATACGACACAATGCCGTCCACTGTGTGGTGTACCTCGTTTATTGGGATGTCCCAATGTGTTCACTTTTCGCCGCTTGTCGGACAAAAACGGACTCTAAGTCAGCACGCTAGAAGTATCAATTGAAATGTGTGTGGTCTGTTCTTCCCGTTTCAAAATAAATTTTGATTTCTTGACCCTGGAGTTTTAGAGAAAACTGCAATGTTATTGTTATCAGTAGTATACAGTTTTCTTTGTTTTTTTATTATATGCTGTTAGATGTCGTAAACATCAGTAACGTTTGTCAAAATTGGAAAAAAATTTAACTCCTGAACACTTGTAGCTTTGCTGGCGCCGCGCTGTGGATGCTGACAGAAACAAATCGTTTTGTCTTAAAATGGCCAGACACATATTTTTACACATACCGGCCAGATGTTTGCGTCCGAAGGAAGTATAACACTTCAAAGTATAACACTTGATGCATGCACAGTTATGTACGTCTACATATGTGTGTGCATACATATACTGCATATGTAAATGAATTACTATAGTTATGAGTGCACTATACCCGTAAATCGTGTTACTGCATAGCGAGATGGATGTGTTGTGTAATTTTTGTAACTAATTTCACAATTATGAGAGTGTAATGAACGAATACGTGTTGAAAACAAAACTTCTCAATCTTGTGCCATGCTATGAACAATGTCCTAGATAATACTTACCGCACATACGCGTTTTCCACCGTGAACCCCAGAAAATGTTTGTTTACAAATTCTCTATCTATCAGAATGCCACCCGGATTCGTGAATCTCGGTGCCAACAAGTGACGTATGCAAGGCTAAGGGCTGGTTTATAAAAATCGCAATAACGCAACACTGGCAAAATCGCTACGACGCAAAATATCAAACTCTGAAATTTTTAGGTAGGTGCCTTTTATAAAAGTCGCAACAACTTTTATAAACTGGTGCCTGAAGTTTTCAGAGTTCACTTTCTTTCGTCGCTGTAATTTTGCCAATGTTGTGTTATTGCGTTTATTTTATAAATCAGGCCTAAGGAATGCCTTTCCCCTCCTGCGTGTATGCATAGAGTATATATAGTACTAGTACAGAGTGGACACTCAATGTTATCCAATGGGCAGGTTTTTTGTCGCAATCGCTATGAGAAAACGCAAACTAGACAAACACAAAATCGAATTCGCTGCTCCTTTAAAAATTCTATTTATGCACAGCTCAACTCACTTGTGACACTTATAACTATTTTATGCGGTGCAGTTCAAACTGGCGGCGAGCTCCCGTTATGCACGGTCTGGGGTGACCCACCTCGTCCCTTCCCGGACACACCAGGCTGACGTGCTCCCTGCCTCGTCTCCCTCCCCGCCCCTGGCGGCATTTTACATGTGTAGCCAAGGAATGATTGACAGTGTCGAGACCTGGCTGGCATCACAGCCCCTCTTCCTCACGCAAGACTTAGCGAAATTTCTGGATGACGGCCTACTGCCCTATAAATACAAGCCTCCGCGGGACTGCGGAGAATCTGAATAGAAGCCTTTTGGCTGAGTGCGGGAGCAAAGTCAAGTGCGACACAACGGCGGATCAGGTGTTCGTGGTGAGAATGGACGAGAGGGCGTGAAACCCGACGAGTGAAGCCTACTCTGCGTGAGGGCGCTTGGAGAACTCTAGAACATCAAGGACTGGTGGGACATGGACATGCAATACGGATTTGATTGTAAACTGTCAAATATGGACACATAATTTATAACGGAATAGGTTTTGATACGCTGTCTATTGGGACTGATTTCTAATAATTTAATTACATTAATTCCTTTGAGGTAATTTGTAAATTTGATTGATTGAAGTCAGCAATTGTAAACCACAAGTTATATGAATTTATTGTGAGAAGTTGAGTAAAAAAAAAATTGGAAAAAAAAAAATTATATATAAAAATATTAATTGAAATTTTGCTTTGCTGTACCAAATGTTTTTAAATTAATATAATTCAGTAAATCCATTTCCAAAGAGTTATCATTACCAAAATAATAGCGGAGAAACAAAGGTACGTAGTTGGTCTGTGCCCTACAAATTGCAAAATTGTTATTACTTATTGCCATACGGTTTATAGGAAATTCTACATTTTGAAATTTACGGTTTATTCTACTTCACGAACGAGTGCACCTATCTGACAGCCAGTGTCTAGTGATGTATCATAAATGATATGAACAACATGCCACCCGGAACAACTAAAATCAGCCGATACCCATCACCTTACCTTCATTAAATATAGCTCCTTGAAACATTTTACAGACTAAAAAAGGTAACATACACTACTTCAACATGCATGTCACCACTAATAACGGCCTCCTTCCAAATTCCTAACCTAATGTTCAACAATTCGCTGCCAACGTGCGTGACGTCATCACATAAAGAACTCGTGCTCCTGGCCTCGTTGCAGTCAGTGTAGAAGATTGGCCGGAAGTACAATGACTCAGGCTCCACACAAATGCGACTTCTTGTAGTGGTAGGGAAATTCTTGTTTGCTCATACTGCGCATTGAAGAGGTATCGGAATGTGGCCAGTTGAGTATGTATGTTGCGGAGCATAGCCATGGCCGCCATTCCTGCTGTGGTACGGTAACAGACTCCATGTGTGAAGGTTAGCATGAAGGAAATAGGCGAATTGCTATATTATACCAAAACAAAAAACTTTTGTATAGAAATTATGACAAAAAATCATAATTTTTTTTTTTTCATTATGTATTAAATGTTTGATAATATCTTTCAAAACATTATAAATAAAAACTTTTTTTTTTTTAAATATTTTAATTTAAGTTTTACGTAAGAACGGTTACAATCCCGAACTGATCATCAGACCATTTTCTTTTAATTCTTAGTGCCTTACGGAAGCTTCACGATTTATCTCCCAAGTGTTTATATTTTATTTTCAGCATTACATGTAGGCCTACTGTTTGTTAATTTTGAGACAATTTTTACTGTCTTCAGCAAACACACCCTCTGCTTTTATTGTACAGTACTCGCCCACAAAGTTACTAGAGAAGGATCAAATCTTTTGTCATGTACAGTCTTAATGGTTCATTCCTTTATTTAGTTGTATTTTTATTCAACGACAAAATAAGTAATATATTCTTTTATTTCACATTAAAATACTTTCGAACCAGGCGGCTGCTATTTTTCAATCAGCGAGAAAAATTACAACTCGAGATTATTTAGGGTCGTTTACTTCCTGTTTATAAACAAAAGTGTTTTTCGTACGTACAAAATTCAAGACACATTTTAAATGTTTCGATATGCCGATTCAAAAAATGTCTTCAGGCTTATTTAAAAACTTTGAAAGACTGAAAATGTTACATCTGATTCAGTACCTTATTTGGTGTTTTCAGATGGCTATGTCGGAAATGATGATGGTTGGAAACATACATGCATACATAGTATACGTACATATAGATGCCAATATACGTCCATGAAGGTAAATACTGGTATCGCGCACACCTGACACACACAACAGTACACATAAGAATACATATACCACATAAGACTAACTCTTCAAAAAGAGTAAGATATGCGAGGAAAATTAACATGCTATAAAAATACTGCTTTTTCCCACGCGTTACATAACTGAAGATCAGCGTTCTCGAGCACGAATTACTTACCAAAGCCTTCCACAAACTTTTGAAAAATGTGGAAACAAGAAAAAAAAATGCAGTTTTCGCTAGGCAGTGGAAACGTAACTTAGTTGATTTATAAGCGTCACCTGATTTAAGTAAATTTTTAAATTTTCTGTCTACAACAGTTTTGTAAGGCTATTTGTTCTTTAAACCGTTTACGTAAATAACCGCCTGCTTTTCATATAACGTAAAAGTAACTTACTGAACAAATATGTTAACATACTTGAAAGTAGCTACCTGTTACTTGTTTCTTCTTAATACAAATTTTATTTTCAAGTCTGACGTATTTTTTGAGGTATAACAGCTCCATTTGCACTTCACCAAATATGTACATTGTAAACCATTACATTAGATGCTCATTACTATGCCCGGGGCAAAGAAATTAATTTTTTTTAATTAGAGGTAAACAAAAATTACGAGGAATACTATTTATTTCTGAGTATCTTGTTTGGTGGCGAAGTTGAGGCAGCAGCCTTGTCCTACTTACACACTTTTAAACCCCAATATAAACTTTTGATTTAAAGTGCACAGAGAAAAACAAAGTGTTACGTACACAATGCAATACAAAAAGTTCCAGAAGTTTGTTGTGATAAATTTTTCAGAACCTTATTATAATGCTATTTTACTCTTACATTTACAGATTTAAAATATGGCAGTTTATATTCGTACGTTTAATCTAACACAAGTAACTTAGGTTCCTCGTTAAATATCCCTAGCAATTTAAAGTGTAACACTTGCAGGTTACATTAATGAACATTTTTTTTTGTGCATGATTTGGCCAGTAGAGCGCTATCGTCACTTATACAGTTCATAAAATAAAATAATTCGTTGCTACAAAATATTTTGCAAAAAATTTGATGTAAAACACATATCAAAATATTACCAAAATACATATTAACACAACGTTAAAAGTACTACTGTATCAGCAGATAATTAGACAGAAAAAACCTGGCCAATGTTCTTTAAAAACATTTTCACTACATTTCCAAATACAAAAATTTTTTTTGCTAACATTACACCATTACGGAACAAGACATTTGGTGCAAACATTATGCACTAACATCGTGAAAAATAACACAATTCTAGGTCAATTTCCCGGAAATAAACACTGCCAATATAAGTTTCATTATCGTATGATACTGCCATAATTATATATACAAGTTAAAATAGCGAATCTTAAATGCTCCCAACCTATGTAATCAATAGTGAAAGGTTTACAAAAATGTATTATTGGCTTTTCCAATGTGCCTATCTTCCATACCAGCATGTGTGTTGTCATGCATATGGGAGGAGTACTACTAACCCAAGACCACGAGAGGAGAAGATTGTGCTTTCTCGCCTGTTTTGAGTAACGGTACTCTGGACTGTGGCATGTGATGTCACTGCGATGCAGCGCTCCCCCGAGTCTTGGTGCCACCCGTGTGTCATTTATTGATAGTTTTGGACAGCGGTTTTTTACTCAACCTGGGGTCCAATTATTGAAACTATCGGAATTATTCCTCTGGAGGAAAGACGTCATTCCGCTATCGGAAAGCCTAGAGCCAATTTTTTAACACTCTATAGCGGAATTGTATACTGGAATCGGTCCATGAAGTGTCGAAATGAATCCGACAGCTAGGTAGCTGCCGGAATCCCCATTCCTCTACAGATTTGTCTATCATCCTTTGTATGATGTAGGAAACTTGAAAATATACTCGCGCATGGTTTAATATAAATATAATTAACAAAGGAAAGTAAAATTGTTACCAAATATCAAATTATCAAGGCGTTTACATATCTGGGAAAAAATTGTGTAAACAAAGTTAAGTTGGTAGGTGAAAACTGATAGAATTGCTAAGAATATCATGTTAAATATTATATGAAAATGCTGAAACATAAAATACATAACAAAATCAATTTTGCAAGAAAAGTGTAATAGTGCGTTTTTGAGGTGACTTTCACACTAGAATTTATTATAATGCTGCACAGTTGGGCGCCATGTTGTATAGTTCCGACTTTACTGTTACAAGCGTATATTTAATAATATAGCAGCCTCAAAGGTTAGGCGCCATATTGTAACTTTTCGCCGCTTACACTGTCGACTGTTTACTTGCCACGGCTTGCTCAGGGTAGAAACACGAGACTCATAGAATTGAACATTATTAATTAAGAATGAAGAAGTTCCAAATTAGTTTGTTATGTACTTTGTTTATTTAACTATTTATTTAACACTCAGCACCACAGTTCACAGAAGAAGTCCAAATTGCAGAGTACGAACCTTACAGATAAATATAAAAGTACAAAAAACAGCGCCACAGTGGTTTCCGTTTATTAACGTCTCATGAATATTAGCCCGAATAAAGAATATCTGCTGCTACCTCCCACACCGGCTGAGAAATGAAATAATACAGTCTAGTGGCCGATGTGGGGGTTCACGTCACACCTGATGCGATCTACGCTATCATTGTACTACGACAACTCTCTCTGACGACTAAAGAAGACGACCGCTTCTAACGGCCCTCGCCGCAGACTGCCCCTCCTAAGAAGACTCTCAACGAATAAGACCCTGTAAGGGCGACAGCTAGACGCCTATATCCTACTGCCTATCCCCCCTCTCCTGTGATAACGGCCTGGCCACGTACGCTCTCCCTCGTTATCTAACTGCTCCATACGAACTACTCCTGCGATAAGCGCCCGGCATCCGGCATCTGCCAGCAGCGTCATCTAAAACTGCACGTGTCCCGCGCTCAACATTAACAAACTTCGCCGTCCACAAAAACTTATTGACATTGCCTAAAACTGCGCTGAAGGAACTAAAACTGTTGATGTCGCCTGTTCCACAGAAACGAACTAATCTACTTAATGCTGACGCATTTCAAAACTCCCAAGTTCGAAACGAAAACTGTAACCAGGACTCTTGATAAAAACGTAACCTGCAGACGTCCGCCCCTTAACCTACAAATGCACACGTCTGTCTGATAAACACGGGAAACGAGCCACCACGGCTTTAAACTTGAAACACGATAAAAATATTACGAAGCTGTCCCAAAGCTTCACAAACACGAAAGAATTTTACACTCGAGTCCCGAAAAATTCAGAATATTGCGTCATTACAAAAGCTGTAGTTGTGAAACGTAGTTAGTACTGTGGATCAAAATGTAACAATTTTGTTTTGGACATGCAAGCATTAATGAAAAATATTTTATAGTTTACATCCATAGCCGGAATGTTAGCAAAAATTTTGTAATGGTATATTTACACCCAAAAAATATAAATTGGTATAGTGATGCTTTTTAATTTGCATTTTATCATTTGTTACAGTATGGTAAAGCGTTTTACTGTTCTTTCCTGAATAAAGTTACGATAAAGTAATTAAATATAAAAGTTTCTTAAATAAATTCTTAATTAATACTAAACCTATATCTAGCGGCAATATGAGATAACTCTTTAACGTGTTCTTTCATGGGCTAAGTTATTTTATTGGCAAATATTAGCGTAGTTACACCAATACAAGTTCTTTTAGGGAAAAAACAAATCTGCATAAAAAAATAAGTGTTCCTGTGGATTACCAATATCCGACTTCATTATTTATAACATATCAGTTAATAGTTTCGTCATCACTGTAGATAGTTTATTTTTTTTTAAGGGAGTTGCAATTACTTATCCCGGATTATGTACAAATATATAAAATATATATTAATGTATTTTAAACTAATTTTCCTACTACAACAGATTTAACGTGATTGGTTCAGCTTCGGTGACGACACACGAAATGCAACGATGCCAAGTTGTACAATAGATTCTTCAAAAATTCTATACATTTTATTTTGACAGTTACTCGTCGTCTCAAAAATTCGTATTTTGGCATCGCAACACTCGTTACTGGAATGGAAGTATCGGAACAATCCACTAAAGGATTTATTCCGATAGTTTAAAAAAATTGGGGCCATGTTTAATTTGAGTAAATTTGTTTTATTAGGCCTGACTAATATTTATCAGTTATCTTCAGCTAATTAGTGGAGGATATTCTGCGGAATGATTCCATGCGCATGAAACGCGATATTCATCTAACTTTTTCTTGCATAATCTAATGAAGATTTTATTTTTATGAAAATATCTTTCGTGACAGTAATATAAATATATCAAAGAAAAGAATATGTTTGATATCTATTGAAAAACAGTAGCTGTACCAACGTACAAACAAGTATTAGATACAAGTTTCACCCTTAGCTGCGGTCTCGACTGGCGAGGGCCAACCTCCCTTTGCTAGCAGTCTTGCTGGTAGCCCTCAAACACATTGTTGTTATCGCAGAGAGTAATCTGCTAGAGGCGACGGGTCATTAGAGTGGCGGGGGCGGTTGACCTGGCCTGCTCACTGACACTCTGTGGTTCTGAGAATGGATTACAAGNGCTGGTTGGGAGGGAGAGGTGAATACGACTGTGGTGCCATCTAGCGGATGGTTTGGAAGTATTTACAAATCAGTTGGCAGTGCGCTCTGGGCAACAGAGAATCACACTACCTCCCACTTGACCTTTACCTTAATTCACAAAAGCACTCACGGTGAGAAACGTCACCACACACTTACATTGATTCAGGCTGTGTGTTTCATACTGCCAGGGTTTAAGCTATCCTGTATATGTTCATGTTCAAATGTAAATATAACATTGTGCTGTTATCCACAATTATCATTCCTATAAATTGTAAGTGGTTTTAAGAGTATCTTGGATAATTTGCAAACCTTTCTGATGCTTATATGTTACTTCAATAATTATTTCCAACATAACAAACATTGAAACATCTCGCTATTTCAGTGCGATACTGCATCTTTGTCAGAAAGACCAATAATCTTACCCTGGCATATTAGGAACATCTGTGCATCACTGGCAAAGCCTTTTATTCAGTAAATGTAGGAATATTGCACAGTGTACAATTTTGTACTCACAGGAATGCTGCTACGGGAATCCTCCAGCTTAATATCTTCAAAGTCGAGATCTATTCTGGAACTGAAGTCCGCATTTTGCCGCCTCCTGATCAGACGCAGCCTTTTGTACTCTTCAGGGCACACCTTCTTCCACAAATAGTAGAACTGAATACACTGCTTTGTTGTCTTTGAACCAATCTGCCAAGAAAATATATTCATTACCATAGATCAGCAAAGATTGTACACCAAATGTATACTTGTGTTTGTTTTGTAACTTTCAAACTGCAATCAACATTTGTAGACTGCTTGGATGACAGGCAATCAAGTTGCGGTAATATTATGCAAGTACTTGGGCAATTAAATAAAGTTGTACAGTAATATACACTTCATTGTTATCCACACGTATGTCCTAAATTACAAAATGTCCTAATATGGAACCGCAGTATTCATAAAATAATCAGAAGATATTCCAATAAAAGTACTAGATGTGCAAACAAACAATTTTTGCGGTATATTAGAAATATGTGGGCCATATTTATATTGTGGTTTGTATAATGCAAAACTAATTCTTTGTTGTTGTTTTTTCCTCCCAAAGGGTGTATTACTTCCACAAATTGCGACAAACTATTTTCGTCTTGCCGAGATAAATACAAGAAAGAGCATCAATGAATTTTCTAGCAACCATATTATGGAATTTGTAACACTGCTATTATGAAACTCATTTAAAGGGTGTCTGAACATATATAAAAAGCAAATATTTACTGATGAAGTGGAATGAGCAGAAAATTGCATGTTCATGTTGAGGGAAGGGGAGAGAACATTTTTTGGTGGAAATACATATTGGTTCCCAACAAATGATGGAAATTACACAGACGGTATGACCAGGCTAAATCACAGGGTTGTTGCAAAGGTATTTCAATGGAGGTAGGTGTCTCTACCTTCATGGTAGACATTTTAAAAATCCTAATTTGAAACGTTATTAATGTACACTAATGTAATCATTGTAACTCAAATGATATGAAATACAACACATGATGAACAAACATTTTTATATTCATATACATTAATAGGTACTTCCCCTAAAATAACAATACACATCATCTATTCTGTATTATGAGGTGGAACTCCTGCTCATTTTCATGGCCATTTAAATAAAAACAGTTACCGCAGGAGTATGGTATGATGTCCAAACCCATTAGTAAATAATATCTCATGAAAATACTGTTCTATCCCTGACTCTTAGCATGTATTAAATGAAGAGAGATGTGTCATGGCCAACTTATCCAAGCACAACGCTTGAAAAGACAGGAACAAACTGCTACCTTATTTGAAGCGTACGTTTCTAGACATATACAACAGACAATAAATTCCCAGCCTCATGTAGCAAACAATTTATTTTCTCTGTAACTGCTCTGTAACTTAATTTGTTGGTGCTAAAGACATAAATTAGATCTAACAAATATGCTCCTCCACATAAGATGCAAGACCTTTGAAAATATATTGTTGGAGCTTTCCAAAAGTTGTACCTTGTGCTGACACAGAACCCATATACACAGTTTAGTTCAATGTGGTGAAACGAGTATTTGGCGAGGTTTAGTTTCAGAACAAGACAAACGTGAGCACGCATCATGTCCCATTACCTCGTGGGCTATGCTGGTGAAGTCCTTATCGTACTTGAGCAGCCCCTGGTGGAACACATCCATCTCGTCTGCGCTCCACCGGTCACTCTCGCAGTAGTCGTATGCGAGGAGGGGGTGGGTCGCAGGCAAGGCGGGAGTGGGCTGCATCAGCTTCAGCATCGCCTCCTGCCAAAGGAAATTTACATTTCGTTGTAAGTTGACATGACCAGTAAGTAGTCTAAGTGTCTGTTGAAAATACAATGTTGTATCTAGTAAATATACCGAAGTGAAAATTGGACTACTGAATTCTGAATTTATTGAAGAGTAACAGCAACATAAAACACATTTATACGTCACCACATACAGAACCTCAATAGGATGGGTTTCATCCTTTTTATTACAAAAAGTGAGAGAGAGTCTTCAAGTGAGATTGCACACAGTGTAATGCTTTCAGGTGAAATTATCATTCCTACACAGTAGATCAAGAATAAATATATATACTTGAATGCTAAGAGGGCTATTTGATAAAATCTTGCCATTCTTAAATTCAAATGTTAACCTTTCGTCATGAGTGGACACTATGCATAACCTTCATAGTTAACTAAACCAAAATAAAATGAACATCCACATTTCATTCCCACCGAGGCAAGGTTGTATATGGATGAGAGGAGGCTTGTGCTAATTGGAGCCGGCTGCCCTACTCGAGAGATAGATCTGTTGCTCTGGCAATCTCGAACAATGAGAGAGTTCAGATTAGATGGGGTGGAGATACAGTGGAATGAAGAACCCTGAGAAAATTGTCACACCATAGCAGTGTACAAAATCCTCCCCACATGTGAATTCCCACCTGAAAATTTACTGCCTAATGAGGCCTGCGATTAAACTGGTAATCTCAGAACTCCGAAGTTGTAGGCACGGTGATGCGCCACGGGCGCTCTAGCCTCGCCACAGCCATGGCCCTGCGAGCTCGCAACCTGCTCCACACAGAGAGCCTGCTTACCCCTCCAGCCTTGAGAGTGAAGGGTATACTGTGTACCATATAAGAAGGCCACATTCTTGACAGTTGACAATCGCTGCGCCTTTTCGTTTATGTATCCATTCGCGATCAACTGGTGTGTCAAGTATAGGCTTTGATGCGGCGAGTCAGCGCGTCCAGGAGGTGCTGCTACGTGTGGTAATTGGTGAACTGCTTGGGTGGCGCTGCATTCATAAACGGAGCTTAGTGGACGTGTGTAGGGTGGGTCGTAAACGCTGTACACAAAATATATGTTACTTTAAAAAGGAAAGTAAAACCATTTGTATATGCGCGTAAATACGTTATTTTAAACAAAAAAACTATAATATGTTTCTGGGTGTAGTTTGGGATATGGATAACAGATATGGTAGAAGGGCATGTTGTAACAGATGGCGCGCCTGTACCTCACAAGATGGCAGCACATGGTTAGAGAGTCGGGAAACGTGAAAAAGGTTTCGATGTTTTGTTACATTTGGATACAGATCGTTTTATTGTGCATTTCATTTTGAACGCCTATACGTTACTACTTTATCAAGAAGTTTAGTTTGTAACACTAAAAACCGCTGTTTTATGATATAAATATAATGTATTAATTAACCTTGAAACTCTTTCTTATCGCACGTATTTTCGGCTGATCTAATGTGCGTCGGCAGTGCACTCAGAATAGCCAACGCCATGTTAACTTTTGTTCGTTCGTGCATCAGCTGATACAGGATTTTGTAAATGGCACGTTGCTTGTTCTGAATACATCAAGTTGCCACTCACTGACTGTCAGAATGTGGCCTTCTTATATGAAATGAACTATAAGCAAGTTACCAGCGGCAGCCATTTCCGCTGCACCTCCTCGCAGATTGTGACAACTGAGTTATTAGCACTGTAATGCGCCTGGTCTCTAAAAAATGGTGATTCATGCAGACACGACTACGGCGCAGCACCCGGATGCGTGCAGAGGAGCTGTGCAATTTCAGTGAGGGACTACAGCTCAGTTCTACTCAATGTGTGCCAGCAGGAATGAGTGCAACCAGCTCTTTTAAGAGCATTGAATTAGGTTACTTAGGGTTAGCTGCTATTAAATTATAGTTGGGCCACACAAGCCTAGTCTGCTCTCAGTAAAGGGTAACTGTTGGTGAGTGTGGTTTAGGACAGAGCACTTTCATAGTGCAGGTTATCTTAGGTACACTTCTCTAGAAAGAAAGAAGCGTGCGAGTGCGGCCCTTTGGGGTCTCACAGGGCAGCGAAGAA
Organism: Clitarchus hookeri; assembly: GCA_002778355.1. Lineage (NCBI taxonomy): Eukaryota > Metazoa > Arthropoda > Insecta > Phasmatodea > Phasmatidae > Clitarchus > Clitarchus hookeri. The sequence continues at coordinate 1,153,470 of NQII01000024.1, forward strand.
GGAGAGGTTTGTTGGCAACACACCGTACCCCTCTCCACCAACCACCAATAGCAAACAGCGGATGTGACGTGAGCCTCGCAGTGATACCAACTGCGAATAGCCGAAAGTAGTCCTACACTTCCTCAAAGTGATGAGTTCATGCTAGGTAACAAATCAAACACCACCACTCTACACTTCAGGGAACGATACTAGAGCATGGGGGAAATAAACACTTATAGGCATGCCAAGTGGCCAAACTCCAGACGCAGTACAACAGCCTCTGGAAAACGACACGAGGGCTCCTTAATAAACCAGCACACATGTCCCCTCTTAAGGGCCCAGTGCATGAAGCCTACACTCCATCAGAGAGGGCAGAATTGCTGGCGGAGACATGAGCCACTGACTTCCAATTGAACATGGATCCCTCTGACTGAGCACATATTAGAGATATAGACCAGGGAGTCGAGGCCCTAATGGCCACAGACCCAAGGTCACTTCCCGCTTTCACAAGTGAGGCAGAAGTGAAGAACATTGTGCCTAGTTTGAAGCCCCGGGATACGACAAATACAAGCAGTTGTATTAAAACTCATGCCCCAGTCCACCCATGATGCTTTAGCCAAATGCATAAATGACATAATACGCACACATTACTTTCCACACATGTCATACTTTCCCCAAAACCTGGAAAAGACCCCACTCTATCACAGAACTACAGACCCATCAGTCGAATTAGCATAATGTCAAAAATTGCTGCGCACATCATTCAATTACACATAGATAGAAACAATATTCTTCCCCAATGAGCAGTTTAGCTTCCGCCGCAAACATTCCACAACACATTGTGGAACATTACTAATGGCTTCGACCATCGCAAGTACTCCGCCGCAGTGTTTTTAGATACTGAGAAGGTGTTCGACCGAGTACATTCATACCTCAGTGACCTCAACTCTACAGTAGCAGTTCGTGAGGCAAAATCACAACTATGCCCTATACAAGCAGGGATACCACAAGGCTCATTCGTAGGCCCTGAACTGTTTAACTTATCCCTCTCAGACATGCCTAACACACATGGCGCACAGCTTGCTTGCTATGTCGACGACCTAGCCATCTTTTCCTCCTCCCTGCGCACCCCCATAGCAGTAGTCACAGTACAAACTGCACTAGATGCTATGGAACACTGGTTTAAAACATGGCACATCAAGATAAATGTGGGCAAGTCGGAGGCTGTGGTGTTTACGAGATGCAGAATACCTCTGGACTTGACCACACATAGGCTATTTCGAGGACCCATACTCTACCAAAACCAAGTTAAACACCTTGGGGTTATACTCGAATAAGTTAACTTGGCAAGCACACACAGCGGCTAAACTGAGGCAGGCCACCTTTATCGGCTATACCATCCACTAAACAGTGGACAAAAACGTCTAACCACAACACTTATAAGAACAGTAATTACATATGCAGCCCTAGCATGAAGCTATGCAGCATAATGCCATATGCGCCCCCTACAAGTACTGCAAAACAAGGCTCTCAAGCAAGATGTTGGAGTACCTTCTTACCAACTGCCCCGCTACATACAGAGTTGAAATATCCCCATCTCCGTGAACATAAGCATCTGGCAGAACAATTCTACAAATCTGCAGCCACAAGCACAAACCCCCTCATCTGCCCTAGGGAACTGCGGCTACGAGGTGCGCTGGAATGACAGGAGGCAGAAATGCCAGCCAACACCACAAGTGCTTGTTACTAACCAAATGAACCCACCAATAACTTTATTTACACACATATTATGTCACAATGTTTGGTCTGTTTTTAAATCTCCAGTGTTTCAATAGTTCCAACAAGTTTAACTGATGGACCAGATGTCAGTTTTGTTAGCTTGGCGTATCTTTACACACTATAGACTTCAGCTATGACAATCCAGCAATAGCACTCTTGCATATATGCAAGTCACTCACGTGAATGTTTCCATGGCACATGTGCAGAAGGTGAAGTGCATATTCCTTGTTTCGCCCACCACCAGGTACAGCTGCACAGCAGGCAAACTCCAGGTACATGTCCACTGAATAATACGAAAACAGACAAATTTTGCAATGAATACAAACAAAATGTACATAAATGATGGGAAGGCCTAAACTATTACAAAAATATGTACCTATATCTAAACTGCAACACAGTACACTGTGTTGCACTTTTTAAAAATGCAGTCTTAACATGTAAATAAATGGTTATAGGCACACAAATACTAAATTACCAACTAAGGTAAAATTTTGGATGTACGAACTATATTTAGTTTAATCACTCCAAAATTATTTGCAAGTGTTGAAAGCATTCCTTAATAATTTTTCATAACTAAAACTATATTCCTTCTGTTTCTCCTTCTAAACTACAGACAGGCAGATGGAGTAATGTGATACTAAAGCCAGAAATATGTTTAACAGTATAATAAACCTGCCAACATAAAGTAAATGTCTTGCCAAATAAAACAATGGAATAAAGTGTATTTGTAAGTTATTAATTGCTCAGTATGGAAAAAAATGAACATTGACACTTCATTGCTTTCTAACCACATCAGGATTAAATGGCAGAGCAGAAGGAAAGCGTGGATGCAATGAGATGTGTGGAGATACAGACAAGAAAAACAGATTTCCTGTATGTGATATCCAGAGTTAGCTTACTGAATACAGTCTGGTATGCATTTACAGTCGCACTCAAAATATGTTATAGTCATAATACAGAATGAATAACCCAGATGCTCACCCTCTGCATCCGTGCAGACCTTGCTGATGCCTGGATCCCACAGTAGGTGCTCGTATGACGGCTCTCTATTCGCCTTTTCCCTGTCTGGGTTCCACTTTGGTATTGCACACTGGTACTCCAACCCGATGTTTATGTGAGGAGTGCTGTCATTCTCTGGGGCGGAGTCGTTGCCCTGCTGGCTTTCATCGGGACTCGGCGACTCTGCACTGCCATCTGTAACAGCAAACAAATGAGTGTAAATGATGGTCACTAAAGTAGCCATAATTTAAACACTTCAGCTTCACCTGCCTGGTTAGTTTATTCGGAAATGCATGACATAGCGCTTCCTGAGGTGCCACTGTAAAAGGGACAGCAGCAAATGGCAAAAGTAATAACACGCCCCTTTCAGTGCCACAAAAACTTTTGCCTAAGAAGCAAGAAAACTAAAAATGAGTATAAGATATCTTTAGGGAACATGATTATGCTTATAAACGGTATTTCATAATTCCTATTACACACTTCTAGGGGGTTCAGAAAAGGGCATCTAGTAACTAATGTTTTCGTGAGTAACCCATGCCCAGAAACCTACTGTTTTAGCACTACATGGATCAGGAATTCAAATCGCCCACAAGCTTGTTCATGGCATATGTTGTATCTATGAAGTGTGTTTCCATAAATACGCTCTCAGTACCTGGTGTGTGCTGAATCTCTCATGCTGCAGCCACAACACGTGGAAGGAGGTCTCCGTCTAACACTAAAGGGGTCTTGTAAACAAGACTCTTCATGCTGTCCACACCAAACAGTCTACTCTAGTTACATCCTGCGATCGTGGTACTTTTCTCAAAGGTGTGGTCAAGACTCTGTCCGACAGGACATGGAAAGAGTGCTGGTACACCATCATGTTGGAACCACATTTACTGACAAATGTTTAGTGACACATCTTCCAAGAACTCCACTAGTACTTCTTGCAGGAATGTCAAGTACATGGGACCCATAAGGCAGTACAGAATAATGTACAGCCCAACACTACCATCGACGATACCTGCCTATACATAGATGTTGAACTGTTGTTGAAATCCATGGGAATGTGTGGCATGAGGGTTTCCTTCAGCTCAAATATGGCTACTTCGACAGTTGAAAACAGCTGCCCTGGGAACTTGGGCACATTCACACAATAGTATAGGAACCCCAAACAGAAGTTGACTTGTGGCACAATCATCCTGACCCACTGCCTGTACATTCTGGAGGTGGTAAGGGTGTAGTTGGTGTTAATGTAGAACATGCCAGACACTGCTATGAGACACATTAATGGCATGAGTACTTGTTGATTGGTTCCCATCAACTCAGTGGAATACCTCCCCAAAGTTGAGAGTTCGGTGTCTCCATGGAGCACCACAGTCGACCCTGTTTCCTACAGCCATTGTTCTAATTTGGTAAAAAAAATGTATGTGATGAAGTCACGTTCCTCATACAGGCATTGAGCAGCTCTACCATTATGTTGTGCTTCACCTTAAATTAACATCATGTCAGTCTTCGCTGCTATTCTGTACTGTACCACCTTCATCCATGACTGAATGTCAAGTGGAGTCACTGCCAAATCAGTATGTCAAACTGTAACAAACTGCATGTTGAAGCCGGCGATGTCCGACGTTGCCCGTTGTGAGTTTTGAAATTGAGATTGGTTTCATCCTTGTAGCAGCACAACGTATTGTTTCTGGACCTGGTTTCCTCCTCAAAACTTGATCTACTATGTGCCCTCTACAACTCCTAGAAGTGTGGAATAGGAATTATGAAACTTCCTGTAGACACAGTTTCAGTTATAGCTTTGGATATTACTTTTACTTATATAGGTATGAAATCACAATGTGGTTAACAAGTGGTGAGAAGTAAAGTATTGTTTGCGTAGTGTACTGTATTAGAAATAATCCTGAAACAATATGTTAACCACCTATCAACAAGCTGGCATGTTGATAACACTGTAACTGCCTTAATGGTATACATGGAACCACCATCAGTTGTAGTACAGGATAGTCGTATTACACAGATGGTGTATATATTATTTGTATCCAGGACTCCATACAGGTGATGCAAACGTTTTTTTGGGGTATCTATTCAAATTACTTGTTCTAGTAAATCTTCACAACTGCATTAAGTATGAGCAAATCAATGAATTTTAAATATTCTAGTATGTAATATCTGCATCAGCCCCAGGTCTAAACTATTTTAAGCTTTAATGCTTCTTACTTCCCTTTTTATTTCAAAATCCTATTGATAAACTGCAATGTACACTTCCTCTGCATCAAGGATACTGTCACAGTTAATTACTCTTTACATGACAGTAACTCAATGTGAATGTTAAAGCACAGATGGTGACAGTTCTATGAAATTAGTACTCACTCTGCGAGGTGGTGGTAGAGCTGGGCCATGTGGCAGGGGCCGGCGAGGCAGCAGCTTGCCAGTACAGGCCCTGTCCTTGTCGAGACGGACTGAGCATGGGAGCAGGCGTGTAGGGAAGATACGAGGAGCCGCTGTTGGCAGGGTCTTTCGCTCGTGTACACCTCAGCCTCGACTGGTACGAAGGGTGAGGCTGGGGAGGTAAATACAGAGGCTCGGGTCGTGACCTCTTGCGTGCCACCCTGATGGGACTTGCAGGGATGCTAAAAGACACAAAAACCATAATTAGTGTATTTAAAGAAAAGAACCCACACTTTTGGTCAAACTATATTGTACAAAAGGAAACATGTGATACAAATCTGACCTTGTGGGGCTTAGAAAGACATCATCATCTACTTCATCCCTGTTGTCAATGGCCACCTGCAGCTTAGGTCGCTGACTACGGCTGTGTAAGCTATTGTTATGATGATAATGGGAACTGTGATGTGTAGATACTTTCCCCAGTAAACGAGTTCTGCTGGGGTCTTCCTTCTTCTGGAACACTCCCATGTTTCCAATGTTACCAACATTTCCATTCATGCTGCTGCTGTTGGACATTACAATACCCTTGCTCTGGCTGGGGTTTGCAGCCTGGAAAAACTTCAGCTCTCCATTGCTGTCGACCATGATACCTGCCAAACCCGAGTTAGACATTCCCAAGTCGACCATGCCATTCCCAACCAGTTTGAATGAATGAATCCCACCGAAGTCGAACTTTTTCCTGCTGGCGAAATCTTTTGGGCTGCTCGAGAGCAGCGGGTCTTCTGAGTTGGGCATCATATGCGACTGCAGCATGTGGTGAGGCGACAATGGGAAGGATACCTGGCCCTGCGTAGGTGTGAAGGAAGCGGACGGTAGCGGGGACGAAACGGACGAGGAAGATGCAGGTACGCTAGACAGTGAGAGCGGGGACGGAACAGGAGTGGCCGAAAGGGGCGACTGAGGTGGAGGAGAAGGATTCACCAAGGACTGATACAGTCCAAGTCCATGTGACCTCATGCAACCTTGCCCACTCAGCGATTCCACAGGAAGAACCTCTGATAGAGCTTCTTCCACGGCAGCTGAACTCGACATGGTGGTGGTGTAGAATGCCGCAGAGAGAGGGGACGATACAGGTGGCACGTGGCCGCCATGCGAAATCACAGACTGCACAAAACTGTCCGTGGTGTTCTGCTGCGGAGAGGATAGGGGAAGGCCACTGGTAACCAGCCCACTGTGGCTAAATGAAGGAGACTGCCCCTCCTGGCTCGCAGGGGGTGTCGGGTAGGTGAAGCTAGGGGAGTCATGATGCGCAAGTGGGGAAGGGAGGGGTGAATTGGTGCCCAGCATGGTGTGCGGTGAGTTGGCATAACTCACAAAGTCCTTCTGCTGGAGTGGGGATGGGGAAGGTTGGTAGGAGAGATCCTTAGGGATGGGCGACTGCTGACCATATGGGGAGAAGTCCGCAAGGCTGACAGGCAGCGGGGAGTTGAGCACTGCTTGGAAGTCCTGTGTGATGCTGTGACTATTCTGAGATTGGAATTGTGCTACACCAGGACTGTTGACAGTTGCATTCTGATAGTCCTCGAGGGATGCAATGTCCTGCAGGTGCTCTGCTGCTGCTTGATCTTGAAGAAGAGAGGCTGCCTGCAACTGAGATATGTATCTTCAGTAAACACGCTCTCTCACATCCACCATAATATAAATAGTGCCCGACTGTAACTTTGGTACCTGTATAGATTCGGCAAGCTGTGCTGGATCCACACCATGAAGAAGCATAGTATCCTGTACAGATTGTTGAAACATCTCCTCCTGGAGGCTGGGAGAGAAGTAACCCCCATCCTCACCCTGGTAGCTCAGTGCATATGTCTCACCACCTTGGAAACTCAGCTGGAGCTGTTGGGTGGGCTGAGGGCTAGGACTCGCAGAACTGCTGTTTGAACTGTGATGACCTGTACAACAAATTGGAAACTCATTCTCATTGCTACTCACTTCACACACACAATTTTTGAACTACATCAGTAAACTATGCATGTATTGTCTGTAGGAAAGCAAGTATTATTCACTTGAACTATTAACATGTGAAATGGCAACAGTCATTACAATAGAGTAGATTGTATGTTTAATGAATTTTGTGTTGGTTCTTCAATACAATTCTGTATTCGAGCAGGAGTATTAGTGGTGCTTCACTCCATCTGCATTAAATCATACAACCATCCCTAAACAGATTTGTTACAAAGTTATCAGGAACACATTTTCGATACTGTTATAGCTTTTCCAGAGAAAAAAAAAAAGAAAATTCCAGGAAATGAGGTATTTAATAAAACAACTCTAATGAAAAGAGCTGTTTTGTATAAAATGCAATTAGAATGAAACTGATGGAACCTAGTAAGTCTGAAAATACTCTACAGTACAAGGCCAGCAGTAAATTGTATGACTTTTTCATTTTTTCCTGGTTTCCCAGATTTATAGCAGCACTTCTAAATCAACTGTAATCTACAAGCACTGGTGGTATATAAGCCCTAACTGTGTAACTTTTAATTATAATGTTTGGAATGAGAAGGGTTGCTCACACAATATAAGGTGGCGTAGAGTAATTTTAGTAATAGTTACTGGCTCCCAGTTTGTACAACCTCCAGTTACCATTCATTACCTGCTCCTCTCAACAGTTACCTCACCTGTTGCTATTGCAATCCAAGTTCAATACCAGGGCACTGCAAGCACAGCATTTTTGTACATGGAAGATGCGTACATGCCTATGTTCTTGCTGTATTCTGTTGTCTGCTGTAACCACCGAAGTTGATACATAAGCAGTAGTTGGATAGTCGAGTAAGATTTGGGCAGCATTAAAGAACTGGGGCCTGATGCAAGGTGAGTATGGAGCAGTAACAGAATGCAGGAGGATCCCAAGAAAACCCAGTGGTCACTAAGATTCCAAACTGGGGACGACCTCGCCGGAAACTTGTGAAGCTAGCGATCGTCGCGCCAAGACGTTTTTCTCGCCTTCATGTTCGACGCGGTGGTGCACTCTCTGCGGCTCGGATCCCCTCCCTTTTTCTTCCCTGACTCTCCCTCCTATTCCCCTACCCCTTTCATGCGTCAAATTTTTTTATGGATGTCAGTTTATTTAATCGTTGCACAGCCCGGGCTCCTCTTCTATGTCTGTCCGTCGCCGTTATGTTAACTTCCTGATACTGCCTTTTGGGCTACCAAACTGCATGATGGGGCAGATTTAACGGTGAGTCGTGGAGATCGTTAACGTAATTAATTTGGGCAGTTTTAAATGTTTCGTATCGTGTGTGGCGTAGTTGTGTATGTCTTGGGTGTGCAATTTTACTAGCTTTGTTCGCCCGTATAAATCATTTTTCGGCTCAACTAAGGCGTCGTGTGTGTGGGTTTTCCCGTGTTTTAACGTGTCTTGTATCGTTCTATTTGACCGCCCAAGCAAGTAGGTCTAATGTTCACGTTCTTTCAAGAGACTCGCTTTTTCTTCTGGGTGTTATGAATATTTTAATTGCAGTTCAGTTTTAAATCTTTATCGGTAGGAGCTCTGAAGAGTCGTAAGTGACTGCCTCCGCCGTATTTATATTTTTTTAGAGTAAATTTTAGTATGTATTTTTAGGGAAATTGAGGCTTTAATGAGCTCGACAAACTTCCATCCTTTTCGCAATCGTGAAACATCGTCGTTATTTCGAGAGTTTTGCTGTTTTTTTTTATCGCGAATTTAGACGAGTTTTACATTTTGGTTGCGAATTTCGTCATTATCTCGTCTCTTGTAATATAGAAACGTAAACGATTACATACTATGCAATCTATATAAACATCAGATATTTTAACAGCCTCGTGTTAGGAAATAAAATAATAAAGAAGAGAAATACTCTGCAAAAACGTCTCGATCTATTGTACACACTCATTTTATACACCGTACATAACCTATTTATAACAACAAATTACGTCGCGATGGTATGAACACTATCTATTCAGACAGACAGCACAGCTAATGGCATCACTGGTTTTATTTTGCCGTTGCTTTATAGTGCAGACTACAGAGTTAGGTAAATCATTTTTCGTGTTAATTACAGTTGAAAACACATTCATACAAAAAAACAATAACAGCAAGTGCTTGCACGAGAGAGAAATCGATTGTGTCGTACGTGTTTGAAAAACGTAAAGTGATTCGGAACTTTTATCTTGGTTTAAATATGATACGTAATTTTTTTCTTAATGTAAATCATCCACTCGCGAAATATTTGAGGTTATATATTTATGATAATTGCGTAGCTTACAAAGTATTCAGAAGAAACTATCGGTCTTGAAAAATCAATTTTTCGTCGAACTTACAACTATACCAAATCCGAGAAATATTTAGCGCACACGAAGAAGCGATGTTAAACGTGACAATTTCTTGGTACACGTACCATTTTTCAGGGATCAAGATATTGCTTACATACCAGGATCATTTTGCCCTTTTACGCAAAAATACCAAGATTTTAACATTTGTGATTGACAATAGGAAAAAAAAAAAAAAACCAACTAGATGAATCATTACTGTTAAAATGTTTGTATTCATTCCAAGAAGTGTTGCCTCACACGATGGGTGCACCTTTCCAAATACACTACTTGGCATTTATCAATGTAAAGAAACAAGTGGCCACAGCTATGATCTTTCAGTGTTGCAACTGTAGAAGGAATATAGCATTTTTTACCAACCGATACAAAACGAAATGGGTTTTCCTGTAATTTTATATTATGCAAATTTACTTACAGAGTTAAGGTGTGGATCTGTTGAAACACCGGGGACATAACCACCTCCCCCCTCCTTATACACATTACATTGACATAAATCTATCATGTGAACATTTTAAAATGGAAATTAAATAATACTTATTTTATGTAATCAATTTATTATTAACATTACCCCCCCCCCACCCTAAAAATTATTCCTATTCCATGACTTGAAAGTGTACACCTAGATCTGCCTAGTAGGGCACAACTAAAGGTCCAGATCCACTCCTGAGGCTAAGGCTATGCCAAAATACTGCCTGCAGGAGTGAGTGAAGAGATTTGGGCGGCATGAGGGTGAAGCAAGGTGAATATGGAGCAGCGCCGGAATGCAAGAGGGGAAACGGAATGTCTCCTAGAAAATCCGCCGACTAGCGGCATCGTCCGGCATGATTCCCACATGCGACAATCCGGGGGCGGCCCCGCCGGGAATCAAACCCGGTTCGCCAACGTGAGAAGCGAGTAGTCTACCCTATTGCCTGCAAGAGCGAAGATGCTAAAGCGTTAGCCTACCTGGATCGGAGCTGGCCCTCTTGACGGCGACGGTGCTCCTCTTGAGCAGCAGCTCGGCCAGCGCGACGGCCTCCTGATCCGTGGTGGGGGTCCGCGGCGATACGAAGTGCTCCGAGTCGGAGTGGCGGCGGATCTTCTCGGCGAGGGCGGCCTGCGGCGGCGCGGGCACCACGAACGACGACAGCTTGATGTTGAGGTCGGGCGGGTCCTTGCCAGCCAGCCCCGGCGACGAGCTGGCGTAGGGGCTGTGGCCGCTGGTGCGGACGCCGTTCATCGCGTCGCTCGCTGCAACAACGCCCGTCACACGCGTCTTAGGGTTGGTTCGCAATTAGACCATGGCAGTGGAACATTCACACGGTCAGAGAAACCTTGCGCGAAATTAAACTGGCAGAGTATGCTTGTATCCTAGTCTGCGACAGGAAGTGGGCTCAGTGCCTGGCCCGTACCTGAAAGTGACTGCTCTGTGTGTGTGTGTGTGTGTGTGTGTGTGTGCGCGTGCGTGCGTGCGCGCGTGAGCGTGTTAGTGCGCTCGCCGGCGGCTACCTATCCAAGTACTAGCCACGCGCGATGCTGTCGAACCGCGGCGATCAGAAGACCGCCAGATTGCTAGCATAGTGTTAGTTCGCGATTTATTCGCAGTTGAATTCTCATGTATTATCTTGTAAAGCTATACAATTTTGCAACAAGTCAGACGTTAAGCGTTGGTAAATATATTTTGAATGTGTTGATTCACTTTACGCACACAAAATGGATTTAAGTAATAGATCATGACAGTAGTTTAAATTACGTGGCATTTTTTGTTTTCTTTAAAATCTTTACTTTTTCTATTGTAAAAATGTGGATTACCTTAAAAAAAAAAAACATCTCAGTACACAGTTTCCCTGGTCTTCGGTGAAAATTTATATCTTGCGGCATTTCTTCGTTTCTGCAACATAAAGCGCAATTGTGAATCCGTAAGTTCGAGAACATTACTGTCAATTCTTGCGCACACGACCTACGTTCTATGGTTACTGTAACGCTTTCAACTATGAACCAAACTTTGTACACAATTGCAGGGGCTTGTCGACGGCGAACATGTGAGCCGGCCAGTTGCGCCTGTCCCCTACATTTATTTTCTAACCTACCTTAAAACTAAGAGGAGAGTCGGTGATCCTAGACACGGATGGGACCTCCTAAATGCGTCTCAGGCCTGAGCCCCATATGCCTAGGAATGCAGGAAAGTTTCTAACTACAAGGACACATGCGCGCAGCTTAAGGGGGAAGTATCCTTGCCATCTTGGATTTACGTATTTTCCTCCATAACTTAATTTTCGGAGTCAATATTCAAAAACCAAGCTAGTCAAGTCATAGGGAACATTTTAACAGTTATTTCGAAATACCACTTATTTTTCTTACATGATTAGTTTCACATCTGTAACCGTAATCAAGCATTACCTAATTATTTAATAATTTCAATCCCACATGGAAAAATACAGGTATAATTGAAACCCTAAAAATTCTTTAAGTAGTCCTCTGTCATGTCTAGCTTTGATTTTTTATTTCTGGTCATACATTTTCATTACGAAGATTTGTAAGAAAATTCGAAGATGAAGTGGATACTACGCCCTTAACTGGGATTGGGCAAACGTGAGTATTTAGAAATGGTAGGTTCCCCGTCAGGGGCTGGGGACAAGTCGGCGGCCAAATTGGATGACGTCACGCGGAAACCACCTGCTCTGCCATTCCTCGCCAAAAACTACCCTTTTACCTCAAAAACGCCAAAAATGTCCCGAATTTCCCTTAAACCCAGAAAAATGTCCTGCAGAAATGTACCTTGCCAAAATTAATATGAGTCGTTCAGTCCGAAAGTAGCATGACCCCACAATGTGGCTAAGTGTCTCCTTTTTGAGGACGAGGGCTTGAGGTGTTACCCTGACATTCATGATCTATCATTCCAAGCCAGCATCATCCATCTTGCCTGAAGAATGTTCGAGTTCATTGCCCCATCATGCAACTTCTCTCATCATGCTCTGTCATTCAACCTTGACTTTCTCGTATTCTTCCTGGTCTCCTTTCACCTGGCGTCCTAGTGGGAACGAGTCTCGTGCTCTATCATTCCACCTGCGAGACACGGAGCGATACCCGCCCACACATGCTAGCCTAGAGTCGCACCTTACACGTGCCAAGTACGCCCCAAGTCCACCTATATGCATAGTTGGCTGTAATTTCCGAACCGTTTAAGATATCGTCACCAAATTCGTAACATAGATATCACCACCGACAATGAAAAGGGCTGCAGGGTCAAGAATGCCCTAACCTACTTATATGCATAGTTGGTCAAAATTTCCCTCCGACCAAAGCTATAGGCATCAAATTCATATGATAAACATCCCCTCTAATGAAGAACAGGGTGGTATGTTCAAGTAATCTATAAGATGTCTTATAAGCTTAGTAGACCGACGTTTCCTGTCCACCGAAGCTGTAGTTGGCAAATTCATAATGTAGATAGACATCGCCGCCGGCAAGGAACAGAATGGTAGTGTAAGTACATCCTAAGCCCTCATATAAGCATAGTTGGCTACCATTTTCCACCCACAAAAGCTATTGTCACCAAATTCATATCATAGTAATCACTCCCGACTTAAATCAAGGAGATAATGGCAAGTAGACCTTAAGCCCTGTCACAAGCATAGTTGTTCAGCATTTCCAAACCTTTGAAGTTCGGGAACACGTAACAACCGTCCACGCATGTAAAGAAAATAAAGGTATACAACAGGCGCATCGCAAAGTTACAGTTGCATGTAGGGGTACAGGGTCTGAAATAGCACACACATACGCATTGGCCTGCACGCACTCATCAATACCCACTGCCGCCCTTACCGTCTACTACCTTAGGTGTGTACCAACTCGGATCCCCCTCAGAGACAGCTAGCCTCCCTTCGCCCACCGACCTGCAGGCTGTGTGTGTATATATACGTGAAAATTTGTACATAAATAAGAGTCAGCATGGGTAACATACAACAAACAACTATATGTAAAAAGCAAGATGTATACGAACGTGCTGTGTGTATGATGTACATAGTCGTGGGTAATGGTAAAATACATATATGGCAATATAAACGAACACCATCAGTCCGACACAAGGACAGACGGCCCGAGTCATCGCTAGCATTAGTAAAATTTAACAACCAGCCATATAATGAAAAAAAGGAGTAAACAATGGCACCGATAACAAGACATACATAGTGGCGTGCTACATCAAAACACGCACGTGTTAATAAAAATAAACAGTCAGCCTAACGCGAGGGTCGGGGAAACCGAATCTAAAAGATATGAAACAGTCCTGTACATAAAAAATTAATCACTTAACTAACAATAAAGGACTGACATTTATGCAAGTACATCATGGGCATGATGTCATAACAAGTCAGAATATGTATTTTAAAAAAAATACCAGATGGAGTTACAGTCCATAATAGTGATATCAGCATTGCTATCGTGCCAAGACTTTTAGTAAAAGCTAGATTGCAAGCCGACATGAGAAAGTACGGATGACCACAAGGGCCAACCACAAAAATGATTATAAAGCGTCAATTGCGATACACATTACGCAAAACTTGTAAAGACTGTGTTCCTTTACTTGCCACAAAACAACATACACTTAAACCATTAGTCGCGCAAGAGGGACGTTACTGCTACGTGCTAATGCAAACGGATATAAAAAATAATTATAAAAGCTAATACTTATAAGCATTAAACAACCTATGTACATTGCGCGAGCATAGAGCACTGTACGTCATGTTAGTCTAAAAAAAACCTTTGCGAAGCCTAGAAGCACAGACAGGTGCGATAAGGACAACGCTGCTACACACTAATGCAAACTGATACAAAAAAAAATGGGTGTGTGTACTTATATATGCACGTTAGAAGTTACACTTCTTTGGCGTGACTAAAAATAAAATTTTATTACGTATGCAAATAATTTATGTAAGTACGAGAAATGATAAAATGACCGAAGAAAGACATTAAATACAATTAATAAAGGTTTGATTAAAGAACAAATAAATTACCCTCAACGCACCAAAAGAAGTATAACTTCAATAAAATGTAAAGGAAAATAGCTTTAAGTACTTACTAATCATTACAATCACATATTACACAAGCGTAGAGCGCTGTACGCTGCTTTAGACGATGCTAGACAAAACCAGGCTGTCCTGGTCAGTAAAACAGAATAGCAAAACGTCTTCCGTACGAACCGATCGGAGTGAAACAGGAAAATTCAGATTGCAGCCAACATTCACAAGCGGTGGAACGCACCCACCCTGTCAGACATTGTGCGATCAACTAACATCTCGAGAATATGAAAGGTAGCCAGGTGGTCGACCGACGGTGTTAGGCACCATGCAGGCCTTATCGAGTCGAAGGGTTGGTACATACACTCGTCGAGAGTCGAGTCAGGCTCCAGGGTGGCAGACCAGCCGAGTTACTCATGCACTTCCCTTTACGAGAGGAATTAAGATACACAAGGTAAGGTAAAAATAAGTTATTTCGTTTTAAAAACTATATACATGTATGTATTTTTAAGAATGAAGAAAAACATGCGATCTGAGAAAACCCATTTCCCCCCGCCCGCAATAGCAGAAACGGTGATGTATTACGACCTTGACCTTTAACCGTTATTTCGGACGACATCTATGCCTATATTTTGTTTATAAAACAATCATGGGAACACTCTGAGAAAATTCATTCGACTCGCTCACAAAAGCAGAAACCATGACAAGCAACCATTATCTTGACCTTGGATGACATCATGCGAACTTGACCTTGACCTTTGACCACCATATCGGACAAAATAAGCCGCTTAAAACAAAAAAGAATCACATTTTGTTTGGAAAATTTCTAAAATCAAAGAAACTATTATAAGACCCTGGCGACTGAAAACGGGGGTCTTCAGCTTTGTCGAAGCAACCAAAACCTTTTGATTTTTTCTGCGATTTTAAAATTTTCTAAACAACTTGTGATTCTTTTTTGTTTTAAGTGGTAAATTATATTCAATATGGTGGGCAAAGGTCAAGGCCAAGGTCGCATGACGACATCCAAGATCAGGTTAAGGTCAAAGTCGCATGATATTATCCACTGTCAATGTGTTGGTTGCTTGTTGTCATGGTTCCTGCTGTTGTGAGTGAGGAAAAATGATTTTCTCAGTGTTCCCATGATTGTTCTATAAACAAAATATAGGTTTTCCCCTCTTCATCCCTAGCGTAGATGTCCGAAATAACGGGCAAAGGTCAAGGTCGTAAGACATAACGGTTCGTGCTATTGCGAGTGGGGGCAAATGGGTTTTCTCAGTGTGTTCGCATGTTTTTCTTCATCCTTAAAAATACATACTCGTACAATTATATAGTATTTAAAACGAAATAACTTTTTACCTTGCCTTGAATATCTGAATTCCTCTCGTAAAGGAAAATGCACGAGTGTCCCGGCTGGTCTGCCACCCTGGAGCCTGACTCGACTCGTGTATGCACCATCCCTTCGGTTCGATAAGGCCTGCATGGTGCCTACACCGTCGGTCGACCACCTGGCTACCTTTCATATTCTCGAGATGTTAGTTGATCGCAAAATGTCTGACAGGGTGGGTGCATTCCACCACTTGCGATGCGAATTGTGAATGTTGGCTGTAATCTGAATTTCCCGGTTTCATTCCGATCGGTTCGTAAGGAAATAGTTTGCTATACTGTTGTACTGACCAGGATGGTCTGGTCTTGACTAGCGTCAGCTAAAGCAGCGTACAGCACTCTACGCTTGTGCAATTTGCACTGGTATGTAGCAGTTGTCGACCTTGTCGCTCCCCCTGCTTCTCTGACTCTGTCATAGTATTTTTATTTTAGTCTAATGTGACGTACGTTGCTAAATGCTCGCACATTATGCACTGGTTGGTAGTGGGAATACTGTAGCGTAGTTCGGTCGGAGGGTGTAAGTGGGGAAAATAGTTTGCTATACTGCAGTACTAAACAAGGCTACCACGTCAGTTTTCAGACGCATGGTCTTGTCTAGCAACGGCTAATGCGATGTACAGTGCTCGTCTCTTGTGCAATACGTGTTGGTTGGTAGGAGTTCATAACTATTTTCCTTTGCATTTTTTTTTTTAAAGATCTAATCATCAATAAGTAGCAGTGTCGTCGTCTCTTGCATGACCACTGGTTTAAATGAATGATGTTTAGTGGCAAGCAAAGGAACGCCGCCTTTACAAGTCGTGTAATGCGTCTTCAAATTATCACCACTGGTAAATAGTATACTGCACTTGTCATATTGTAGAATATTTTTGAGGTTGGTCCTTGTGAACATAAGCTCTTTTTTCCGTAGACTGGCATTTTTTACTAAAATTTCTCGTCGCAATAGCAACACATATCGCTATTATGGGCTTTGGAACTATCAGGTATTATATTTTTTTTATAGTAGAAGTTCTATTCGATATCGTTTTCGCAGCATAATTGCGCCTGTGTTGAACCTTTATTATTTATTAATACGTGACTTAATTTTTTCATGTATGGGACGGTTTTATATGTTGCACGACGTTCCCCCAACCCACGTGTTGGCTGATAATGATTATTTCATACTTTAGCCCATACTGCTGCAGCCCCCCTATGCTATAGTAACCATCGAGCTGCAGCCCTCAATTTATTTTATCAATGGCTGCAGTCCCAGTGTGCAACATGTTTTCCCTCTAGGATGGACAGAAGCGATATACTCTACCAACACCATTTTATTCGAAGCGAAATTTTAAAGAGACATGATAATATTTAAAGCTTGATGTATTCAAACGAAATAAATTGTTACCTTGTACTGTATAACTGAATTACTCTCGAAAAGGGACATGCATGTGTAATATGCGATTGCGATGGTTGGAAAGTGCTTATAACTATTGTCCTTTATATTTTATTTTTAAATCGGTTTGCACCAGTGCAGCAGCGTTGACATTATCGTTCGTGCACTTCACAATTGAAATATTTTCGCCTGACATAACATACAGCACTCGATGAACGCGCAACATACATTTGTTGGTAAATCCATATAACTATTTGCTTTTATAATTATTTTTTATGTCTGTTTGCATTAGCGCGTAGCAGTAATGTCCCTCTTGCGCGACTAATGGTTTAAGTGTATGTTGTTTTGTGGCAAGCAAAGGAACAGTCTTAACCAGTTTTGCGTCATGTGTATCGCAATTGACGCATTGTAGTAATTTTTGTGGTTGGCCCTTGAGATCATCCGTACTTTCTCATGTCGGCGTGCATTCTAGCTTTTACTAAACGTCTTGGCACGATAGCAATGCTGATATCGCTATTATGAATTGTGGCTCCCATCGGGTATTTTTTTATACATATTGTGACTTATGACATCATGCCCATGATGCGATTTCATAAATGCCAGTCCTTTATTGTTAGTTAAGTGACTAATTTTTTATGTACAGGACTGTTTCATATCTTTTACATTCGGTTTCCCCGACCCTCGCGTTAGGCTGACTTGTGTTTATTTATATTAACACGTGCGTGTTTTAATGTAACCCGCCACTATGTATGTCTTGTTATCGGTGCCATTGTATACTCTTTTTTTTTTTTTTTTTCATTATATGGCAGGTTGTTAAAGGATACTAATTCTAGCGATAACTCGGGCCGTCTGTCCTTGTGTCGGACTGATGGTGTTAGTTTATATTACCATATATGTATTTCACCATTACCCACGACTATGTACATCATGCGCACAGCACGTTCGTATATATCTTGCTTTTTACATATAGTTGTTTGTTGTATGTTACCCATGCTGACTCTTATTTATGTATAAATTTTCACATATACACACACACACACACACAGCCTGCAGGTCGGTGGGCGAAGGGAGGCTAGGTGTCTCTGAGGGGGATCCGAGTTGGTAGACACCTAAGGTAGTAGACGGCAAGGGCGGCAGTGGGTATTGATGAGTGCGTGCAGGCCAATGCGTATGTGTGTGCTATTTCAGACCCTGCACCCCTACGTGCAACTGTAACTTTGCGATGCGCCTGTTGTATACCTTTATTTTATTTACATGCATGGACGGTTGATACATGTTCCCGAACTTCAAAGGTTTGTAAATGCTGACCAACTATGCTTGTAACAGGGCTTAAGGTCTACTTGCCATTATCTCCTTGATTGAAGTCGGGAGTGATTACTGTGGTATGAATTTGGTGACAATAGCTTATGTGGGTGGAAAATGGTAGCCAACTATGCTTATATGAGGGCTTAGGATGTACTTACACTACCATTCTGTTCCTTATCGGCGGCGATGTCTATCTACATTATGAATTTCCCGATTCCAGCTTCGGTGGATGGGAAATGTCTGTCGATTATGCTTACAAGACGCCTTAAAGTTTACTTGAACCTACCACTCTGTTTTTCATCAGAGGGGATGTTTATGATAGGAATGTTATGCCTATAGCTTCGGTCAGATGGAAATGTTGGCCAACTACGCATATAAGTAGGCTTAGGGCATACTTGACCCTGCGGACCTTTTTGTTGTCGGGGGCGATGTTTATGTTATGAATTTGGAGACTATATCTTAAACGGTTCGGAAATTACAGCCAACTATGCTTATAGATGGGCTTAGGACGTACTTGGCACGTGCGCTGTGCGACTCTATGCTAGCATGTGTGGGCAGGCCTCGCTCTGTGTCGCGCAGGTGGAATGACAGAGAATCATACTCGTCCCCGCCAGGATGCCAGGTGAAAGGGGACCAGAAGAAATAAGAGAAAACCAAGGTGGAATGACAGATCATGAGACTCGTCCCCGCCAAGATGCTAGGTGATAGGATACAGAAGGAATATGAGAAAACCAAGGTGGAATGACAGAGCGTGATCGGGCAATGAACTCGGAACATTCTTCAGGCAAGATGGATGATGCTGGCTTGGAATGATAGAGCGTGAATGTCAGGGTAATCCCTAATCGCTCATCCCCAGAAAGGAGTCACTTAGCCACATTTTGGGGTCATGCTATTTTTGGACTGAGTGACTCATATGAATTTTGGTAAGGAAAATTGTTGCAGGAAATTCGGGAAGTTTTGAGGGAAAAAGAGAAAAATGGTCGCCTTTGGCGAGGAATGACAGAGCAGGTGGTTTCCTCGTGACCATCCATGATGGCCACCGGCTTGTCCCTTGTCCCCAACCCCTGACGGGAACCTACAATTTCTTACTACTAACGTGGCCGCGATTGGGGCCATGTTTACCTCCCATGCTAACCTAAATTGACCCATAAAGGAGGCTGGGGGAAACCGGCACAGACACCCTAAAATCTTTTGACAGATAAGAATTGAGAAATTGCATGAAACTTGGGAAGTATAGTGAGAGTTCTACTAGATCAGAGGATAGGAAAGAATAATCTTTATCAAAAGGATATTTTAAACACTAGAAGAGAAATTTTGTTGGGGTGGGCGGCACTTTCTTAATTTTTCGTTGTTCCCGCTGGCATTGTTTATTTGTAACTAGGAGTGTGGGCGGTACAACACTTCTAGCGGAGGGGGAAGTGCGCAATTAGCATGCCCCCCTTCCACGACACAGTGGACAAAACTCGCAAATATGGGGTGTATGTAACGAAGGCCGACCAGTTTTGTATAGTGGGCCAAATAGTGCTATGAACGCACCTCCCAACTACATCACACGAGAGGGGAAATGTAATATTAATATTGTAAACAAAGTTTTATAAGTACACAATACAATTCATGCATAAATCCTAAGTATCAGGCACATGAACGGCTTGCCCTTGCACAAACGTCGCAAAGATAGATTGTAAATGAGGTCACGTGGACGTAACTGTTTGAACATAGTCAGGCACTCTACAATAAACCAGTATCGCTGCATTCATGGCAAAACCCACACCTGTCAACGAAGCAACACCACAACTCGTAGAACGTACAAAAATCACCAGTGAATAAGCTGAAAGAAAAGGCACTAGCCAGATTGAAGTAATTGCATTAACTCTACCGACAATCAAATCATTGCCGTAAGATGAAGCACGAATCCACATATGAACTGTGTCGTGCAATATCATGTTAAAACCTATAGGCTGTTCACGGTAAAGTGAGCACTTTTGAGGCCATAGTTACTTTTTCCTTTCAGCTATACTTAATAATTTAACCACATTTAGAAATAAATATTGCCATATAAGTAATAAACACAGTGTATATATTTCACCGGACTCGAAAGTTAACGTCTAAAGCTAAAATTAAATATATTTATTGACTATTGTTCCAAATGAGAGGGCTTTCAAAAGTACCCACTAGCCATTGTGAACGCACGGACGTATTATTTTCTTAAAGCCTACGAAAGGTGTTTGAACAACCGCAGCTTTTACAATACTTTTAACTACTACGTTCACACATTGCATAATGATTATTTATGTTTGGTATGCAATATTCAGAATTTACTTTGTTTCCTGGTAAGTTAAATATGGATGATTTCATTCACTTAACTCCAAGTGTACTTTACACAAAGTTAAATTAGTAGAATAACTGATCTTTTAATATTTACGTGATCCGATGATGACTACAAATGCACAGTATAACAAAGAGTGAGGTGTGTGATGTGCCATAACTAAAGCCTCGAATATAACAAAGAGTGAGATGTGTGATGTAACATAACTAAAGCCGGCACAGCATTATGCTTCTTTGGACAAAGTGGTGCAACAGACAGAAACACTTTGTGAATTCTTAATTCAAACCCACATGAAGATTTATATTATTTGCTCCAGCGAAACATGCACAAAATATGCTTTTTATAACAACAAATAGCGATATCCGCGTAATGGAAATAACAACGTCGCTGGTACAGCAGAACTGTCATCCCCAGACACATCCCAGGAGAAAATCCGAACAGAGGCTGGTATTACAGTGGGAAGGAGGGAGGGCTTCTAATACCACACATACTGTGGAACACTTATACTGAGTGAGGTGAAGAGATTTGAGCGTCTCTTAACATGGAGGTCTGAGAACCGAAGAGTGTGAAGCGAGGTGTAAATGGAACAGCACCGGAATGAAAGGGGAGATCCTTGAGAAAACCCACCGACCAGCGGCATGGTCCGGCACGATTCCCACATGCGAAAATCCGGGAATCGAACCCGTTTCACCTGGGTGGGAGGTGAGTGGTCTAACCACTAAACTACCGCGGCCCCTGGGACACTTCTAAAGGGCTTTTGTTTACACACGTGGTAACTCTGAAATTAAAGTATGGCGTTTTATAAAGTTTGATTTTGTCAGTAATGTATATCGGTACACGACATTTCACTCAGAGCTGTGACGTGTGCAAAGAAAAGTGTTTTTTAAGTGTGTGAAGTAACCCCAGGTTACAGTGCCGACAGACAAACCCTCGAAAGCAAAGTTGCGAGGCTACTCACTGGTGAAGCTGATCTGCTGGGTGGTCTGGGCCTGAGAGGACGGCGCCGGCTGGGGGTTGGTGATGCGCTTCTGTATGATCTTCTCCTCGATGAGCGCCCGCACGCTCATGCTAGCCGTCTGCAGGGGCGGGCCCGACACCTCCTTCTTCTCGCACTTCTTGGCCTCCGAGTCCTGCGCACAAACACCACACGGCGCTGCAGTAATCGCAAACCATCGCCTTGCGCGCCTCACACTTCCCAACAGGAGTTTACCAACAGTAGCCTCAGTCGTGTTCCACTGCCTGCATTAATGTAGCTGTCAGAAATCTCTCGTGATGTTATTCCGCTAGCAAACACATTCTTGTGCATGAACTTCGCACACCTTAACACACTTTGTGCTTACAATCTATACGTAACGTAGTTCAACCATTCTATACGCACGCCCACACAAATCAACGACATAGTTGAAGATCTTTCAGATTTTTAACCTAAGGCACGTTCCAGTCACCAATTCGTGCCGACGTGGCACGAAACATTTGCGCTGCAGGCCACATGCGCATTTGATGCGTGCGATTGGCCGGAAGTATAATTAGGGAAACAGATGAGCATTTAGACATGTAACGTAACATATTGTTTGCGCACTGCAGAGGTGACTGAATACGGCCTGGGTTAACTCGGTCGATAGGAATTAACCTGGTTGTTACTGACAGCTCAAAAGAAATCCAGGATTTTGAGATGGCGGAAAGTCACGATAAGGCTGGATAATTAAATCATTTGTGAAATGCAGTGCTAGTTGACGACGAACAAAAATATCATTTGTTAAATTATTTTACGTACAAAGATAAGTGGCAACAGAAAAAAAAAAAACTTCAGAATTCTTACTCAAATACGCTACCTTTGCATTCAGCATTAGGTTAATATAAAATAGTCTTCCGTCATAGGTACTTCCAAAACGCCTGCCGTATATGCTTCTATAGGTTGTTCACGAAAAAAAAATGAGCACTTTCGAAAGCTCTGCTTAAGCACACTGTGTATCCTTCCGCAATATGTAAAATCAACATTGCCGTGGACCTGATCACTTTATTCATGCGTCAGTCAAGGGAAACCTTAAAATAATTATAAAAGTAAATAGTTAACAAATGTTTTAATCCATACACTTAAATGCATTTTAAAATATCATTGTAGTACTGACGAATGTTTACCGAACACTTTTTATTCAACGTTGAGATGTGGAACTACTTTCCCTCAGTCGTTACCAACTTTACTGGGCGCATGCCACTACGTGTGCCCGTTAAAAATACACACATTTAGGGACAGTGAAATTTTTCAAGGGTCGATTTCAAAAGTGCTCACTTTATCGTATCGTGAACAGTCTTTAACAAATACACGATATTTGCTTCTATGTTCCTTTTACTATTGCCTCACTTGTTTGTTTTGGTGGAATTGTTGAAATACTTTCGCGTCATTTCACGTGCGCCGTCTGCTAAGTATCCTGGTGTCGAGCAGGATTAGCCTGGAGTTTGAGTTAAGGGGCTCAGCTACTTGGCACATGAACTGAATTGACTTGCAAAAGTAAAAAAAAAAATTTTTTTACGCTGCGCGTTGAATTAAATAAAAATATTTTTCCCTCCAAATCTTCCAAACGATTTATCTTAACATCGGATGACAAAATCATTCAAGATGCTAATAAAAATATTCGTGTTTGGTTTACAAAGGTCCCAAAAATGAACAATTTACTGTGGTTGAATTAAACTACCATTACGCCTAAAGAAAACATTCTAATGAACGTATGTTTTCCCCGTGTCTCGGTCTCCAAATATAGGAAGTTATCCAAGAATGTATTTCTAATAGATCATGCGGAGGTTGGAAATAAATAGAAATAAAACAGGAATACTGGATTTTAAGTTGTTTTTTGTTATGCAGAATGGTAATAGATAGTAAGTAACGTATGGCTCTCACGCGACTTTTCTATAATTGTTGAACATAAGCAAAACTATGACCTTTTTCTCCAATGTTAAAGTTATGTAAAAACAATGCGAAAGCGCGCAAATGTTAACTTTCCCCCAGAAGTTGCGCGGGTCCGATACGAATCTGCGTACAGTATACAGACAACAGTAAAGTACGTTGGTCAGCACGACTTAGATTTAAATCACAAGCAGTGCCAATTATTGCTGCAAAATGATAGAATCCAACTTATTCTATAGAGGAGGATTTCCATATCTCAATAGGCACGGCAAACAAAACAGCGCCAGGGGTGATATGTACCACAGCATGGCCACCTTTTGCTGTACAAGCAACATTGATGGTTCTGTATGTTTTCAATAGCATAAAATTATTAATGACTAATTCTAACAAAACAATGTATCTTTTCCAGCTGATGTATAAATACCACATCCCTCAGGTAACGCACAGCTT
Organism: Clitarchus hookeri; assembly: GCA_002778355.1. Taxonomy (NCBI): domain Eukaryota; kingdom Metazoa; phylum Arthropoda; class Insecta; order Phasmatodea; family Phasmatidae; genus Clitarchus; species Clitarchus hookeri. The sequence goes on from NQII01000024.1 coordinate 1,177,682, forward strand.
CAAATATGTACTTTAGTGGAATACAGGTAAAAAACCTCTCTACGATTAATCTAAGATCAACAAACGAAAAACAAACGTAACAAGAAGTTACGAAGAGCTTACTTTCCTCTACATGGGTGCAAATAGTTTTTAATAAAGTTCTTAAAAGCTTAGATGGTAGGTAGACCTTCACATCACGTTAACAGTTACATCATGAGATAATGAACCAGAAACATAAGCAAAAGTAGTGGGAATTCACACATGTGCCCTACCGAGGTTTCGAACCCAGAAAATCTCTCGCTATAAACTAGCGTGCAATCAACTGCATCATCGAGATACGTAATCACGTCTGAGCAGAACTTCGGAGGTTATCAGGCTGAAGATTTGGTAGATGAAGTTTATTAACGTAAAATATTTTTAAGCCACCATTTTGAGAATAACTGCCTTATCAATTTACATCACGTGTGTTTGTATCACCTACCATTGTTTTACTTAAGTGCCAAATTTGGCGTGAAACGGTTGAATAGTTTTCGATAAATTATTTATGATAAAAATGGCGGACCAACAACAATATACATCTCCGCATTCAATGGCCACATAATCCACTATCAGTATACAAAATTTGATTTAAATCGGTTAAATGTTCTCCGAGATATGACAAAGCACTGTAATTCTTTTAATGGACGCCATTTTTAAAATCAGCACCCAGCGTGGTTGAAAACTATAAAGACAAATTGTCAGAGTACATTTTGAATGTAAAACAAATGTTACTCTTAACTATAAATTCTGTCCGCACGTTCAAAAGTGTTTTTTTTTTTTTTTTTTTAGGGGGAGCATGACAGACATACATATAGGCCCACACACAGGAAAATGATCTCGTAAGCCTATCTTCCATTCGAAAAGTAGGCTAAAAAGTGCTTTTCCTTTACGAAACAAGCCTACGCGTCACAAATACAAAAGCACTAACCCCTTCCTCACTCCTACAGTGTCCAGATGTGAACCAAACACCGTGGGCGGCATATGCTGGCGTGAAAGTAGAATTCGTCGGAGCGGCACAGCGAGTTTAAACCAGTACTCACTCGCCTTGTCCATGTTTGAAGGCTTAACAAATCCCCGATAAAGTTATTGGTGTGCGCCTTTCTGGTTCACGGAAAATATTCGGCTGTGATTAGGATTCCTTCAATAAAATACGTTTTATCTGAAACAATAACAGGGGGGTTTAGAGGCATCTGAATAACCTCGCCGGTTGTACCCCGTAATAGCATTCCAGGGCTAGTTGTCCTAATCTGTTGCCATTACCTTCGCCAGTGTATTTATAATTGTACAAGAGTTCTAATTTTGAGGGTAAAAATAGTAAACTCAGAATATGGTACAAATATTTGCATATAAATTTTTGGATGGACTGAGGTTTTTGTTAATATAGTCCTATTTTCAGAAACAATACTTTTGCTTTTTTTTCCTATATATTATTGCTGTATTAACGAGGGAGGAAGAGAGTACGTTTGTAAAGACGAGAATTGACACGTTATTAAAAAAAACGAGGGTAACAGAGCATTTTAACATGAACATAAACTTTATCAGGCCAATGTTGTACACGTTCCTGTATGGAGTCATTTTGTTTACTGTGGCTTAACGTCTAAGTAAATGCTGAGACTGAACAAGTGAGTCGAACATTCAGGAGTGGGGGGGGGGGCTATGACATGTTGAAAGAACCATCATAGCATTCGTTGAAGTTATCCCAGAAAACGGAGGAAAACTGACATCAGGATGGCCGAACATGGGACACAAATCCGGGTTCTCTCGAAGGCAAAATAATTGTTGTAACTACTCGGTGACCTCACTTGATGTACTTAGAAATCGAAGAAAACGTATAGGATTTGTAGTTTTAATTAAGCACGCAACATTCGCATTTTCCAATCTTACCCAGGGTGACCGCGGTTTACGAGTAGGTGGTTGCACGAAACATGATCACGGGCGTGTACAATTATTCGTAACTATAGACTATTCACGGTGAAGTGAGCACTTTTTATGGTCGTGCTTAAAAGTTCCTTTCGGAAATTGTGTTGATATAAAAATTGGTATATGACTAACACAATGTAAACATTTCACGGATCTCAACAGTCGAGAATAAAATATAATTTTCTGGTTATTTATAAAACTAGAAGGGCTTTAAGAATGCTCACTTTACCGTGAATAGACCATATAGTATATTTAGCGGTAGTATGGAAGGACGAATGGCCAGTTTGGACAATGAAAGAGACGGGAGAAGGCAAAGAAAATAAAACTAAAAAATTCCGGAGACATATAAAGGGCAGGAAATATGTATGTTAAAAAAATATACGACCAAGGCCCCTACTGGATACCTCAATAGTCAGAGGGAAATTATCAGCCCACAGATTAAACCGCCCGATTGTCCAACACTTCTCGTGCCCGTGAGAACAACGACACGCGCAGTTAGTTTCAACTAACTTCTGATTACGATATATTGCGTCAATCAACGCCGCTTACTATGATAGGCAATCAACGCCGCTTACTATGATAGGAGAGAGAGCCCCAGTGATGAGTGCGGTAAAGACATAACCACGAGGGCAAAGACCCACGGACGGTTTCTTATGCGGACATTAATTAGGAAACAATGTGGTCTTGAACGGTTGCCAAACAAGTCGCAGTTAAAATCTCTGCAAACTCGCCCGGCTACCTTTCCTTTTGGCCTCTTTCGGGTCGTGACAAACGACCGGCTCACGAACAACGCAGTCGCGAGAAGCCAACAGCAGGCAGGTAGGAGGGGGAGATGCAGTGAGGTTGCCAGCGCACGCACGTCAACTTATTCACACTCAAAATAACTTAGGTGCAAATCACGCTTCCAACATGAGTACACTGATCCGGCGGAACTGTCGACAATAGACAAGCAAATGCAAAGTCGATATAGCGGAGTTTACTCCCAATTTGGCGACATTCGGGACTGGAAAGGAGTTCATCAGAAAGTAAATTCAGAGACAGAATTCCACTCGCAAATTTAACAGTAATTCCCTGTTTATTTGCACGTCCACAGAGTTGGCGATTACTAGCGCGTAAGGAAATATTGCAGGACAATGTGGAGCAGCAACACAAGATGTTGAATACTATTACGCACAATTTTGCCAAGACAAACTCCTACGGTATCACAAACATCATTTCTCTTACAAAACTCTAGTTTTGATTATGTACTGTGATTCGATATGTAACTTTATAAATACACGTATCGGGGAAAAAATATATTTATCTCCTAATACCGTATTCCGATTTACATTTAGAAAATCTCATCCCTATGTAAAGGCAATTTTAAAACGGGCGCTACCTATGGGCATTATTTACACCAGAAGTACCTGTTCAGGTTCTATAATGGATATGAGAGTATCGAAAAGGTTCATCTGATTTCAGAAGGCTATAACTTTTACATGCACGCTCGTAAAACCTTCGGGTGGATTTTAAAATACGTACAAGAATGCAAATATGTACGTTGCCTTTTCACAAATGATCACTGTGCCCTCCACCGGACGCACAGCTCAAGTATAACCGGTAGTCAAGCTCGTCCCGTATTCACGCGAGCATTTCAGGTGTCACCGCAGACACTGCTGTTGCTATGCGGCGTCGCAGTTCTCCCACAGTAGTTGGAAAGGGAGGCACGCAAACTGAGTCGTTCACAAACCCCCACAAGAACAATTCGCATACGCTGAGGCCGTGTCCGAAATGACAGGTTTTGTCGACAAACTGATCACGTTACCCGATTTTGTATACGAAAATGGTATTTGGTATTTGGTATATCTATGTAGCGGATGTAGCGGATGTTAGCAAAAATACAAAATGACAAAATCAGCGCCATGTTGGTTTTTACCTTCAAAACCCATGCGCGAATGCAAAATAAAATGTTTTTTAAAACAAATAACTGTTCATAAAATACACTAGGCATGTTTTAAAAAGCAAGTAAGTGTCGTGCTTTGTTTATATATTTCGCAACAAAAATTTTTTTAATGTCGTTATTGCATAATTTATTATTTTTTTATTTATTAAAGTATTCGCAGCATTCCAGTGATGATTGTAGAAATATTACGTCCGTTTTAAGCATTAAATTTACATAAAAATATTTTTCACTGTTAAATGTAAAAATGCGTTGCCGCAAATGCTAAAAAAAAGTGATATCGACAACGTCCGAATTGAAACTTACGAAAGGACAAATTACAAAATAACGAATTTGTCATTTCGGACACGGCCCGAGATCAGCGGACCTTGGGGGCCAGTGGTGCAATGCGCGATACGTAAGTCCCTTACGGCCGATCCATCGCTCAGGAAGATCATTGTTGAGAAATTCACCGACATGCAAGTGCCAGCGCAGTGGTGCTCCGTACTGACGAAGGGCTTGTGGCACTTGAATCCTTTATGGTTTGAGAAACAATCACCCCCGGCAAAACACACCAGACAGTCATATGGGAACTGGCCAGCTCTCGGCTGCCACGACGAGTGGACTTATGTGGGCTCCGCACAAAACTCTGCCGGACGCGATCTACGTCTTGTTGAGGCACACGGCGGCGATCTGTGGACTTCCCCCTCCCCCCACATAAATCGGTCACTTGAAACTGCCCGTGTCACCGTCGTATGCTCTGCACAGTAGAGTAGGAGGTGCAGTGCCATACCGTCGACGAAAAATCACGCTGCACAGTTATAACATACTTACACTAGTTGAAACTGAGAACGCAAAAAGCTTTTTGTTGCTGTGTCAAGGCCATCCAGACGCATTTGTTTTTTTGTGGTAATGTGGCCAACAGCAAAGTCCACGGTCAAAACCGAAAAATAGGAGCAAAGACAAAAAATGCGCTGTAATATCCACCGGAAAAAAAAACGAACAAGAAAAAATATCAGACGGGATCACAAATAAACTATTCTTATCGGTAGAGACCCATCAACCATGGAGGGAAAAGAAAGGCCACGTAACAAGGGATAGCAAGGTAGGAGAGGGCCGGTCACCTAGGATGACCAACAGGACATCAAACTCTCAAAATCAGATAATAATGTCGTGCTCAAGTAAAAACCGAGCGAGAACGTCACAACCTACCCGAAGGTCATGAAAAAGTACCTAAAGGTAAGAGACCGGAAACCTCACACGAGGCCGTTGAAGGGCGGCATACAACGAACTTCGATCGCCGCCAGTGGAACACTGAAACAAGAGATGGGTCAAATCTGCACCGGGAGCAATGCAGATACAGGAGGTATTAGGGACTATATGAAGTTTATACAAATGAGACTGGGATGCATTACGACCTGAAAGGAGACGAAAAAAAAGTGACTGCTAAACTACGGGAACTACGATGATGATATCCTTGCCGAGAATATGTAGGAAACAAATGTGCACATAAAGTATTAGAAACAGAAGTATGATTTTCCCACGTCTGCTTCCAACGCCGGAAAATTTCCCCGTTTAATATGAGATAAAACCGAAAAGGAAAGTAGAGGCTTCGAGACATCCTGTAAAACAATCTTGACGCATAATGAACGACCGCGCTAGCAGCACCACCACCAGGGCGACACCTACCGGCAGCCAAGTGAACCGGCGACGCGCAACATGTACTACGGGAAACTTTACGTTTCTGTGAGTGAATTTTACAATTTGCCGCAAGGCCCTATCTTCAGTCATGCAAACGTTATGGCCTTGTGATCCTTCAATTTGCACGCTATTAGCTATGGTCAGTTCTAAAAGTTGCAGTTATTTGTTTCGACAGGGAGCCACGAAATTTTCACTGTGTTACTCGTCGTTTGCTGAAAGGCATGGATACATCTACAGAAGCAGTCAAATACAATACGGACTAGAAACACGGAGGAGTCGTTGGCAGTCTCATTTCGCGTTGTAGCTTTTCTTGACTGTGCACTTTTTAGCCTACTTTCAGAAGGAAAGTGTGCTCACTTGACCGTGCTCACTTTACCGTGAATAGCCTGCGGGTACGATAATCCAACCGTGCACGTTTGAGGCGACTAAGTAAGCAGAAAACGTATGGGAAAATATGGTTTCTACTGCACAATACGTAATTGCCCCTAAACAATTAAATTTGCTGCACTAAGCTAATTTTGTTTTATTCAACAAAACCGGTTGCTCAGTGATATATTTAATGTTCATTTCTCAAACATTCGTTTGCATATTTTCCTGCATTAGAAACTTCCGACGACATTAAGCAACTGCAGGTTTGCCAATCCCAATCGTCTAAGATGCCGTGCGACATACGCTTTATTTTTTTAGTGAAGCTTTGCTATTGTGGGAATGTACACAAAGAAACTCCAAAGGCATGTCGAGATTGTGTTGCACACATGTTACATTCGTTTACTTAAGTTTGTTCCAGCTGCTCCTCCCGCAGCGACATGTTTATGTTGGCAAGAAATCCCCCCCCCCCCCTCCATGCCTTACGAAGTATGTAAGAANAAACAATGTATTGTATTTGCTTGCTTTTAACAAACTACGAGTACACAGAGGAAATTGTGTAGCCCTGCGTCAGTCGAATCGTGCTGAAGCCAAGCGCTACACTTTTATAAACCCGGAAAAAGTATGTGTGTTGTAATTACTGCAAATCAGTAGCGCCAGTTTCTTAATCTGTATTTATTTAGAACCAAAACATCTGCTAATCGGGTACCTCGTTAGAATCAGAAGTTTATCGAGTTTTGAGAGTGAATAACGCGTGTAAATTGTATGGAGTGGATAATGTAACGTCATAATTTTTTTTTTTTTGCGTTACACCTTGTAAATAACGGGTATTGTGATTTTATGTCACGATCTTCTTAGAAGATCTGCATAGGTTTTCTTCGTATGCCAGACAATGTATGAGAGATAGCGTTTTGTGTGCGTACAATTTTCATTGCTTGTTGTTTCGAATGGAACGTTCGTGACGTGTTTCAGCGCATATTTGATTGCAAATGTTGAATTGATAATCCATAATCAATATTTTAGTACGTTTGCAGATGTTCTCAAGTCAGACAGCTATGCTTATTTTTCGCCTCAGTTGAACTTCTTTCACTGTCACGGCCACATGTAGGATGTAATGTGGAAGGTACATCTTTTTCAAGGTTTTTTTTACATGAAATGTTTTTAAATTAACATGAGGTTATACGGAAATGATACGAAAACAAATATAAACTTTTTTTTCATGTGCCAATGTCATGATCTAACAGTATTACCGGGAGCACAACAGGGAAAAGTGTATCCAGATGGTTATAATAAAAAAAGAGGATTAAATAATCCCTTAAATTAGGAAAAGCAAGACACTTTCAAGTCCCCACTGAAGTGGCTTCAGACTGTTGACCAAAATGAAAACACCGTTGACTACTCAGTGTTTTACAGCAGCCACAGTTGTGTGCTTTAATATTTAAAGTGCCCCTGAATTGCCCAAACTGTACAGCTATAAGCCCATTCACCAAAAATGGTTATTGTAAGTGAATGGGCTTTCGCAATGTCAACTGCAATGGGACATAAATATAAGCGGTTTACTAGTACTTTCAATCGTGTTTGTAGGCTATTCTTTCGCTCGCGTACCACCCGATAGGTGGATACTATTGCGAAAAGTAACTAGCACGTTGTTATTAGCGGATAATCATCATCTGTAAATTGATAGCAGCCAGTGCACCATTCAGCTTTTCGTATCCTCAGCACCAACTCTCAAAGCACACGCAGAAATCTATACAAGTGAAATGATAAGCATGTTCTTTTATAATCTTGGTATACAACTGCAGTTTTGACTTCTTTTGGACAAGAATGCTCGAGTTTACTGGTGAATTATTGTATGTTTACACGAGAATGTTCTCACTTACATAATGAAGTCTAACATTTAGATATGGACACCAAAAACATTTACTTGGAATGTTTATCTGCTCTCGCACCAATCATTTACATTCGTTTCCTTCAATTAAATACGGTATTTCAAAATCATTTGTCTCAACAGACACTTGGTTGTCCCAACATCATATACTGTACGTGTATTTAACACACACGACGATTTTACAAGCGCGTTCGACTTAAAAGGTTTCGTTGCCTTGAACATAAAAAATACCATGGTGTACTTACGAGTCTCCGGTGACGAAGGGATGGGGGGAGTGGTGCCGCGGCGCCGTCCGCCATGACGTCGCAGGCGCGGGGCGCCTTCGGCGATCATGTTGTGACGTCATGGCGGACATCTTTGTTATCCTTGTCCCGAAACCAACACAAGCACACTACCGGCTTTCCATGGAAGAGCCACCTAAGTGACAGTATTAATAATCGTTGGAATAAATTCGGTATAAATGTATGGTGCATGGAACATAAAAAGTAGGTTGTTAGACAAATAGTAAAGATGATATAGGGTGATATAGGATCCACAGTGCGAATATCGAACTGTGCATTTAATCATTTTTAACGAACTTCGTACGTGATTTTCTGACTTATTATGTTGTTATACGCACCCGATATATAGATTTAAGCAATATATTTAACATATTTAACCAAAAATAAGGTAAACTTATGTTAACACAAGTACAAAACGCCTGTGATACGCGACATATTTAGGAAACAACGAAACACGTCGTACGTGGGGTGATTTTTCAAAAGTTTGATTCAAAAAGTGTGAAGAAACCGCGAATATACTATAGTCGCTTGAACGCCCTCAAGCTTTAAAAATGTGTGGATATTACGCTGTACGAGAGGGCAGCAAGATTGATTACGCGGATGTGTGCAGAAATGGGCGGAAGGGGAAATGCCCCCGGCTGGGAAGGGGAGAAATTTGCTCGGTAGTAGATCGAAGAGGAGGGGGGGGGGGAGAGGTGGAAAGGAAGTGGGTCGGTCGACGCGATATAAAGACGGATAACGTGGGCGGTAACCAGTAGGCCTTGAAAACCAACTAGTTTCTACCGCGAGACCCGGCCCAAAATTGCATGACGGCCTGCTCTTGTTCGGGGAGATAGTGAGTTAAGAAGAAAGGAAAGGGTGGAAGGGGGAGGGGGGGTGAAACTAGACCACCCCAGGAACGGATCAGTGAAATGAACATTTTCGCATTCAATGTTAGAGGGGTTATTCCTAAACAAGTGGCGTAATGTAGTTCTCCAACTTCACAGCGGGTGAGTACGCCAAGTTGCCACTCCCGGAAAGAGACAGGGCCCATCTGAAACGCAGATCTTCGTTTCACAGCATGGGGTTACAGATAAAAGTAACATCCTCTTTTATGCGGAGAGGGTTCCTCGTAATTCAGTTGTACCGACTCAGCGCCCTCGACCAGAAAAGGTCTCTCTATACGTGGGTCATAATTTTAACTTTATTTGTTGCCCCACAAAACAGTGTAAAATCATGCACATTCTACTGTTTTATATATCATGCCCAGCAGCCTTAAGGCTCGGCTTCACCTATTATGCCGAAATTATTCGTTTTCTCGTCATAATTACAGTTTCAAAGGTATTACTGAAAATGTTTGATTACAGAAATTTTACAATTTACTAGTTGTTTAATACTTTTGCATCTAATTTTCACTGTGTGTTATTTCCTGCTTGCAAAAAAGGCAGGAACTTATTAATAAAATATGTTCTTGACTTTTCATAACAAGCCGATAAAACACAATTAAAACTACGCACAAAAATATTAAACAACTCGTAAAATGTAAATTTTCTATAATCGTGCATTGTCAATAATTACTATGAATCCGAAATTATGACGCAAAAACGAAGAACTTCTGCATAATAATTGAAGCCGAGCCTTAATGGGAATTCCTAGTAAAATCAGTTTTGGGGCGCGAACGCGTATCTCGGTAAATGTTGTTCTGGGAATGTTATTCTTTCTAAAAAAAAACATTATCTACAGCCACCACGTTTTACTATTATCCTAGGGCTTTCCTGCACAGTTTACGTAATGGAAAGGAGGAAAGTACAAAGTGGCATCTGCAGTTTACTCCATTGACTTACATCGTGTGTAATAATATTCTGCTGTTACGGATCTATTTCGCGATAAATTCAGCTTCCTGGAAATGCATATCGTAGTGTTTCCTTTGGCTAAACGTGACCTTGAAGCGTTTAAAATGTATTACTAGGGATTCCCCCTTCCCTTAATGCATTATGAGCAGACGTGACTGAGTGGATAAGTTCAGCAACGTGCGCTGTGGCCTTTGTGCTGGTAGATGGTTCAGCTTGAACGCATTACAGCACATATTCTACAGAAGTGATGGTCCTCCGAAACCATCCCACGCCCTGGTTGTTTGTGCTAGGAGAGAACGTTCCACTTTCTTGGAATCGCCGATCATCACTTGTGGATGTGGGAGGAGGTGAAAGGTGCCCAGCAGGAAACCTCTCCGGGCACAGAGCCGCTGAGCTTCCCAAGAATTCCCATTACGTGTGCCGTAAACCAAACTTTCGTGAGATCAGCGAAGCTGGACCTATACACGCTGATAATTAGTGTACCACGGCTTCGAAAAATATGGCGAACGATTCGCTATCAACGATAGAATCAACCAAATTCATTTGATCCCATTTTTTCTTTCTGTAGAATTTAGGAATATCTATCTGAGAATTATCAAAATAAACATTTTTGTTTCAAAAATGTTTTATAAATAATTAATGAGTCGTGACTGCCCAATGCGTGTTTCCTTGAATGAATTCCTTAACCAGTAGGCGTATGGGGCTTAAGAGGCCTACCTCGTTGTCCTATGGGTTACATTGTAAGCATTTATGTATATTATAATTTTTAAAAAAACTATAGAATATTATATTGAAATATTTTTTTTCATGGCAGAAATGAAAGTCGATATTTCGTTGCCAGTTTAAAAATTTGGTTATTGAAACGTGAACGTTGAAAAGTGTCAGTCAGCAAAAATCGTTGCAAGTAGCCCTTTTTGTTTACGATAGTTCTTCTTGTGTAAAACAGTGTTTCAAACTATAGCGACGATGCTGTATCTTTTATGAACAGTTTGCTGTATTAAAACCCTATTGTTTCCTCTTCAAATAATGAGGAAATAGAACACACACGAAGCTTGTTGACAGTACGCCATTTTGCATCGCTGTCGCAATGCTTCCTTACGGCCGAACGTGACCTTGACGCGTTTAAAATATTTTACCAGGGAGGCTCTTTAATCCTGAGATGCACTGTTTGTCCCGTTCCTAACCCTGAGGTACACTTAACACTTAGATTAGGGTAGGGTAGGAAAATAACAGAGGCCAATTGGCGCTAAGAACAATAATTCGTACTCTTATTAAATGCCTCCTCATCATCCCCTTTGCGAGTCAGACAAAGAAATGCAGTTTAGTTATTAGATTTTCGGTAATTATCGAGGTAATGACCCTGCTTTCTTTTTCGCGAGATAAAACCGATGAAGGCGAGAGCAAATCTAGATATCACTTCTGTACCCGCAAACTACCCTTAGACACTCTTTTCAGTCATCTTGTTTGCGTGCGTGTGTCAACATACACACATACAGGATTGTTGTATGCGTTCTTAGCAATATTATTAGAGAAATCTTTATTTCATACTCATCTGAGATGAACAGGAGACAGGAACTAATCTGTACCATTACACTATCTTACATTATCTATTACAGCCAACGTTGAAGCAGTTTTCTCTTCCAAGCCTCAAGAATTCTGCTGGTTTTGAGTTAGAGAAGTCTTAGAGCCAAGTTTGACCAGCATTTTTGCTATCAATCAAAGGAGATCCCGCCAAGATTGTTGGAAAGAGCGGAAAATATGGAATTCCAAGAGTGCAAGATCGAGGGAATAAGAGGGACGAGGAAGAAACTCCCAACTAAGGTCCTATATAGCTGGTTTTGTCATGTTAGCGAAGTGCGGCCATGCATTACCGTGCTGCAGAGGCGTCTGAAGCAGTCTCCCTGGTCGTTTTGCTTGAATTATGGCCGCAAGTCGTCTGAGTAGTTGGCAATAAATGTCAGAAATGATGGTTACATTCCTCGGAAGCAATTTGTGGTACATGATGCCTTCTTTGTACCACCATACGCATAATTCTGCAGATGAACATTACCTTTTACGAGGGGAGTTGCGATTTTGTTTGGGCTCAGCCATTCCTTACATAAAAGTACCATTCCTCGTCACCATAACAAGGACAGGAATGATGGTGGTGTTCATGCCCTATGAGATAACGAGCAAGTAAGCAAAAAAAATGCAAATGGCCACCCGCAGATTAATACTATTGTCCGCGTTTGAGCCCGAGAAACGAAGGAGCTATAAGGGCTAGACTATTACGCCCATAAAATGTGCAACATCGCCGCTACGCGCAAGGCTCTGAACCGGCGTGCGGTGTTCTCGTAGAGATGCGTGTACCTATGGGACTTTAACCAGTAACCCTATCGTTTTATTGGTGTAAATTATGTGGCAAGGTTTAATGCAGGGCTCTTGAGTATTTTTGTGTGTTTTTGGAGAGTGTGTTTTGAGATACGGGGTTTTGAAATTATATTTATAATTTGTGTGACATATTGAGGCACTCAACAGCCCTCCAACACATTGGACCCACACTTGATATTTTCGTGGAAAAACGTGTATTTCGAACAACGCAGTTCAAGCACCCAGTAAGAGGGTCTCTCTAAGCTTGCGGTATCCATACAGACATTTTTAAAACCTTATCCATGGAATACAAATGCCGCGCGATGGCCAACTCGCAACTGTTCACCACATTTACTACTTGTAAGGTTGACTGACGTGGATCATCGCGGGATAAAACGTTTTAACGGTCCTCACTAAAGCAGTGACGAAGAATGCCTCGTGTATACTCGGCATTGTTCGTCCCCCAAAACCCGAAGCTATAGGAAATACGGAGACTTTCCGAATGTTGTATTTACGGACGTAACTCTGTTTTTCTTCATTACGGATTGAGTTTCCGCATATTTACCGCATATTTCCGTAAATTTTTTCGTAAATATACGGAAATATTTAATAGCGGCAGGAGTCAGTCGTTAGGAATCAGCACTGCTGAGTCAGCACTGTGCAGGGGCAAAGTATATGAATTCATGTAAGCTTGAAGACTGCAAATTTTCTGACGGCATGCATAACTGCCCAAAAATTACATCGGAAACAATTTTGTTACTGTGCCAAGACCTTCAGTAAAAGTTGAAATGCGCGGCGACATGAGAAGAGTGTTTGTTTGAAGAACCCATCTCGTGCAATTCTTAGCTGCTGTAAATGTTCCAGACAGTTCGCTCGCAATGACAACTTAAATAAACACAACAAGGCCGACAAATGTAGTGTCCTTTCGCCCACTGAGAAACAGCATGTGTCGACATCGTTACAAACTGTTAATACACCACATAATATGTTCTCAGACGACCNGCGTGATGAAGCATTGCGATTTCAATGCATCGCCCTGTATAAACTGCATGGGCCGGCCCATGCAGTTTATGCAAGGCGATGCATTGAAGGAACATATCAAGATCCTCAAGGGTTCGTCTACTGGAAGCCAGCGAGTGATGTCGTCAATACCTCTTGCTGCATCAGTGGGTACTGATTCCACTGATAATTATGACGAGACACTTAATGCTGATGACGGAATGAGAGACCTTCGAGGCGTGATAGAGTCGGGTTGTGCGGAATGTACACTTGCAAGACTTTCGTGTTAAGTCGACAAACTTCAAAATAAACGGTCTTCGGCTCTAAATACTGATGATGACCATGAGACTCCTACAAAGAAAGTAAACTTGATATTGAGGACGAAATAGGAGGCGAAGACTATCATGAAGACAGCATTGATGATGATGACTATGATGACAGTGTTGATGAAGTATCTGTTGAGAAGGATGATGATGATCCCGACGTTCCCACACATTTCACCAACGAATTTCCTACGACAAGTGGTGTGAAGAAGGCAGAAGGCATCAAGAACGCTCGTTACATATAGACTCATACATTTTATTGACCTGCAAAAAAGCTGTAATATCCCACATATTGTTGAGATCATATCTTCAATCATAGATGAAATGAAGGATCGGGGTTATATCAAACTAGACAGTTGGCTACTATCCATGATCTACAAACATCTGAGATATTTAAAGATGTAATGTACAAAATAATTACAAATATAGAATGTATATAATAAGAAAATAAATTTACTCATGTATACGTAGTAGAGTGTGCTTAATTTCTAATACAGTTACATGCTTCTCTGAACGACTTATTAATTCAGTGGTGTATACAGTCGATTTCGAGAGTCTGTTTTGGATAAAATTTACGCGAGCGTGTGCAGGAGGAGAGGTATGGTTACAGTACTGAATAAAATTACTTTTTAATAAAATGCGTTGCGTTTTATTCCTCTTTTAACTCATTAGCGATAAAAACTACCTGCTTTTATATTAAACATTTCAAAATAAAAAAATACATGTTGAAAAAAAAAAAAAAAGACAATTTACGTACTATGTAGGTATGGACCTCGTCGCCATTCGGTAAGGGTCTAAAGCTCTCTTGCCGACAGTAAATTATCTATGGCGGCTGAAACATGAGTTACCACTGCGCTCTAGTGGGCGATACTAAAAGTAAATGGACATTATATGTGAGACTGGAAGGGAGCCGACTAAATAACCAATACAAATTGGCGAGGGTCGGTCGTGTCTTCGTGCCGGGAGCTTAGTCGCTTCACCAGCCATCGAACCCCGGACCTCCTGCGTGTGTGTGTCTTGAAATATTTGTTATAACTTTTTATAATTTTTTGGTTTAAGGTTATCCAAGGTCACGGGGTCAAGGGCACGGACGTTAGGTCAAGATCAAGGTCACCCAGATCCGACATGGCCGGGTGACGTCAGAACATGGCGGCCGGTCGGCGCCTGGCGCCTGTGCCAGTTGCGCCAACTTCGGCATATACATATATTCTACTGTCGATCGTACTCCATAAATATAAAACACTATTGTAATTATGGCCAAGACAGCGAAAACTGAGAAATTATACTTATACTGTTATCACTACCAGTTCGTAGTGATACAGTTCGTATTTATTGATCAGTTAAGACATTTTCAGTTCGCACAAGAGTTCGCTCGTTTTATAACCAATTTAATGCAATACGCCATTTTTTAAAAGTTGATATTTCAGATACGCCTACAAAATACGAGACTTGAAAATAAAATACAAGTTCGGCTTAGTGGCATAACTATCTCTATCTAAATCGAGGGGTAAGACAAGGTATTACACACAAAACAAAATCAGGAGACAAGAACTTGTCCATTATAGAAGAAAAATGTGATTTAAAAAAATCTGTACTTACTTTTACGTTTAATTTAAACGGCGAGAAATTAAAGAAAAAATTAAAATAAAGTTATAGAATAGATCTCTCCCACACGATTTCCTCAGGTTACCACACGACAAACATATTCGGTAACCTCTAGGAGAGTTAGACTTAATGGCACAAGAAAAATAATATATGCAACAAATTAATTTACATGAATAATTTTGAAAGAGCATGACTGTCAAGCTACACTCTAAACCCGAAACAGTAAATAACTACTGATTCACAGCCAATCCCAACAACACAAATCGATAAAAATGGTTCCACCGAGAATCATTGGAAAATAACTGGTTGTTTCTGCGGAACAATTTCACTAACTGAGCAAGAGTCACAACCAAACTGCACGCCGCGAATTAAATACTGCTTCAATGAGTTCTGCCAAATAATTAAGAGAAATAAGCCTATTTCCGACAGTCACAGTTCATAATGTGCGATCATATGCCATTTATGTGAACTGAAAAAAAATATTCCTTTCGCGGGGATCTGAACCCGAAAAGGTTTGTTGTTATACAGTCACTTGACCAACTGAACTACCGAGCCGGTGTTACTTAAGAGGTAAAATATATGTATTAAAGAATTTGACTATATATATGAAGCTTTAATTTTTTTGCAGTTCCCTTTTCTGTTTTACTTTAGATGGTAACATTAGGGCTGTTTATACAAATATTACGTAACTAAACACTCACTTCGCCACATTTCATACAGTGTAAACGTCAAACCCAAGCTCTATGGTTGTTACGTGAAGCATAATTTATTGCTCGTATTCGTCCATGTGTTGTTTACGTTTCTATCTGTTAATGAAGGTATTTATTTAAAAAAACGTATAACGTAATGATTACCAACAGAGCTGTCGAAAACTGTATCACGGAGGTGCCAGTAGCACGGCTGGTTAACACGCAAGATGAAATTTCACGTATCCAGGAAGTGAAGGAAAACGGGCGTACTGTCGTCGAATTTCCATATAAAGTGTTTGGGAGTAAATGTCTGGTCAGCCAGCCAGACTTCCTTAACTAATTGAAAAATAGATTTTCTTACCGATTCTGGTTTACAGTGAGTGTAGCAACGGTCCCGCAAAAATATAAGATTTTCATTTAATGCCAGCAAAAATTACGGTTAATATATACACATACATTAACGAAGTGTAAATTATTTTTACATACAGGGGCCGCGGTGGTGTAGTGGTCAGACTACTCGCCTCCCACCTAGGCGAACCAGGTTCGATTTCCGGCGGGATCGTTACCAAATTTTGGCATATGGGAATCATGCCGGACGATGCCGTTTGTCGGCGGGTTTTCTCGGCGATCTCCCGTTCCCCCCGCCCTTTCATTCCAGCACTGCTCCATACTCATCTCAATCACCCTCATCGGCTCTCAAGACCTCGCTCCGCTCCACTTTTGCATGCATATAAAATCAGATAAGCATGCATAACAACTGTCGGACAGTCGTAATTCAATTGCCGATGACTATAGAGAGGATATTTTCAGCAGTAACATAGTTTATACATAGTTGGGAACCAGTTAATTTTCATACTACCAGCAGAGAAGGAAACCGCACCTCCCGGTTAGTATTTTAAAGCTGCAAGCCACACGACCACAGCGCAGAGGTGCGGCTAACAGGATGTTTATTTATAGAGAAAAAAGTTTACTTACGACAACGTTTCCAACTCGCGGAACAGGGCAACCACAATACACGATTAATTATTTCCAAGGCGTTAGTTCCAACAGGGAATTCTGCTAAATCTAAGAAAGAAAATAATATTTCCTGTAAGTTGCGACTTCTCATTATATATTCAGTGCACGTTTTTTTAAAACAATTTCCAAGACTCTCCTATATTCTGCGAACACAGCTTTCGCCTGACTACAGTATGTTCTGATGTGAGAGATGCGAGTGTAAGGGTTTTAATTCAAATTAAAAACCGACATTCAAAAATATTTTTTAAACTTTCGAATATAATTTTTTTTTATCAAGGCTCTTCGTATTTACGCTGAATCCTGATCACGACTTGATGGTGAATAGCGAATTGTCTGAAAAGCCAAAGCCGCATATAATATAGTTTGTTCAAATGTATAACGCTTACTGTCTTTCTTCCGACAAAGTTGAAAATCATAAAGAAAAAAATGACCGGTGTGTACCGTGTATAGACACTGTTGTTATCAACGTACGCGCATTTGTGTATGTGTGTATGTATGTGTGTGTATATGTATATATATGTATATGTATATGTGTATGTATATAATTAAAGAAATAAACAAGATTTTGAGAAAATAAGACCGGACGCTTTGGATGTTAACTTCGTGTACTTTTTCAACATTCTAAAAGAACTCGGACTTATTGGAAAGAGGGTTTGGTTTGACTTCCGACCACCGGCCACACATATTTTTTTACGTGCAACAAATTTACTCCGAGTTCAGATTGAATGTTGTGTTGTCCATTTTCATTTAGTGGAATACAGTGGGGAACCTTTGTAGAATCATTCTGCCTAGTGTCTAGATTCAGACGCTGCGAAGAGCTTTACATTATGTTGTACAGCTGTTTCTCGCTGGACGCGCAATACTTGTTCCGATTCCCGGACGTTGAGTGAATGAAGAGATTTGGACGGCTCGTAACAGCGAGGTCTTGACAGTCGATGAGGGTGATCGAGGTGAGCATGGAGCAGCGCCGGAATGAAAAAAAGGGGGGGGGGATTTAACAGAACAGTTCTGTAATGGCATTTTATGGTAGCGACAACTAAACTTTAGTAGCAGCAATAGAATGTTCTGTAATAATTTACAATCCAAATTGTTAGCAGAACAATCTAAATATCGTTAAAAGTTATTCTGTTATGGGAACAGTCTTTTCTGTAGCAGGAACGGTGTTTTCTGTATTAGGAACTATACAGATAGTTGTGAACACAACCTTACAGTATTATTACGGTAACAGAACAAGATATTGTAAACCCAACAGTGCTGTTTGGTAACTGCAACAGAATATTCTGTAGAAATCACCTAGTTTTTTTTCCTTCAAATGTTTACAGAAACAGTATGGTAACTACAACAGTGTCGCGGACTGTTGGAGGTACCCTCCGATCCTATCAAGTTTACAGAGCTAGTATTGTAGAGTTAACAAACAAGTATGGTAATTACAAGAATGTCGCGGACTGTTAAAGGCACCCTCTAATTCTTTTGAAGATTATAGAACTGCTAGAATTTATAATACACAAGGTAAATATAAAAATTTTGCTATTCTGAAGTAATATTTATTTAGTGGAAGCTGTTGACAATCTGTGAGGGTTCTGTGCACCCTCTAAAGTGTTGACAGACACCGCCATGTTAGGCGTTAAATGTGATAATAGCATTAAAAGTGCTGGAATGTCCTATTTGTTTTTACAAGACTTCTATCACTTACACAAAAAAGACATATAAACGAATTACTAACGCCATATTTTTATTGGTACTACAAATTATCTGGTGTGAAAGGAAAACCTGTTTACACAAACGTTACACGTAAAAACATCTTTATATCAGATGACACCCAATGTTATATGATGCAAATATATATAACATTAGTAAATAAGCTAACTCATATGTGAAATCGTCTTGTGAGATTCGTCTGCAGACAAGGTTTGAATAAAATTAATCACATTAAGACAAATACATTCAAAAAACAGAATCTCATAGCTGACACAATAGTCGAGCGGTCTAAGGCGTCTGTCTATCGACACAAAGTCCGGCAGTTCGAGGCTGCCTTATACCACGAAGAACTAAAAAAGTTCTGAAAAATAATTACAGATAGCAGCGCATTCTATGAGCCGACGAGGGATTTACAATAAACGACAAGATGACTAGGGCTACCACGCCGCTCAGCAAAGTGAGCAGATAATTGGAATTGCCATACTACTATGTTAAGACAACAGAACAGATTTTTAGCACTACCATATTTTACTACTGTGCACACAGAGCAGCATTGTAGATAATACCATATCAGATTGTAGTAATGAACCCTACTCGTTTTTAATCGCAACATTCTATTCTGACGTCACTAATTTGTGACGCACTGACCTTTTACAATGTGTTCTGTTGGCGTTACCAACCTTTAACAATATTCGTAGGGTCGCCGCAAACAAACTGTTGTCCCTATTTTAACAGTCGTGGAGGGTAACTGCTACAGAATTATGGCTCTTACAACAGTATTTTTCTTTCAGTGTAGATTTACATAATTTGCTCAGGAAAGCGTCAAATACATAGGGGAATAAAGATACTTGGGCGGGTCTAAACATTGAGGTCATGAGGGTGAGTATGTAGCAGCGCCGGAATACAAGGANCAATTCACAAGTGCGAAAATCATGAAGCGAGCCCACCGGGAATCGAACCCAGTTCTCCTTGGTGTGGGAGGCGAGTAGTCTGACCGTAACACTACCGCGGCCCCTAAATGCGTAGGTTAGTTCCCAACTTTGTTTAGTAACGACGCTAAACATTGCTACTGTATGCTTGCTGCCCGACATGCGGTATTATTTCCATACAATGTATAGGTTAAAAACTACCGTTACAGTTTATGAAGTTTGCTATGCTCCATTCGCGGTTACTTGCAACTTTTCTGAAGCCCTGCTAAAGTTCTACTTCCAGAATATTCCTGCGCCTCATACAAACAACGCTTGGAAAATTACACCAGAGGGCAACGCACCGCATTCGTGCGCACTCAGTGTAATAAAATTTTGCATAAGAACTATTTCTTACCAGGTATTACCAACACACCTACGTTATCTTTGAATTCAAATTAGTTGTATTTTATCTGTAAATTTTAATATTTCGTTTATAAGTAAAAGTTTAATTTTAACCAAAAAATAAGATACTTTGATGTTAAAGCAAGTATAAAACTCTTATATAGGTAACAACCATACGCGTCTTGCATGGGTTGTTTTTTCAAAGGTTTGATTCAATAAGTGTGATGAGACCGCGAACATACAATAAAAAATATAAAAAATACAGCGTGGGTAAAATGGCGAGCACGCAAGACTGGAGAAACGGAACACGTGACGCAACGCGGCCAAGCTTCATGGGCGAAAATTGAGAAGTAACCGGGTGCAACGTGACCCTAACCGACAGCATAATTGCGCTGCACCGCTCGGCTGGCAATATGAACGAAGCCGTGGGCAGGCCCGCGGACTCCCGCCGAACCGGATCTGCTCGGCTGGGGAGAAAACAATGGCAGTCGGCGCGCGAGGGGGAAATTATTCATCATCCATAATGGTTCATTAGAAACCTACTCGTTATTCACGCCGTCGCCGGCGGGGCCGCCCTGCGAGTTTTCC
Source organism: Clitarchus hookeri (assembly GCA_002778355.1). Taxonomy (NCBI): domain Eukaryota; kingdom Metazoa; phylum Arthropoda; class Insecta; order Phasmatodea; family Phasmatidae; genus Clitarchus; species Clitarchus hookeri. The sequence continues at coordinate 1,198,184 of NQII01000024.1, forward strand.
CAGCCCGTGAGAGCGGCGGGCCTGGGAAAGACTTCGTGCGAATACTGTTAACAATTTCCCTATGCTAACGGAAAAATTTAAATGGAAATTTACAGTAAATACACGACGTGGAATCAAACAGTTTCGAGACTATCTCTGGTTACAAGAAAGTACTACATTTATACGCTGTACACGGTTAATTAAGCACTTTTGAAATCAATCTCTGAAAAATGTTACTGGCTCCTCGAGCATATATTTTAACGGACACGTATACTGGCGTATGCCCAGTAAAGTTGGTAACGACGGAGGGAGAGTAGTTCCATGTCTTAACGCCGAAATAAAAGTGTTCGGTAAACATTTGTGAATACTAAAATTATTCCTTTTGCTATTTTTTTTTTCAAATACGTAAAATTATAAAAAATAGGTAGCAAATTTGTAAAATAATTAATTCTTCAATATTTTTAGTTGTTACTTCACCGACGCATGAATAAAATGATGAGGCCCATGACAATGTTAATTTCATTAAAATATACGGCCATATTTAATAACGACGCCCGCCATATTGATTGATTTAACTACGACATTCTAGCCTGCCGACTGCTTGTGAGCAGTTGGTACGTTCCGACTCCACTCGTGACGTCACTCGACCTTTGTATCCAACTTAGAATACCGAGCAGTTGTCTGGAGCCGACAGTTTTAAAGTACATATTTTTTTTCGTCGGAAGGAGAGACTTAGAATGATCCCCTTAAACGTACTGTACGTCTAGTCTATTCCTTTCGCGGTGATTTCAGTACTTTCTGAAGGTGGTTATTATTGCCTTATGTAAAGTATATGTCGTTCTTATGCTGCCACGGCCTAAGCAGTTATCTGAAAATCCTCAAAATAATTAATTTTCTGTCAATGCAATGCCGGAATTATTTAAAGCTTTACAAAATCACCCTGTGAACGATGTGTTCAGTTGTTTCGTAAATATGTCACGCATTACAAGTGTTTTATATACGTGTTAGCATAAAAGTGCATTATTTTTAGTTGAATTGAACTCATACTTACATTTTATCTATAAATTATCATATCTTACTAATAATTAATATGAATTAAAACAGTGAGAAATCATGCGTGCTGGTGTTGCATAGTAAGAAATAGTTCTTATGCAAAACATGATTACATTGAGGGCGCATGTATGCGGTGAGTTGTCACTTTGGTGTAATTATCTAGACTTATTAAACTTTGTTTGCGGGAGGTGGAGCAATATGCTGGAAGCAGAACTTTGGCAGGGCTTCACAAAAGTAGGAAGTAAACGTGAATGGACTATACAGGACATCAGTCAGAACCCCGTGCGACGGCCTAAACCTACCACACGCCGAGTTATCCACAGGAGTGCCGCACAGCGCTGATACCGCTGAGGAGTTAAAACGAAAGTTAAGCCCACTATCTTCGCCTGCTGAACAACCACGAGACTTATCGAAAGCGGAGAGAAGAGAAAAAACAAGTATTTGCCAGGAAACTGTGAATTTACGTTCTCGCATAAATACGAACGATTCATAGCTATGCAACAAGAGAACACAGTTCCGCAGAAGCATATATATGTATATATACACATATAGACATATACAGTCGCTACTGCTAACCAAACTAACGACTAGCTGAACAAACGCCTGAGCACATCAAAGCCTATTACGTAAAATACTCTTAGTTAATACTTGAAATTTGAAAAGGGGAAATTTGCTACAACGGAACCGTAATATCCTTTGCGTGATGTAGGGTACAAACCTCTTCACACGCAGCTGGTTGGGGCCCGATACATGACGTCACGTGTAAGTGTCAGATATGCTGACGGCACGACCAAGTACGCTAGCAAAACAAATTTTCAATCGCCAACTTACCACAGAGTTGAATTAGGGGGAAATAAGAAAGGGGGGGTTTTTTTTTTGTTGGTGGTTTAGTCGAAACAACAAAATGGCCATTAAAATACTATTTTTTTATCCCAATGTCTGAAATCTGATCCTCTGGACAGTTAAACGTGAAACATGGCAATTTTACATTTATTTGTCGGGATTAACGTGAGGATGGAAAGCTGTGAATCCGACCCCTGTTTTAGGAGTTCTATGAATAAAATTGCAACAATAAAAAAATACTCTCTAAATTATTAGTGGTGCATGAAATGGCGATGACGTAGGGCAGTTGCGTTCGCAGAATGTTAGCAGGGATCGAAAAGTATTCTATGCACTGTAGAAATAATATTGGCAAATTTACCTGGCTGTTGCAATATCCCCGAACCTTGGACGGGAAACTTATTTTCATTATCACAGACGGGAAAATAAATTACAGTTCTCCAAAATTGACATCAAAGACAGAGAAATATCCCGTACAAGTCCGTGATAGTAAAACTGTGTGACATGCAATTACCTTGTTGCACACTTCGCGAACATTCTCTCAGAAGTGTTTTTAAACGAAGTGGCACGCCATATTAAAAATAATTTAACATTAATATTTCCTTAATGAGACTATAACAAGAAGCATGTTCATTTTCACGAAGGGTATACAGTACAATTACGAATTTAAATTTCGTCAATGTAAATAAACATAAAATTACTAATGAAAACTAGGACAAGTGTCTCAGCTGTAATATCCGATAGTGAACGTGCAAAACCAAGTCGTATTTTAGCCCGGATGTTGCAAACTCGGTTGGTGTTTGAACATGTTATACATTTATTTTTAATTGTTAGTCAATCTTAAGCTACGTAGAAAATTAAAGCCAGAGAAATCATTGACTGCCGAAAATCTTTACAGCAGTGCGATGCGATGTCGTAACTGTTTAACCCACTAATTAATGCGGTCATAAAATGTTACAGTTTACATAAATTCTTCATAATCTAATAATATACTGTACTTCCATTACATTTATGGGTTTCGGTTCAGAAGTTTTCCACTCCAGATTTTTATAAGAGAAAGAAAGAATCTCAGCAGTCATTCTGCAGTCATTTAAAATCAATTTAGCGCCGGTTATACAAAGTGGGGCTAAATTTAAAGGACAAACTTCGTGAAGTTTGTCTGAATATTAAGTGAAGTATAAGTCCTTGAAAAAAGGTGTATTTAAATTGTATTCACAGATAATATGGAATAACGAAGTGAAATCAAATTACAGTTCTCCGAAAAAATTTTTAGTTATCGGTATATTCAGACTAAGAGCAAAAATTCATTAATACTACCCATCGTAATAAAAATAACGGTGGCCACCTTCTTTTGCATACAACTTCTTTTACCATCAAGATTATGAACGTTTGATGAAGGTAAAAAATTTGTAATTGAAACTTACAAAATTCTTGTATGATTACAAAATTTCGTTCATTTACAAAGTTATATTTTGTGAATCAACAGCGTTCGTTCATTTGCAATAATAGAATTTGTATGAAAAACGAAATAAGTTCGTGTTGTTAGAAAGATATTTTAAACAGCCGCCCTATAGCTTCGGGTTTGGGGGCGAACAATGCCGAGCCTACACGAAGCTTTCTTCACCAGTGTAAAAAGAAAATTATCGATTCTGCGGCAGTAAAGGTTATTCATGCCACGAAGACCTATTTTTCAAATATTAAAAAGTAGCATCAGGCGTCTGTAACATTTAGCAATACTTAAAGACACTAACTTTAATAAAAACGGAAAAAGTTGCTTATGTGACACTAGTAAAAATACAAAAGTTATACCACAAGTATCATGCGAGAGTTTTTTAGGTGAGTAGCTGGAGTCATGGATTTGTAATTCTCGACTCGGGTTCAAATTTTGCTAAAGTATAAAATATTCTAACGTTTTTTAATATATTTTTATACACAGTGGAACACCCACATAGCGTAAAAATTGAAGATTTTTTCATTGTCACTTTTTATTTTAAACTGGAAGTACATAAATTAACGGAGAGTTTCTGTGAAATTTACGGAAAGTCCGTTTTTGAAAATCAATGTGTTCGTGATTTTAAGAAGAGTTTACGGACACATCTGGATAAATTTTTACCAGCACTTTTCCATAAAATGAAGGCGGGTGTTTTTTTTTTATAAGTGTATACCTGGCTCGAGGAGGGCTGCACTTTTTAAACAGTATAACATGTCGCGTGCCGGTTTAGGGATTATAGCACGATATTGGCTCACATCCATCACCCCCTCACACCACCCCCGCCTAGCGCACTTCGCTGGCGCCTACGAGACGGCAGGTGGAACCACAGGCAGGTGGAAAATTTCGGAACACGTGGAGCTGAAGCGTAGGCCTTCCCCGCCCAACCCCCTTCATCTTCGTACGTCTCTAGCCGCCGGGAGATCTGTTGAGAGTGCAGGGCTTTCTTGAGTCATCAGCAAATAATCCGGTGTAGTTCGCCTGAACGCAGTAAATACGCACCACGGAAGTATCGCTGACGACAGTAGGTATTATTATCCTCCCCCCCTTGCCAAACCTTCAGAAGGTTAGGCGTCTTCCACTTCACCCCCTCACCCCCTTCCCGCCCCTAAAATGCGCCACGTGCCGCCGATTCAGGGCAACGGCTGGCGTGTATAAAAACCCCTTTCCAAGAATAGGAGGGGGTCAGT